>PVHY01000053.1:185270-255678 GCA_004024945.1 Uropsilus gracilis
GTCTCCTGTTTAAGATTGCAGGTTTCAAGGACAGGTAATGTTAAAATGGGAGAATGACCTTAGCTGGAATTTCCCTTCAGGGGGATGCAGGGGGAAGAAAGAAGTGTAACAGATTTCCTGGAAGGCGGGAAATCAGGGTATATAAAGGGTGTGCAAACAAAGAGAAGGATTCGATTCTAGGCGATTGGATTGGGATTCCAATATGGAGAGGAGATGGGATCGGCCATCTTGTAAAGATGTGAGCCATGTGAGCTTGGCCAGGTGGCCACCGAGGGCCTGCAACCCTCGGCTGGCCCAGGCTGGCAGCATGTGTGCTGAATGCAGTTAGGAGTTTGCAGATTTAAACTCCGTGTTGGAGTTTGTTTTGCTGAGTTTAACTTGTGTCTGCGAGAGGCCGTGCAAAAGTTACGCCTGAGAAGAAAGTGAACTTGGCTGGTTCAGCACCATGGAGTTCCTACCTGAAGGTGACAAGGAGAAGACAGCGTGGAAGACAACGAGGAGCATTCAAAGGAACAAGTCTTCAAGCGTCTGGAGATGGACTCTGACTGGACATTGGTGAGACGATTAGGACTGAGAGACTGAGGATATTTGGGGCAATCTGGGAAAGGACTTTGGACAATACTGGGAAAGGTTTTGGACAATGTTAAAGTATTCTGAGTCTTACATATTTCTTTTGTAATTATTAGGATAATTAGAAATCACTTTGTTAAAAATAAATTAGTCTGCACTGCACTGATAGTCTTGGTTTAATATTTTGGTTAAAAAAGGCTGAGGATGGTGGTAAAAACCCACGAATGGAAAGTTTAAACTGTGTTTTAAAGTTTTTCTTTTCTGCAGTTTTTGGAGCTGAAAGCAGAGAGCAGCTGGCTGGCTTTTGCATATCAATGGTAAAGGTGATCAGTGAAAATGCTAATGAAGAGTGTGTAGCCTGCTTCTAAGAGAGAAGCAGGCCTGTAAGCCTTCCTCTGGAGCTTCCTCACCTCCCCAGCACTTGGTTCCTGAGGAGCAAGACCTGTGTGAAGGCGGAGGAGAGGTGACCGGGGTGAAGTGCGGAGCCACGGTAACACCCGGACAGGCCTGCCTTTGGGAGACCATCTGAGCCCCACCTGTGTTGGTTGGATTCATCTGGTACCAACTGGAACGACAGGATCAAGGTCCTGGCATTTCCAGCCAGAAGTGCCCTAAGACTGAGGTAAACCCCACAAAGCTCCTTAAGGAGCAGAAGTGGGGCTCTATTCTGTTTAGAACATTTGTGAGGGTGTGGACTCTTTCGGTTTGTTTTTTTTCCGTATCTGTAAATAAATCTCTTGTCTATCCTGGTTGTTAAGGTTGATATCTGAGCAGCTGCTGCGCGCAGGCGGGAAAACCCATAGGAAGGAGAAATTTAAACGGGGATGTCCCTATCCCCCGATAACAAAATGACAACTTATTAACAAAAGAAGGGGGTATATATAGAGAAGACAGGGTAAGGCTTAAATATAGTTTCTAATTTTAATATTATAATTATTGATCTTCAAGATTGTTTTTCCTCAATTCCTCTAGATGACCTAAATTAAAAAAGTTTGCCATCACTCTTCCTTCTGTTAATAATCAAACTCCAACAATTAAGGGTTGAAAGGGAATCAAGGACTAGCCGAAGTTCCAACAGTGTCTCCCTTGACTTGTCAGTTTTCACTATCTGCCTCATTGGTTAACTAAAAAATTTCAGAATACTAGAGCTGTGTTATACAAAGTGGTACCCCCTCAAACTCACATGGGTTTTTTAATGGAAAGAAAGTAAAAACTAAGACTTAATTTGTGTAGTCACATTTTACCTACTCAATACTTATACAAGGATAGTGGTTACTGTATTGGGCAATGAGAATTTTAAAACATTTCCATCATTGTGCAGCATTCTATAGAGCAGCACAGTGTAATTGCTCTAAACTGTTTCAAACAAAATTGCCACTGTGTCAAAATTTATTATAAACATTAAAAACTAAAATTTGTTAAATTACTTTCTTCAAAGAAGTTCTAAGGAATGTTCACAGCCTATATTAGGCACAGTTTAGCAAAACTCACAAGCACTGCATGACTTCATGAGCATTGCATTACTGTCTGATCAATAATAATTACTCAATTTTTAAGTGTTAGAATATATCTACATAGATTTATCAACATTTTCATTATTGTAATGAACAGTGTATACTATCTTTCATGATCAATTTGTCAATATAAATATATATTTCCTTAATTCTGATTTTATATTTTATTTCTTTTATGTAGGATTTACTACTGAAAAGATAATTTTCCTCCCTCCTACTGTCATAATACATCATCCACTTATAATAATATTTCTCATATTCAATATCATCCCAAAGGCTTTGTGTTATTGTTTGTTGTTATTTATGTGTCCATCATACCTACTACTTTATGAACAGAGATTTTCTGGGTCTGTGTTTCTGCATAAAACTTAGTATAATGGTATGAACAGAGTACAAACTCAATAAAACTCAAGTAGAACAATAATCTAGCATTATTTAAGATATAAAATGTGTAAAATGTGTGGCAAACTCCTATGAAAATAAACCCTGTTCACAATTGCAAGAGACACAGGCAGTAATCTGCTATGTGTTTTAGGGACTTTATAAGGATATATTATCCATTAATAAAATTACTATATTCTTATTTAATTACTTGCTTATTTTGATGTCATGGATATGTCCTCACATTGGGTAGCTATGCTTGATCCCACTAATTTAGTTAATATGATCATTTGATTCTCATACTATGTCTTGCAATTTAATCATTTTTAATAAAAGTGATATTTTAATCTGCAACTACAAATATTTTATCATATTTTTTACATTTTTTGAAGTCATGCAGGGAAGAATAATGCTATTTTTTTTTTTTTTTTGGTAGTCCTCATAGTGCAACCAAGTACTTGATAACTTACTACTATTTTTGGATTTATGTGGAAACAATAAGAAGTTATTAATAATTGTTGAACTGCCTGGTGTACAAATGGCAATTTATAACTAAATAGTAGTACCCAGGGAATGGAAAAATTAGCAAATGTGGTGAGATAAAAATATGAGAGATGATACACAGCTCTGTATATACATTTCTCAGAGTTTCTCATCTCAGAGAGATGAGAACGCTTTGAGAACCAGTTAAGCGTTGAGACATATTTTTATTATTTTTTACTGAGTTTGAGTACTATAAGAAATGTCATTCAAAAAGGTAAGATGCCTCTTCCGAATCGTCTTTGCATTATCAATTTTGCTGGCTGAGTGTGTTTCAGAACCAGAATAGGAGCATATATGTACCTATACCACAAATGAGCTCAAGAATCAGGATGAATAACATTGCTCAAAGTTTATGATTTTATGTTTATAATATACTTATTCTCTCTATTTCTATATTATGTATATTTTATATAGTATATTTTATATATTACATAAATTTCATTAGAAAACTCCCAATTCTATTTCAATTTACTTAACTATTAATATTAAAAGAATTACTTTAGGAATAAAAATATTTACCACACATATATTAATGATATTAGTACAGAATATAACTACTCAGAGCTGAAATCTCAATTCATTATCTTTTTAGTACCTTTATAATTAGAAGATATTTTCAACTGTGCATTAATGATACAGTATCTTTTTAAATAATCATTTATTTTAACCTGGTGATTTTGAAAATGACAACATTCAACTTAAAGGGTTCTACTTAATTGGAAAATATATTTTAAAGTAAAAATCTAAATTATTATATTTAATATTACAAACATTAAAGCCTGCATGTTTTATGATAAAATTAACTATGCCACCTAAAATTTATTCAGATGAAATTACACAAATTCTAAATTATACTGCAAGTAATCCATCTTATTCATTTCTTTTTGTGTTTAATAAACAGAACTTCTGGGGATATAGCTCATTAATAAATACAACTGAATAAAAATGACTGAATTATATTCAGATATTAAGAAAAAGCTGTTCTTTTTCTTTTCCTTTCTTGCAAAGAGACTATCCATATTATGTATACTGGAAGAGTGTTGAAGAAAGGAAACAATAGGAGATGAAGTACAAAAATTACCTTGTTTTGGGCAATGACTTATAAATACAATGTTAATTAAAACTTTGAAATTATGAGTATTTGACCATCCTTTGTTCAATAGATCCCTTTGACATCCTAGCGAAGTTCTTTTAGCTCTTTCCTGATTAATGATTTGAATATATAAAATAAAATGTGACATAATAATAATACCAGTCATAAAATACAGCATGTTTTAAAAACAAATTTGTGACATAGCAATATAAATTCTTCTATGCTAACATATCATTTAATATGACCTAGCAGTAGATGTAATACCTCCAATAATTTTGAAGGTGTTATGAGACTAAATGATACTTAAGACCATTAGAACATCTGCACAATAAACTGTCAACAATAATCACAAAAAAGACACAGACACTGAAAATACCTATACCTTGGCTATTCATAAACAACACAGGTGAGATTTATTAAGTTGTGAACATTCAGTTACTCTCTTCACATTAGTCAGTTATGAATCAGATATATCTGACAATGAGCCATCTTCCATATGTAAGCAATTTTTCTACTAATGAAAAAAATCAGTTTTTAAAACTGGACTGAGATTAAATTAAAGAGTTGTAGATATTTGAAAATTAACTCATAAGAAAAATTGCAAATGACAAAAAGTATAATATACATCTTATTTGAATATAAAATTATTCTATTTTATTTAATTAAATAATTCATTTATATATGTTTCACACCTTTGTGATCTCCGGGGTTCACCCCCCCAACCCTTCCTGATGGTAACCACCCTGTCTCGGCCCCCTGCCCCTGAGTTGTGTACTTTAATTTGGTCTTTAGCTTGTTTTGACTTTTCTTCATGGCTTGTTTATCTTTCCCATGTCCCATATATTAGTGAAACCATTTGGTTTCTGTCTTTTTCTTTTTCACTTGTTTCTGCTAGTATGATTTCTTCTAAGTCCATCCATGTTATCATAAAATAATCCAATGTGTCATTTTTATTGACAAGTAATATTCCATTGTGCATATATACCACAACTTTTTCATCCAGTCATCTGTTTTGGGACATTTCGATTGCTTCCATATCCAAAAAAATGTTTGCCCTCCATACAAATGATAAGTGTCTGATAACAAAGATAGACAAAGAACTCACACAACTTAACAAAAGCAAAGTGAAAACCCCAGTTAAAAAAATGGGGAGAAGAATTAAAAAGACATCTCTCCAAAGAGAAAATAAATATGGCCAACAGGCAAATGAAAAAAATTCAGCATCACTAGCAATCAGGGAAATGCAAATCAAAACCACAATGAGATACTACCTTACACCAGTAAGAATGACCCACATCCAAAAAACGGGCAACCGCAAGTGCTGGCAAGGATGTGGAGAGAAGGGGACACTCTTACACTGCTGGTGGGAATTTACATTGATCCAATCTCTATGGAAAGCTGTGTGGAGCGCCCTCAAGTTAATGATAATGGAACTACCATTTGACCCAGCAATTATTCTCTTGGAATCTACCCAAAGGAAGGATGTTTATTGAATATAAAATCATTTAAATTTTTTCTTTAATTTATAAGATAAATTAGTGATAGAGGGATATGTTATTTTATGTAAGAATGAGAACTCTGAAAATGGAAATACTGAAGATGAGAACAAACAAAATAACTGGGAGAGAGGAAGGGAGGGAGGGAGGCAAGGAAGGAGAGAGGGAGAGAGGGAGGGAGGGGAAGAAGGGGGAGGGAGAAGAGAGTGCCTGTCTGCCTTTGTGTATGAGTGTGTGTTTTTACATGTGTGTTTGTACATGTGTATATGAGAGAGAGAGAAATAAAAGCAGAGAAAGAGGAAAAGAAGGGGGGACAGACACAACCAAAAGAAAGAAATGGACAATAATAATACTAACCTATTGAAATAAAAAATCATGATTTTTCTTGAACAGATGGATTTTTTCCATAATCAAATATGTCTTTTGATTTTATTTTAATCGGAAATTTTAAAGCAAGGATCACTGTTAGTAAGTTATTTGTTAGGGTGCTATTTGCTATTTGCTATTCTGTCACATCATAAGATGAATGCCTCATTAGTCCTAAGAGTTTAGGCTAATAAAGGCTATTACGAGTGTACATTGAAGCTGGTCAACTTTATACTTACGCATTAGGCAACAGAACCAAGTAACCTCTAAGGAAAACAGGACATTATCAACTAGATATCCTCTCAGACCTGTGTATTTTGTTCTTCTCATTCAGATGATACTATGTTATACTGAGTGCCTAGTTTTATAGAAATTTGTCTATTTCTGGTGCCTAGTTTTATAGAAATTTGTCCAGTTGACATAATTTACAATAATAAATTTTATACAAGAAAAACAAATCTTAGAAAAAGAATAATAGTAATTACAAGTATGTTACATTTATGAATTCTAAGCAAATCTTTATGCAACATTTTGTGAAAATAAAATGCCAAACTCTAAACAGTGGTGGGGTCTACATGTAGGAAATAACCATAACACTACCCCATCAATTAATGTTAACTGAAAATAAGTCAACAGACATTTCCATTTATTCTCCTGTATGGTTATATTTACAAACAACCTTTATTTGGTTTGAAAACAAATTCATATCAGTGGAATAGGGACATACTCAGAATAAGAATACCTGGGTTTGAACTGTGCTGACACACACTTGCTATACACTTTATAGTGTTTGTGTTTGGGGCTAGATTGTTCATTTTATTATCATACATTTTCTCATTTGCAAAATGAGGAAAGTAATACTGTGAAAAATACAGAATCCACATTTGATTCAAATGAAATAATATCTAGCAAATGCTCTAAACATTATCTTATAGTATACATCTCTGTAAAAGGAAGACCATTGAATGGGCATAATTATCCCTGCCTTCATTTACATACAGTAACCTTGGATTACAAATCTTAACATGCCATGAATCAGACTTCCTGATTGGCAGGCAGTTCATAGGGGAAAGGTGCATATACATGCGTACATATCATATACATGTATACATATATATGGTTAGATACATATGTATATATACATATACATAGATATGTATAGATGTGCACTTTGTATGTATGTATACATATATATATATAGTGAAGAATGAAGATGAGAAGTAGAGGTGAAACATACAGAGAAACTTGGAAGAGATATTGGAAGAGACACTTCAGTGAGAGATAAGTGTAAGGCTATTCCTGGCCTTTGATACAGACAATGATAGGTGTGATGTTGATAGTTATGGTGGATTATGTAGCACATTTCAAATTTTGAGTCTTTTCTTCTGTCCCAGCTCTCTGGGAACTACTTAATTGCTTTCTTGTAGTTTCTCATCAAAAAGTACCTGGACTTCTCTCAAGTTTTTGGACCTTGGGAACCTTGCTTTTAGCCATGCCTATTTGGCTAGGCTTTTGCCTATGAGGGGATGAAATAATTTTGGAATTTTATTGGGCAACTATTATCTGATAACATTTATTCTCCCTTTATACACCAATTCTACTAAAAAAGTTTTTACACTGAGAGTATGCTTCCTTTGTTTCTGTGCATGTGGATGGCTGGACCCTTCCTAAAGCAGGTACTCTGTAATAGCATGAGGTCTTTGGTCACCCCTAGGTCTCATGCTAACAATCAGAGTATTCAATTGGTTTTACATGTTTTTTTTTTTTTTTTATTCAACTACTTTATCTTTAATGGGACAACTCTTTCCTGAGATGTCTCACTTAAACCCCTGGCTGAACTTTTTTCTTTGTGTTCACAAGTTATCCTGTGCAAATGTTTATAAGAATCCTTACAAAACTAACTCACTTTCCTTACCAAATACACATAGCAACTGTGTACAACTCATTTTTGCAGTGATAGAGCATATTACATTAGAGAGACTGAACAAATATTGTTGAACTAAGTTAAAGTTCAAAAAAAAATATTTACACCATTATTTCTTACTACAAACAAACATTCACTATACATTTGATTATATATATCAAAATTTTTATAAACATGGGGAAAACTTAAAATTCTCTGCCCTACCATCAAATATTAGATAAAAATACAGTTTAAAAAATATTCATCATTTGGTTTCTACTATTTCACATTTCATTTTCTTTATTCATATTATTTTATTACTTCTACAAATGAGATTCTATTAAGACAAATAGAACTATATTATTTTCATTTAATGGGACATAAAATCATTTGAGCCTTTAAATTGAAGCACTTGAACTTATATTTAAATTTTTCTACTTAGTGCTTTAAATGTAGATGTGTCTAACAAGTTATATTTTTGAGTAAGTACTGGGACACAATTTAGATATTTAGTAGGGCAAGGCATAGACAGTGAAGTAATTTTTTTCAACATGGAATCCTTTAAAGCAAAGAGGTATCTTCAATTATCTACCCCAAAAATACAATATTCCTTGTGTTCCTATTACATGTCTCTTTCTTACCAAGTGTAGGTAGTCTATTTTTCTCACTAAAAATTAGTTGCTGATTCAGTTGCCCTCAAATCAGATGCCATTATCAATATTGATTAAAGAGTAAAATATATATCTGTGGAGACACACATTTCTCTTGGTTTTAATGGTTTTAATAACCTTTAAGTAAGTTTCTAGATTTTACTTGTTAGTTTAGCAATAATAATTGTACATATTAAGTGCTTGGCAATGCCAGTAGAGTACTAACAGTGACAGGTTTCAGTTAATTAAGTTCGTGAAAAATATATTTCCAGCATTACAGGAGATTTAGAGTACATGGAGCATAAATCTCAAATTGCGTAGTTCCTTTCAAATTTCAGAAGATCCATATTACAACAGATATTGTACATATCTCATTTATTCCAGCAAAATGGCCTCACAACAATGACAAAGCTTTCTACTTCATACACTTGCCTCAGAATTTCTTCTTAATAATTTTAATTAATTCTTACTGCAGAACCAAATAGTTATAAAGAGAGCAGTGAAGAGTAATTCCTATCATCATAAATGAGTTCTATCAAAAATCACTACAATGAACTAGACTGGGAGCTTACAATTTCTTACAGGAGAACTCAGGCTGGAGCAGCTGGATCTTAAATTGTCAAAGCATAGACCTGAAACCAACTAAACAACCACATACAACTAAATTTAGAAATATTTTTGTAGACATGAAGCAAAAAATTCATCTCCTGGTGTCAAGATGCTCTATACTTGACTTATGATAATATGGTTGCCAGAAAAGTCTCCCTAACTAAATTCTAACAATAAATAAAATCAGTAAATTTTGATTAGTTTAAAGGAGTTCAGTAACTTAAATGATCCATTTAGTTACTGACAAAGTAATGATGATGATACTTTGTATCATCCAGTCATTAACATCTCAGTGAATATTAAGAAATATCTCAATGAAGTGGAAAAAATTCTCAATTTAACTATTCTGTTATTAGAAATGATAATTCTGAGGAAAATATTTACTAATATTTTATAGATGAATAGATAATTTTAAATGCGTCATTACAATAATCCCATATGCACAAATACTGCAAATGGGATGGATATTTTAATTACTGCCTCTGTTTATTTAAAAATTGGTAAAGCATAAATTTAATGATAAATTATAACCAGAAAACAATGTGCCCCATGTTATAAATATGATAGTAGATAATGCTATGTATCTTTTAGCATATTTTGCAACATTTAGTATAGATTACAGACAGATGATCATTTTATTATTGCTTTTATAATTTAAGTCCTTATAATTCATACCCTCTCAAATTAACCTGATTACATATGCTATAAGCATGTGTGTCCTTTTGTCTTTATTTTAATCATTGATACAAGTAAAATATTAAAATTGAATATAAATCAAATACATTTTACAGCTGCAGAAGCATATTAAACAATATATATCAACAATAAATTTATATAAATTTAACCTATAAAGCATTTACTGAATTCTCCAACTCAGAGTAAAACTGTCTTCAATAAAAATATTATAGGAGGCTTCATCAAATATTTGGAATACTAGACTTCAAATATAGACCAAGCAATAAAGCAAAGAGGATCAGTTTTTGCAGATATTTTCAATATTTTATACTCTGCCTATGCAATCTAACAATGTAAGTAATTTCTGTGGTTATAATATCTCCTGCCGAGTTATTCTATTTCAATACTGCTAATAGTATTGATAATTCTAAATTAACAATTAGGCTGGTTCATTAAATTAAGAACTCTAATCCATTATTCAGAAAGTCTAGTGGGAATATTTGTTTTCTTGCTATAACAAGAAATAATGAGAATATTTATTGTTTCCTTGTTATAACAAGAAGTATTACCTGGTATGGTGTATTTTAATTTTTTTTTTATTTTAGATTTTATATACTTTCAAATGGAACCACTACTACTTACTTTAAATAAAGCAGATTCTGGAGCAAAGTATGTCCCTGGGCATATTTTAAAACAATAGAGCAATTAGCTGGCAATTGGTGTTGATGGAAAAAAAAAACCTGATACATTTGTGCAAAAAAAATGCTTCCCATAGTTCAGATATTTTATTTTTAAAAAAGCACTGTTTAAGTCTCCTTTTAAATTGCAAATCAAAATAATTTTCACTGCACATAGAGCATTTTCTCAAAACCATGTACTATTAATTTTAAAATATATAAACTATGAAGGACTAATATAATGAATGAGCAAAAGAAAACTGTGTACTTTAAAATTAAAGTACAGAATTGTTTTTTCTTAGCTTACACCACCTTACACCAGTAAGAATGGCCCAGATCCAAAAAACAGACAACAGTGTTGGCGTGGATGTGGAGAGAAAGGAACACTTTTACACTGCTCAAGGGAATGTAAACTGGTCCAGCCACTATGGAAAGCAGTGTGGAGGACCCTCAAACTAATGAAAGTGGAACTACCATTTGACCCAGCAATCACTCTTCTGGGAATCTACCCAAAGGAGACCTCAATGTGGGTACAAAGGGACACCTGTGCTCAGATCTTTATTGCAGCACTATTTATAATTGCAAGGACTTTGAGACAATCCAAATGCCCCAAGACAGATGACTGGATGAAAAAAAATGTGGTATTTATACACAATGGAATATTACATATCTTTTAAAAATGATAAATTTGATGACTTTTTTGTAACATGGATGTATACAGAAGAAATCATATTGGCAGAAATAAGTAGAAGGAAAAAGACAGAAACCAAATGGTTTCACTAATATATGGACAACCAAATGAAAGTACAGAACTGGGGGAGGGGACCAGCTGGACTGTCCAGGGAAGGGAGGTGGTGGGTGACGACCCCCTGGGATCACAATGATGTGATATATATATATATATATATATATATATATGTGATATATATACGTGATATGTGATATATATAATTATATGTGATATATATATATAATTTAAAATAAAAAATAATAAAATAAATGTTAAAATAAAACTAAAACAAGAAAACAAAATACTGGAATACAGAAAAACAAATGAAGGTTGCTACTTTTGCAAAATCAATTACAGATTTAGGTAATTGTAATAATTAAACTGTATGAGACACAGCCTGTGGCCACTTCCATTTAATGCTTTTCACCATATGGTAAATCTTTTCACACTATGCTATAGTTACCTGTTTACAATTATTTATATACAGCCTACCTCATCAAAAAGGATATTGGGCAATTTACAGAAACAAATACAAAATTATCTGATATAAAAAAAATAGCGGAAAGTGAGTCAGTAGCACAGAGCCATGAAAAAGTCGTACCAAAATGCTGTAAGATAAATGCAATTATGAAATTGGGATGGAAATTTAATTCTAACTCATTTTTCTTGCACAAAAAGAAAAAGATAAATTGTTACAGTTTCATATTTTTAGCCCAAGAAAATTTACTTTGCACTCACGTTCAGCCTATTGTGGCACAAGATCTGATAGAAAGATAGCATACTGTCCTCATTCTGGGAATATCCAGTAATGACAGGGAAATGGCCCCGCATGTATTGTAGCTTTCCAGATTAAATTTGGCAAGTACAAAAATCATCAGACTTATATCCTTTTCCAAATTATTTTAAGAAGTATATTAGCAAGTACATGTGAAAACTACTGGTGAAATTAACACCACATTTTAGTGGAAAAATGGTCTTCCAATTGCTTAGTCAGGGTGTTATAATGGTAGAAAAATTAATAGCCACGCCCAAACAAGCAAATAGATAATGGATTATGGTATAAAATCATAGACTTGTTACAGTAAAATGAATGACTGTGATAAAACTACAAGATGGACTTCTAAACGTTACAGTTTGATATCCCTGAAAAATAAACCTCTGTGTAATAAGGAGACAAAGAAAAATAAACCTCTGTATAATAAGGAGACAACCTCTGTATAATAAGGAGACAATAAGTACACACACATCTTCAATTAATAGTTAATATACTTTTTAAGACAATTATTCAGAGGCTTTTTGGAAAATTCTGTACCATAATATTTATTTGAGGTTCCATTAATTTTTACTGAAAAATTAGTCTATGAGCCAATGATATATGCTTCAGGAAAGCTTTTTTTTTTCTTCTGACAAACAGTAAAGACTTCTCACTAATATAAAATCTGCACAACAATCCCCACCTCCATTCGAAAGACAACAATTTATCTTTTTCTTTTCCCTATCAGAAAGCTGAATGTTTGCACACCTGCAAACATTCAATATAAATAACTCCTCTCATGAAAGCAAATGATAATGATAGACTGCAAGAGGTGAACTAAATTCCATCTATTTCATTACAAGCTTTAATTATTTCATCCAGAAAGATATTTCAAGTTTAGATAATTAAATCTATAAAATAATTTCACCTTTAACTAATAAAGTTGCATTCTTGAGGGTATCAATATGCAGGCATTTTCTATCTTATGTATATAAAACTTAAAAACATGAATAAGTCTAGCTTACTTTAGTAAATATTTAATCCTCATGCTATAATTTAATGAGATATTCTAGATGTTAACCCATATTTTAAAGTATCACTGAAACAAAATCAAAATAAATCCTCTGTGGACAGAAAGTTGCATTTCTTAGAAAAAGTACCAGTGTTCTAAATAAAGATGTATATAGCTAAAAGGTTATATAGATGAGTAGGTAGAGCACTGATTAGATTTGTAAATTTCTAAGTACTCATATCTATGAAAAACTCCTAATCTTACATAAGAAGATGTCTCTATATAAAGAATATATATTCATAAACACACATATATATGGACATGTACATATATGTTACTAAAGAATGGAGGAAGAGGATATAATTTCACATTAGAATTTGCAGTAATACACTATACCAACAATGTTCAAAAAACTAAGTATAACTTTCCGATACATACTACTGACACTGTAAATGAGCCAAATTATAAAATATCTATGAAATATACTTTGTATGAAGAAAATTTTCCATTCAAAGAAACTCAGATGGAGGATGATGAATGTCATTTATACCTAAAGATGAAAATACACAATACTCACAGAATACTCAATACACAATACTCACATACAATATTCACAGAATCCCTGTTGTGTGAACAATGAGGAAACAATCTAAGCTCTGAGGCTCTTAGCTTACATTATTTAAAGAAATCATAAATAAGACTAGGATTCACAAAGCTTTAGACCTTTTCATAAGGAACTTCATCAGTTAAAGCACAGATTCTTTTACATCCTCCTGAATCTCAAAAGTTAGAAAATTTTCAAAGGCTCTGTGTTTTCTCCAATTTGTGCATTTGAATGTAATTTTAATACAACTAGTTTCAGTGAGGCTAAGCTGCACCTGAACACAATAAATGTTTGCATGCAAAAAGAAATGTCATTCACATACTAGTCTTATAGCTTATTTTAAAGTCATAATTGTGTTTTGTTTAAATCAGCAATTAGTTCCAATTCACAATTTCAGTCATTACTATTTCAAACCTAAGTAAGAAAATAACTTTCCTTCTTCAAATAAATGATCTAAACTCATACTTTTATTTAAAGCATTTTTATCATCTGAAAATTAGTTTTGCCAAATATTTCTATTTCCTGGGAAGAAGAAGGGGAAGAGGAGGGGACTAACAGTTCAGCAGGAACATAAATATAGATCAATTGTGTGGAATTGCAGAAAATCTTCTGTACAAGCACAGGACCAATAAGTTAGCATGACCTTGAAATTATTTTAAAGCAATTTAATTGCCAGACTGAGCAGGAACATATATAATGAATGATAGTGACAGTGAATATAAAAATTTTATTTTGAAGCAAGAAATCTGATAGTAATGTGTAAAATTTATACTTGCAGTAAATTACTCAAAATTAAAACTTGCAAATAATTTTAAAGGCAGTATTACTAATAACTTCCAATGATAATTGGTCTTTGTTGAAAAGATTGAAAAAAAAAGAGTAACATTCAAAATGAAGACAGAAATCTTTATAACAAAATTTCCTAGGCAATCTGATTGCAAGAAATCTACCTGAAAATGAATGTCTCCCATTATTATTGCTAAAACAGATACCTGTGTTATTATATTTGGTATGAAAATGGATGTATATTAATCCATAGGTTTTACAGCATTTATGATAGAGGCAAGTGTAAGCACTAGCAATTCTGCAAGGAGTTTCAAGTATAATCTTTTCAGGTACATTTAAATAATTTAGGGATTATATACTAAACTTATAATTAGTTTTCTAAAATTTTTATAACCATTGTATTGTAATATAATCCCATGGGTCATAATTTAGATTTAAGTCATCCTTTTCATACTTAAATTACAGCAATCTAATTGTTATAAAACTCTGTAGGACTCCTATAGCAGAAACTATATAAACCTAGAAGAATCTTGTTACCCAGTTCAGTAAACAAAGACCTCATAATAAATTCATAAATAGCTTATTATGGAGAAAATATCTGGGAATGTAGTGTAAGAAACTTAACTAAAATGATTTTTTAATGTTCTTGAACCTATTATAATAAAAAGTTAACATTTACAGTTAAAATATTAGTTTTGATCATTATAGTTTGGGTGTCTAAAATAGCAACCAACAGATAATGTTTAAACAATCCTCTCCTAAACAGAGTATTTCTTATAAAAATTGAAAAGTATATTTCTTCATTATTTCAAGGAAGTCTATTTGCCTACAATGTCACTCTGAAACTCCTTCAAGCAGCCCTTCATTTCCATGATGGACATTCTCCAACCAAATATTCTTCAGTTCTTAAGTTCAAAATATGATCTTTCTCATTTCTCACTGTTTCTGGAAACATGGTTAAGTCATCTGTCATGACATTTAACACTCATTTTCCAGGATTCCCCACCATTGGCAACCTCTTCTTAATATGAAAGCCTATCAGGGTCACCCAAACTCCCAGACCTTCTTCACTTCTACTACCTTCTTCACTTTAGCAGAAACTAAACTAGAATTAGTGCTACTGCTGCATAAAAGGAAAACAGCAGGCAGATATATGCTTGTCAGATGAAAGCACACAAAGGCACTGTTCAATCAATGGTCCAAGTCATCATAAAAAGGTGAGCCCCCAAAATATATATCTATGAGAGCAAAAGACAGATAGATACTTTCTTATAGTTCAAGTTCTCGTTCAAAGACATAACTCACACATCACTTATTTGCTGAACCAGATGTTTGATATTTATCAGTTGTTCCTTTGAGAGAAAGAACTCAAACTTTATAATAGTCATTATAATAGAGATGCATATGTATAAGGTATACTCAAAACACAAGCATCCCTTAGATATCATTACGTTTAGCAACCTTATTTAGTAAGTGAGGAAATAAAGATGCAAGGAAATTAATAGAATAAACAATAAAATTAATTTTTAAAGTTTATGAAGTGTAAATGGAGAATTTTAAGTGTCATATAGATATCTCAACTGCTCTGTGACATAAAGTGGAGGAAAGTTCTTGTTTTGAACATGCACATAGCGCATCAGGTCAAATATCACCTCAGCTGAAACTTTATGTCCTTACATAAGTTGATTTATGAGATGAAAATAAAATTACCATGTTACATATTTTTTAAAAGAAAATAATTACACATACATCATTATTAATCTATGATAAAATTCAGTTTCACTTTGCTCTCACTCATGGATATCAGGAATCCTTAAAAATCAAAAGCAAGACTATACCCAGGGAATCTATTTGATTAAGGAATAATAAACCAGTTTCTAGATGTCAGAAGCCAGGTATTAATAATCTATGCCATTTTAGAAGAAATCTTTCATCAAATGTTTAAAACTTGTTGCTTGTGTGGACAGGAAATTGCTTAAATTAGAGTCTAGAGATTAAGAAACCCAAGGCTCAAGCACACAGCTTTATTGTGGTTCAACCACAAGTGTCCATTATAGATTGAGGCTACTTTACGCTTTTAAACACTAGAAATTATTGAAAATGAATAAGATAAATCATTGGTCATTTGAAAATGGTCTACCTTCAAAACAAACTACATTTTGAACCCCAATTGTGTTAATATTATTGGAAGGTACAAAAAAATAAAAAGAGTATGAGAAAAATAAATGTGGAAATAAACATGGGAGAAAGAGATAAGTGTGGAAATATACATGGAAGAAAGAGATAAAATTGGGGTATGAAATACCAGTAAAAATTATTTCAGGTTAATTCATGTTGTGTGGCATGAGTTTTTGGTATCACTATCTTTGGAGTGATGGTATAATAATGGAATACTAGTCTATCATAGTTCATTTTTCTACTATCAATTGTAGCAAAGACTAAAACAGAACTGCAGAACTGTCATATAAATGAAAATGATGGGCAATGATATGGTTTCTTTTGATAGAGGAGATCAGGGAACTGCTTAATTAAAAGCGATACAAGTTATGCTAAGAAATGTGTATTTAACAAAGGCAGTCAAGAAACAGAAGGTAGAAAGCTAGAAGATTATTACTCTACCCCAGGAAGACAGGTTAATATACTAATAGTCCCAATGGCTTCAATTATGGTAAAGATGTAGAAGAAAATCACTGAAAAAGTTGAGGAAAAGGTGCTCACAAGGAGATCTGTATCTAGAAATGAAGGAAAGATTTATGTTAGGATTTGTCTTCAAGCTTTTCATACTCTCTTGCAAAACTTATGCTAAAAACAAGTGGACTGCAGAAGTGCCCCATGTACTTCCAGACAATATGAAACTCATATAAGAACATAAAACTCAGCTTAAGTTTTAGAACTATAGGGACATCCTGAATCCACAACAAGACAAATCAGAATACCATCTCAATGTGACACAGCATAATGACTTATTTTAGACCATATGTAATCAGGAAAAACTAAGCATTTTTTTTAACATTTTCCTGTCCGTTCTTCCAGAGACTAATTGTGACACTCAGCTTAGGGATCCTGAATACTAGCCTTTGAGTTTATCCAAGTAACTGGGAAATTTGCAATAATAATATGAGAGATATACTTTCATTGACAGAGGGTCCCATGAAGAAAAATAGCTAAAATCTTATTGTTTTAATAGCATCATCTGAATATACAAATGATTAGGGAGGAAATTAAAATATAGGTACTCCAGAATATGGAAGAGTGTTTTCAGCTCTGTAAGTCCTGGAACTTGGTCATTTTTAATATGTCAGGAGGATCTAAAGAGGGTACCAATTTAGAAATAGAGTTAGTCCTCCCCCTCCACTCACCTCACTGCCCCTCCCCACCATTTGTCACCTCCTTAAAAGGGAAGTTATACTTGTAAATATCTCAATGGGAAAAAATTCTAAAACTTCCTTCCACTGATTACTGGGTCTAGCCTCAGATTGATTTACAGATTGATATCATAGCCCAAGTGCATTTTAACTTTTCTTGATGGCTTTAAAATATGACCCCTCTATTATTGTCATTGAAAGCTAAAGGAATCACTTTATTACTTTATTCATAATGGCAACAGAGTTCTTCATGCCCTGCCCCTCTACATTTCTCTTTCCCCTTCCTTTCCCTTTCTACTTTCTCCTCTTCCTCTCCCACCTTCGCCTCTACCTCTCCTACCTCTTTTTTCCTTCCACACTTTGCTTTCTCCTTATCTTTCCTCTTTTACCCATTACTTTTATTCAGTCACCAGAACCATAATGTAGGGTTGGAAACATGTCACTATACTAGTTCATATCCAGTGAATTAGTTTGGAATAAATAAATGATGCCAGATAAAGCAGTTCCATTGATTAGATAGTTTCTACAGTAAGTCTCCTTTCCCTCATTTGAAAAGCACTTGCATAGATCATCAACTTTATTAGAGATCATTTTAAGAAAAGAACATTATAGAAAGAGTCCAAGTTGTTTGAGTATTTCTACTCATTTTAAATGCTACTTTCCTTTAGAATACATAAAAAATAAAAAGATAAAATGTAATGTTTACTTTGCTCAATATTCTTTTTTAATATTTATTAATGCCATTAAAAAAGAACTTTAAATAATTTCATTTTGATTTACTTGTTTGATGATTATTATTAATGAAAAAGTAGTAATAATCATAACACTATTTTATAAATTACTGGTGATTATGTCAAGTGTTTCAATTATATAATTTACAAGGAGAAAGTTTCAATTAGGGAAACCTCCAAAATATCTTCTGTCAAGATTGAAATATCTTCCTTTATTCTGATTCTCAAATACTTATCACCCCACAGGTTTGTAACCCCCATAAGAATTACCTCTTCTGAACGTCATTTAATGATATCCCATAACAGTCATAAAGTTTATCTCTCTATAAACCCATCAATATAACATTCTGGCTATCGTACAATTCTCTATATTCAAAAATCTGTTGATGATTAGGACTACACATTTTTAATATCTTCTATATCCTACCATATAAAATATAGGTTCTAGCAAATTATTGTCTGATTTAAATATATTTATATATTACTTAAGGTTAGGGCTAATTAAGCATTGTAAGATTTATAGCAACATAGCAAGGAAATTGTTTTGAAATAAGTAAACATGCCATGTGGCAAGTATTGGTTTAAGTGTTTTGTAAACTTTAACTATGTAATTCCTACAACCATAAAGATGGGTAGTAAATGTTGTTTCTGTGGCATTTAAACTTGAGATAACAGAGGTATACAAAAGCTGAGGAACTTTGCTTAGGTTGTGTAACAACATGGCATTAAAAATACAAGTAATTTAACTTTCATCACCACCATACTTGTTTCCCATGTGAATGCAAACATACACTTATTTATTTTCTGTCATTTATCTCACATATGCCATGTATTTGTTAAGTTTGAGAAGACAGAGAAGAAAACTAGTACCTCCAGCACCAAAAAATTCATTATCTATAATACATAAAACAGGAAAAAATGAGTACATTTAAAGGGCTGTTAGGTAATTTTTTTCTCATTGAAGCTATCAATAGAGCGAAGAGGGGCCTCTTTTAATTTTGACATCATTCAAGTATAAAGAAGAATGAAAGGTGAACATTTTTCTCAACCTACTTTGTTCCTTCTTGAATATCTTTATAGATTACTTTCTTAAATTCTCTTTCTCTTTCAACAAATAAATATGTGAATCTTAAATGAGCAAATCATCTTAATTGCCTCTACCTACAACATAAGTTCAATGCATTATACAAACTACCACAAACAAAAATAATAAAAAACACAACAGGCCAGGTCCTCAACTAACATCTTCCTTTTAATATCACTTCACTCTAATATTGACAAGAAAAAACAATTCTAGCTAACATTGAATGAAACTACTTTATTGGAGAACCTACTTTCATTATATTGTTCAACTCAAAATCATACAGCTGTGCAGTTTCTAGAATCTATCTATGATTTTAAGTATTTACTGAATACCTAATGTAAATGAAATATACAAACAAAAACTATGTCATGAATTTATAAATATTTGACAAATTGAATTCTTCAAAGAAGCAACAGTCTACTGGCAAAATAAGTTTTAAATGGTTCAATTTCAGGTAAGAATTCTTTTACAAACCTAATTCTGATTATAATAATTTGTGAAAAAATACTGTTTAGAAAAATTTTAAAAAGCATCTGTTTTCCCATAATTTACAACAGCTACTTAAGATTTGGCACAGGTTCATAGTCTTTTTTAAAAAACATTATCAACATGTTTATACAGTTTTTTAGACCCTGCATTGAAAATTATTTCCTATGATGCATTATTTGAAAACCTTTTTAAATTACTATGTAATATTTCTTTGCACAGACAATATAAATTTTAATTAATATTTTAAATACTAATTAATTAATTCCCATATTGTCAATATTAGAAATAATGTTAGTATTAAATCTTTCATTAGAATTTGAGTATTTCAAAAAGGTAAGTCACTTAATGTTAGCAATATTTATAAAATTTTACTCTATTATTTCTATACTTTACACAAAAGTTAAATAAGTTTATTTTTTCAATGAGAGGATGTGGCAATGCTTATTTGACCACACTCTCACCAACACTAAATGTTACATTTTTTAAATATTCCTTTCTTGTTAGATAAAAACAATTATTAATTTAATTTTAATTCAGTGTTTACTCATAAGTAATATCACAATTAATGCAGAATAAAGTTTTTGCTGTCTTATGATTATGCTGGTTAGTCAACTGCTTATTTCAGATACTCCAAGCAGTTCTCTGTGTGCAATTTATGTTTCACTTTTAAGTTTTCCAATTTTCAAGTCTAAGGTACAAAAGAAGTGCCAACCGAGGCAATTCATGAGTCTGGTAAATGTATAAAAGCTTGAAAACCAAAATTCCCCTTTAGGGTTCTAGTACATGAATATGCAATGTTAGATTTAATAAGATCTTATAGTTTGTATACTCAGATGCCTTTATAAATTCTTTTACTAAGAACCTAAAACAAAGGTACAGAATATCAGGTCAGGAAATGTTGCTCTTTTCACTGTATATTGATTCCCAGTAGAAGTTTTATTATTCATTACATTAGCTACTAAAAATTTAGAACTACTGTTTGAAATCCTTTAAAATATACTTTACTTAAAATGATAGTTAAAATGAAGTAAAATAGAAAAGATTTTAGAGATTATCTTGTGAAACACTACAAATATTAATAAGGGTCACATAGTATAGAACAGAAAAGCAAAACTCACTTAGAAATTTACTGTGCCATGGAGAGTACTATTCCATGCACTTTAGAGAGAAGCCTCTCTGAGTGTTTACATGATTAACATTCCTTAACCAGACTTGCCTTTTCTGCCCAATAGGACAGCGAGTTTAAATATACCTTCAGGTTTGCTACTTAATTTGTTTTCCTTGGGACAGTCTTAGATTAAAACTAATCCCATTTAGTTTAGCATTTATCAAAGAAAAAGTATCCAGGTTTGCACAATCAATATTATAGTGGTTAGATTTATAAAATACTGTGGGGTTTTAGTGACTTTTTCTGGATGCAACTTATTTCCTATTTTTGCACAAGAGCAAAACCTCTGAAACCAGGGTACTTAGGCTTGTATCACAGCTTTACTATTTATCAAACCCCTGATCATGTACGGGTTAATTTTCTGTATCTCATCTATAAGGTGTATATGATACTAGCATCTAATATATATTTTTATCCTCAAAACCATTCCTCCTTATGAAATTAACAATTTCCCTACCTTATTGAAAGTATGGCTGTCCTGGGATTGCTGTGCCCCATCATTGGTGAGATTATATATGTTATACCCTATTAAGACAGATCCAGTCATTAACATTTTTAATGAAATTAAAACAAAAGTGGTTGGTACTTGCACACAGAGGCTATAAGAACCGCTTTTCCCTTTACCATAAGATTGACAGACCCTTTAGAGACTAATCCTTTAACTTGGCTCCTATAATGTAGAAGACATAAAAAGAGACTATTGTTCAATAATAGTTATGCAATATTAATAAGAAATAAAAATTCTGTTGTCAGAGAATGCTTCCGAGATACAGGGATTATTTATTAAACCAGCATAGGATCATATCTAGCCTACTGGTACATTATCTCAAAGGGTTGTTTTCAATGTTTGTTTTGAGCACATATACTAAAATAAAAAAAGGGAGTCTTTTTAGACTTAAATGTATTGGCATAATATGTGTATAATACCTAATATTTAGACAAAATTGTGTATCTAGTGTGTATATGCATGTATATATAAGTATGTATATGTAATGGATAAGTATACACAAGTGCATATATTATATATATGTGTGTATCTCATATACAGATGTATAAAACATCACAAATGCACCCGGTACAGAGAAATTAAGATATGTGTTGATGTTAATTACTTCTAGAAATCTTTCAATATTTAATAAGATTTTTTTAACTATCACATATGAGATAATGTGATCAGCTGTGTCATAAAAATAAAATTTACCTCAAAACAAAAATATATTCTAGGAGTAAACAGAAATAAATATCAGACTATAAATATTAATAGTTATAATATGTTCACAGTAAAATTTAGAGATGTATCTCAATTATACTAGTAGTTATGGACACAGTCTAAGTTATAACTGAAGAGTATCTTTTGTGATACTATTTATAACAGAAAATTTTGAAAATATCATTTTCCAAAAATAGGAATTCATTAAATAAATCATAAAATAGCCATATAATTAAATTATACTTAGGGAAATAAAATCCTTACATAGGAATATTTAATGAATCCTAAAACACCTTAATTATACGTATTAAGGTGTTTTAGACATAACAGTATTAAATGGAGTTTTCAACAACTTCAATTTTGCAAAACCAAATACTCAAATTTTACATGCACTAGTTTTATGTTAAAAATAATAATGAGATTATTATTAGAGAAAGGAATGGCAATGTAGAAGCAACATAAACAAAAACTGAAGTCCAAGAATATCCAATCTGAGTATCAACTCTCACTTTAGATAAGTTCATGAAAGCCATTAATACTCAATGAGTCATATTTTCCACATTTACTAAATGATGGTAACATTTCCACAATACGTGTGTGGAAAGAAAAGAAAATTATGTATGTAAAACCTGTTTTCAATAAATGTTAGCATGTTAAAGGCAGCTAATATCACTGTGTCACAGAAGTTGACTAATTCTTTAGACTTTAAGCAAGCAAATCATTTCTTTTGGCTTTGTCATTGATTTATTCATGTTTTGGTTTATTTTTGGTTCATCTATATCCTTTCAACAAATGGGCATTTTGCTGTTATTGATTTCTCAGGAATTTGCCCCAGGGACAGTGCCATACAATACTATTTCAGTTGTTAATAAAATGGCTAAGTGCTGAGACCTTCCCTTTGATTACCTGTGCAACAGCTATTTTTACTTTTAAGCATAGCTAACTCATTAACTGTCTTAAAAATTATTAAAGCCCAGTGCATTTGCCTGTTTGATCTACATCAATCACTACTATAACCAACAAGAAGCAAAAAAAAAAGAATTGTCTATTACTAATTTTGAGTGTGAAAATAAGGAACCGAGTGCCAGTTAGTATATGAAATATTTAATACAAAATCGGTATAGCTCCTAAAACTATGGAGAAATTGCCATTTTTGCCATTTAAAAATTTCTTTAATGTAGGACTTACTAGAATGTCAACTATACTTACATATCCTCCTCTGAATTCAGTCTATTACAGTATGTTCTATGGCTACATTGTTTTGCTTCACATGTATTGAACTGGAAAACTGAATCACATTTTCAAGTAACAGTGGATAGTCTACAATGCCAACACATCCAAGTTTATGAAAGAACTGAAGCATAAATCAAGCGAGAGGGAGTGAAGGGGAGAGGGAAAATCAGGGGAGGGATGAGCTCAAGTTCATGGCTGATATGCTGGTAGGAGAACTATGGGATATAGAAAGATAAAGAAAAATATATAATCATCAACAAAATAAAAACAAATCAGCATTGTTTTTTAGAGGTTACTTGCAATGAAGAATCTAATGCCTCAAAAATAGTTCATATTAGCCTAGATTAATTCTGTTGGCATATATTGCAGCTTGAACAGGTTATTAATCAACATCATGCACAGAATATATTGGATCACTGAATTGTTGCAGAAATTTAAAATGTTGACATATTTCACAAGTCATATGAAAGAATACATTTCCTAATATTTTACTGAACTCAGGTGTCTCCAGGTATTGTGAAGCTAGTTTTCAACCTCACAGTAACAACATGAGTGATGTAAAATTCAAATTATCACTTCAAAGTTTGAGTTTTATTATTGGCAATAAATACTGTTGTTTTCTTTGTAGTAAAGGATGTACTTCATATTTCAAGAATAATATCTGTAAAATACTGATCTTTGAATATCTACAGTTTCTCTGACAACCATTCTTTCTGTTAAAAAATGATATTTTATTGAAAAAAAATGGTAGTTCGCTTACAACTCAGACAATTGCACATGAGCTTTTAGTCTAGACAGCCATGGCACTTCAACGTGAAGTGAAAAGTGCTTTATGTTTAAGTACCATGAAATGATGCCTTCATTCTGAGGAAGGCATCAGCAGTTTTATTCATGATTTGTTGTCTCCATCAGTGTAGATATCAACAAAATGAATAAAGCAACATATATTTTATTATTTTTGAAAAAAAATTCTGAAAATGGTTAAGGGATCTATGACAACTCTAGACCATGAAAATGACTGATGCAGAGCCATGCCAACGTTCACATGGCATTACTTCCTGAGATGCTGGGAAATGGTTACACTTTCATATTTTAGAAAATACTTCTCCTGTCATTTAATTTATTGTTTCCTGATAAACAGTGAACACTTTTCCAAATAAAAATTTGGAGCAGAGTGCAGTCACTTTATCCCATTTTATCTAAATGCTTGAGTTCTACTTGAGGTATTTTAGCATTTCCTTGACCCTGAATAGAGTGTTACTTTGATGCTCAGTCTCATGACATGAAGTCCATTATGCCTTTTATTGGTTATCATTTCATTAGTCTGTTAGGGGGCACCACCCCCCATCAGTGTCATTGTCTCCTGTTTAAGATCGCATATTTCAAGGAAGGTATGCTAAAATGTGAGAATGACCTTAGTTAGAATCTCCCTTCATGGAGTTGCAGGAGGGAGGAAGAAGTGAAAATTTTTTTCTTTGTAATGTAATAATTCAGGAGTTGTTTCTGGAAGGTGGGAAAACAGGAAGAATATATAAAGAAGTTTGAAACAAAGAAAGTAAGGAAGGAAAAGAGAAAAGAAAAAAAATGGGAATGGAGATTGAGATTCAGGTTTGGTTTCAGCCATTTTTGTAAGATTGAGATGTGAACCATGTGAGCTTGGCCATGTGTGGCCAAGGCCTGGGGCCACCTCTGGCTGGCCCGGTTTAGCCACATGTGTGCTAAAGGCGGTTAAGAAGTTTGCAGATTTGAATTCTGTGTTGGAGTTTATTTCACTGAGTTTGACTTGTGTCTGGAAAAGGCTGTGCAAAAGTTAGGCCTGAGAAGAAAGTGAACTTTGCTGGGTCCAGTACCATGATGTTTTTTTTAACTACCCAGAGGACAAGGAAAAGACAGTATGGAAGACAAGGAGAAGCATGTCAAAGAAGCAGCCAAAGGAAGATGTCTCTCAGCAGCGGGAGATGAACTCTGACTGACTGACATTAGTGAGATGATCAGGACTGAGAGACCGAGGATTTTTGGGCAATCTGGGAAAGGAATTTGGACATTGTTGAAAAAGGTTTTGGACAATTAAAGTAATCTGAGTTTTACTTACATGTTTTTTTGTAGTAATTAGGAAATCACTTTGTTAGAAATAAATTAGTCTGCACTGAAATAAATTAGTCTTGCTTTGACTTGGAATTTTGGTTGAGAAGGTTGGTGATGGTGGAAAGAACCCACGAGTTTAAAAGAGGGTAAATTGAGGCAAACTAGTCTAAAGTTTAAACTGTGTTTCTAAGTTTTTCTTTTTAGGTCTGAAAGAGGGAAAGAAAGCAGAGAGAAGCTGGTAGTTGGCTTTTGCATATCAATGGTAAAGGTGAACAGTGAAAATGCTATTGAACTGCTAGTAGCCTGCTTCCTAGAGAGAAGCAGGCCTGTATGTGTTTAAGTCAAGGCAAAAAGTATTTTTCTTGTCACCCTGTTTCAAGTCCACAAGCCTAGTCACTTTTCCACACTGTGACTGTCTGGTAAGATTACTTTGACACTTTGTGGGTCATCCTCCATAAATTTCCCTTTCCTTTTTCTGGATATGTTATATATGTTTTTCATGAACATTAAACTATAACAGCAGCACTTTTAATTCATGCTGAAGTTTTTCTAAAACACTTTCTCCATAAGGTTCATCACACTCTTTCTGACACAGAAACACCACACTGCACTTCAGTACTATGTTTGTGGCACATTTTAAAAAGTGAAAGCATAAAAAAATTAAATAAAATTTTTAAAGTTTTATATATACTGTAGACAGTTTTAATATATATGAAAAGATGTATATATATATATACACATATATATTTCATACATATATGATGAGAAGATACCTGTTTACAGTATGGGAAGTGAAATGAGGATGCATTTCAATGTGAAATAGAAACTTGCACACTCTCAAATGGAAATGTGGTATTCAGGGCAACTCAAAAATTTTACACCATTCTGTATATATGCAGAAATTGCAAAAGTATCTCAATTTAAGGATTGAAAACATATTCTGGCAAAGTAGATAAATTCACAAACACAGAATCCATGAATAATGGAGAAAGAATGCACTAATATAGAATTTAAAGTTCAAAAATATTTGGAACTATAAAAATGATGCAATGAAAAACAGAAACACAAACTTTATTTAATTTTCTCCTTCAGTAATGAAGTGCTAATGTATAAATTAGGATTAAAAATATCATTTTGTTACATATCGCTCAACATTAAAAACCCAGAAGAGATTGAGTTCTTCATCCAAATGACATCAATTACCAAGATCCAAAGAAAGGATATAAATTTGTTATTCAAGTTTTTAGTATTGCATGAAAGATTGGCAGAAAAACCATGATACTTGATAAAAAAAAGTGCCAACTTAACACAAAAATGGTATAACAGAAAATTTCAAAAGCATTAAATTTTATATTTCATTTTTAGAAAATTAGCATCTTTTAGACTATGATCGATTCCAAAAGTTTTAGAAAGGGTAAACAAATTTAGAAAGACATTTTTTAAAAACACTTCACTGTTTCCCATTTAAATTATCCAAAATGTATTTTAGGTTGTCTTTTTAAATAGTTAAAATCTACTTTTCTTATTTCCAATTGCAGTCTTTATCACAATATGGAAGAGAAAAAGCAGACTATTATTTTTTGCTGACTTTTAATAGCTTTGATTTTTCTTTTGAAATGTCATATTCTTCACTGAAAGATAACAATTCTTAATGATTGCATATCGATTATTTTCTCTTGTGTTTGGTTTTGATGCTAAATTAGAACAAACATTCTTAAGTCATCTATCTTGTATGGTGTCATCAATATGTAGAATATATAACAGTACCTGTGAAGTCTCACAAATTTTAGAATTCATACATGAGGATTCCTTATCAGTGACAACAATAGCTACATGAAAGACTACCCATTCATTTCTTCTTTCCTCTTCTGCTTCAAAGCCAAGTAAAGAACCCTGGACTTGATAAATGCAGTAATAAATATAGAACTATAAATCCTTGAACTGTACATCTGTTGTGAATTTAAATTTAAATGTAGGGTTACATACCAAGCACTTGTGGGATAAAATCTTACATCATAAGATTTGGGTCACAATTTTGGGGTCACTTTTGTTGCTGCTCTTAATTATATAATTTAAGAAAATTTAAAATGCAGTAATGAGGGAAGTTTATGTTAATAATCACAGATTCATCAATTATTTATTCAATACCCAATATGTGCCATGAGTTAAGCAATTCACCTAGGATAGAAACTAATATATTTCCGTCTAAGATCAATTTCAAGAAAAGTTTTATGTATGGGAAAAACATCACCATTTTCATACAAAATATCATTCTTTTCCCAACGTATACATATTAGTCTATTTCAGTACTCTGTAGTCTACCCTACTCGTTTACCTGTTGATTTCTGTACCAATCCCATTACTTTAAGATTAACTGTACAGTGATTTCTGAAATATGGCAGTATGTGTTCTTAAAGATTTCCAAGCTATATCACTTGAATTTCCATATAAATCTTAAAATTATCTAACTAAAGTTCATCAAAAATTTAAAAAGTGCTTCACTACAGCTTAGAATAGTAGTACATCTATAGATTATTACATTCTCCATTATTTAGGTCTTTCTTTATTAAATTCTTTTAAGGCTTTCAGGATAGTTGTCTAATCTACTAAATAGTCTTATGGGCATTTTATATATTATGCTACTATCAATAGTATTTAAAAACTTTCATTTTGTGATCATAATAGTACAATTAATTTTGTATATTAAACTTTATTTACAGTTGACCCTTCAAGAGCTTGTCTTTCTTTAGTTTTACACTTCCATTTGAAGTTATTTTTCCCCAAGTCAAAATACTTTAACATTTATTGCAGGAAAAGTTGTTACAAAAACATTGTTATCTATAAAATACTAATTTTATATATAATTTTTGCATATTTTTGTTAACCATAAAACTCTATATTAACTTTTCCATCATTGTCCTTTAATGATGTCATTACACATTCCCCTTTTTCAATAGGAAAATATCATCTGATGGTTTTATGAAAGTAATATGCATTTGCACTCTGATATATTTTGCTCTGGCCATTTTCTCTTTATCTTTGACTTGAAATATTTGTTTTTGCTGTCTCTTGGCATGTTCTTCTTTATATTTTCACAGCTGAGGGATAGTTTAATTTCCAGAATCTGTGGGTTGATGACCTCATCAGATTTGGATGAGGCAGTGTTTCTCTAATATTTTTTCTGTCCCATGTTGTCTCTCCACTTTGTTTCTGATAATTATATTTTTCTCTATTTTGAATGCATCATATATCCATACATCTCTTATGTTATATATGTATACTTTTAATATGTTCTTGAATTTATATTTTCCAATAACTTGCCTTGAGTTCATTAAATCTACCTTCTGCTGTCTAGTTTTCAGTTAATTTTTATCAAATATATTTTTTAAACAAAGATATTTTGAATTTTAATTTCTAAGTTATCCACCTTGGATTTTTTAAATTCTCCATCTTTTCAGTAAAAGATGAAGTGCCTTTTTGGAAAGGAACAATATAAAGCACATTCATAAATGTTTGGTGTAAAGAAAAAAGAAAAAAAAAATCCAGAATGTAATGTCACTGCACCTAGAAGAGCTTTTTCCTATTTAGAGTTTTAATTCAGTTATTTCTTTGAATTCAGAGATTTCTGGTGGGTACATATTTAGATGCAGGAGATTTTAAATGTACCTGTTGCTAGTGTTTTCCCCCCTCCCCCAACAGTTTTTGGAGAACAATGACATGCTGTCATCGATTTCATTCTACCCAAAAGTGGAAATCTAACAGTTTATACCCATTATTTTCAAGATGGGTTCATCATATTCACATATGTGCTCAGTTTTTAAGTCATTAAGTTAGATCTTAACATTGTGTAAACAATATAAATTATAAAGATAATATTTGATGTGGCTAATTACATTACATTGGTTGCAGTTGTTGGTCTGTTTTTGAAATATAGATAAAAGAAGTTCATTAGATTTAGATAAAAACAAAAGCCAACCGACTCTAAATATTCCTTATATTCTTCCAAATAAATCATAAAGTCAACTTTAATATTAATAAATCCAAAATATAAGCCACAACTTCAGTGTCACTTTTAGAAAATATAATAATCCTTAAACAAGAGGGGAAAAAAGTCTCAATGAGGTTTCTGTCAGTTACCTGCTAAAGAATACTTATGAATACATTAAGTAGAAGAGAGAAAGCATAAGAGACTCTATGAAAAAAAATAGGAAGAGAATACTTGTGAAACACAAATTACATCATTCCTAAAAATATAAACTGCCACATTTAATTCCAAGGTAACTAATACAAGTCAAAAATTTGGCAGGTTACATTATTAACTATGGAGAAGAGGATTGATAGTGTGCCGAATGAGAAACATAAGACTTGAAGAAGCACTGTTTCCTGGCATGAACATATATGTATATATAGATATAGATATAGATATAGATGTATATACACATATATAGATATATATACATATATAGATATAGATATGTATATATACATATACATATATGTATATGCATACATGCATAGATGCATGCATATATACATACATGTATACATATATAGGTATGTACATATATATATATATATGAGGCTGAAATAAGTCAATGAATGAAAATAAGAACATTCAGGGAACAATTATATTTCCTGCAAAAGGAGTAAGAAGAACATCACACTTTGTTCTCTTCCCCACTATCTACATCATTCTTTATATTATGCTAGAATATTGTTACTTCAATTAAATTAAAAAAAAAGAAAAAAGAGATGGAGGAATTCTTTACCTGACTTCTCACTATTAAACAACAATAGTCAAAATAATGTGGTATTACAATAAAAATAGATGCATGGGTCAATAAAAGAACCCACAAATCAAAAATAAATGCATATATATTTACTTAATTAATGATAAAATACTTAATCCATACCTAACATGATAAAATAGCCACTACTATATAATGGAGAATGAAGATTCTCTGTTACAAATGGTGCTGGCCCACATGTGATAGAATGAACTTCGATCACTAAATCCACAGACAAACATAAATTAGAAATGAATTAAGAACTTAGTTATAAAACATACAAAATTTAAAAAATGATGGTACATTTCATGATAATATGATAATAAAGATGCCTTTGGGGTCTCAACAACAATGATGGAGGGTGAAGATAAAATATTGTACCCGCTTCAAATTAAAGAGTTTTTATATAGTAAAAGAAAATATAAGTAGATTTAAAAGACATTGGGTTAAGAAAAAGACATTGAATTTAGAGAGAATCACCTCTTTTCCCACCTGCTGAAAGAGAGAAATAGTCACACATTACACCAGTGACAAAGAGGGTAATATCCAAAATAAACAAAAATTATCCCAACTTAACAACATAAAATAACTCAAGTACTGGAGAGGATAGGAAAGAAAAGGAACTCCATTACACTGTGAGAATGTAAACTGGCATAGCCATTTTGGAAACTGATTTGTATTTACCTTAATAAACTGAAAGTGTATGTATGTTATATGATGCAGCAACCACAAATGTGGGCATCTACACATGAAACTATCAACACACACACATAAATCGTATGCTCTACAAAGTTTATACTGCAGCAGTTTTTTTTTTTGTTTGTTTGTTTGTTTGTTTCAATTAGCAATAATCTTGAAACCTCAGAGAAACCTCATTGGCTACAATACTGCCACTGTGCAAAGCTATTGCAGCAGTGTTTACAGTAGCAAGGCCATGGAAACAACCCAAGTGCCTACTGATAGAGACTGAATTAACATTATGTAATATGGTGATGTGTCAGGAGTGATCTGGTTGTGGGTAAAACATGGCAACTACAGAAATGTAAGAAAATAAAATCAATCAAAATAAAAATAATTTAAAAAGATAATTTGGAAACTTAGGCAAAACCCTCCATGAATTACATTTCAGAAATCCATTTCTGGACATGTCTACAGCTGGCCAAAAAATGAAGGAAAACACAAAAAGCTGGGACAACTATCAAACAAAAAAGTCTCCATCCAGCAAAAGAGACAGCAAACAAAAAGAAACCCAACAGAGTGGGAAAAAATTTTTGTCAGCCATACAACTGATACAGTCTCTTAACAAAGATACACAAAGAGCTCACACAACTTAATAAAACAAAGCAAAAGCCCAGTTGAAAAATGGGGAGAACAAAAATGGCACTTCTCCAAAGAGGTAATGCAAATTGCCAACAGGCACATGAAAAAATGCTCAATGTCACTAACAATTAGGGAAATGCAAATGAAAACCACAATGAGATACCACCTTACACCAGTAAGAATGGCTCATCTCAAAAAACCCAAATGTTGGCTTGTATGTGGAGATAAATGAACAGTCTTGCACTGCTGGTGGGAATGTAAACTGGTCCATTCACTATGGAAAGCAGTGTGGAGGACCCTCAAACTAATGAAAATGGAACTACTGTATGATCCAGCAATTGTTCTCCTGGGAATCTACCCAAAGGAGATATCAATACTTATACAAAGGGACCCCTGTATCTGGATGTGTACTGCAGCACTATTTATAATTGCAAGGTTTTGGAAACAACACAAATATCCCAAAATGGACAAATGGATGAAAAAGATGTGGTATATATACATGACAGAATATTACTCATCAATTAAAAATAACAAATTTGATTAATTTGAGATAACATGGATGGACCTAGAAGAAATCATATTAGCAGAAACAAGTCAGAAAGAAAAAGACAGAAACCAAATTGTTTCACTGATATATGATATATAGGAGAAATAAAGAAAAGGCCAGGTGGAAAAATCAAAACAAGCTAACAACCAAATTTACGTACACAACTGGGTGTGGGAAAATGGGTGGGAGGGGTTGGGGAGGGGAGTCGGTGGGTGAACCCAAGAGAATACGAATATGTGAAGTATATATATAAATCAATTATTTAAAAAATAAAATTAAACTAAAAAATAAAAAGATAATTTGGTATATCATTTGAAATATCTACATAAGCATCACACACACAAAAAGAATGGATGTACTAAATTGATTTAAGAAAGCACCACCTGCTTTCTCATTTGTGTAGAGTAGTTTAAAATATGAGGCATATACAATTTGGGGGGGTTGTTTCTTTATGAATTTAATTTTATGTCATTTTCAATGTGTTTAAAAAGTTCACATGTGAACCAGAGCCCTAGTTTGCCAGAGGTTTTGAAATTCATCAGCTTTCACTCCAAATCCTTAGCAATTCATCCAAGTCCAGAAAGAAGTCAGGAATTGTCTCTTCTGTCTGGCTCATGCTCTTCTTTGTTAGTTCTCAATTTCATGACTTCATTGTTTTGTTCTCTTCTAATATTCTAATATTTCCCATCTGCGGCACTTTTGCAGTAATGGAGTAATGGCAGTCTTTTATTTATTTGTTTGTTTGTTTGGTTGTTTTACCTTTTTTGAATTCTCCAACTCGAACTCTAGAGGAGGGTCTTCACTTTTGCATCCTGGACTCCATTTCAGATATGTAAAGATCAGGCTCAAAGGAACACTGGTAACCTGCATGCGGTCATGGGACAAGAGCATAACTGGGCAACAAATTCACCCTCCTCATAAAGAGATGCTTGTGGCAGTTTGCTTCTGGCACACCCCACCACAACCATATGGGTCTTTTTCTCATAACTGAATACTCTTAAACAGCTTGGCATAAAAAATGCCTTTCGACTTTACTGAAAGACATGTGATGTTTTCATTTCCAGGTCATATTATTTAAAAGGGCCTTTTTTAAAAATGGTGGTTCTTTGTCCTGAATCCTTGACTTTGCACTCCTCTGAACTGACAAGAACACTCATAGTATATATGTCATGTGCTTCAAATTAAGTTATTCTGTGATCCTTCATTGTTGGTCTGTGGGGATCTGGATAATGGCATTATCTCATTTGATGACATGCTGCTTCTGTTGGTGTGACAGCATAGCTTGTACTGATGTGCAATTAAATGACTAGGCAATTTTATTACTGGCATATGTCACCTTTGTGTTCTGGCTTCCAGGACTGGCCAGGTAGAGGGCAACTTCAGCACAAAAGTTAGCTGCCTTAATTAAAGACACCTGCTTTCTGCCCTGTTACTTGTGTCCCTTGAACTACATCAAATGCTCTTGCTGTTTTGAGAACGTCCACAGAGCTTTGCAAAGATTTTGGACCAGTCTATATTCCCAACAGAGTGAGAGAGAGTTTTGGACCAGTCTATATTCCCAACAGAGTGAGAGAGAGTTCCTTTTATACACATTATCAGCATTTATTCTGTTTGTTATTTTTTATATAAGGGCCATTCTCACAGGTGTCAGGTGATTCCTCAATGTAGTTTTGATCTTAGTTTCTCTAAGTTTTTGTAGGTTAAATGAGTGAGTTAGGCTTTTTCCTCTACAAGCCCTGTGACCAGCACCTGAGATTTTGTGCCCTCCTCATGATTGTGCAGTCCAATGGGTGCAGTGGGTGTGCACATCTGGGCCTTGGAGGAGAGGATAGAATGGTGCTATCGACCTAGGAAAGGAACACAAGTATGAGAGAGAATACAAGAGAAAGCCAGAGAGAGCACCCAGAGAAAGAGTGTGGAGGATCTTGTGGGGGTTGTGTAGACTGAGGGGCTCACTTGTCTCCCAGTGAACCCCTGCATCCCCCCATCCTGGCACTGCTCTGCCCTGCCTGGTGTGTCTGCATAACTGCTGGAACCAATAAAGAACATATGCCAAATGGTGAGCCTGATACTTACTCTGTATTTGACATCATGGACAGGCTTGACCCAATAATTGTAATGAGTAATAGATGGTTAACAGAGTGAGAAGACAAACTATGTGGAATGGAGGGAGGAATTATTCAACACAGACTGTGGTGATGAGCATTTTCTCACATGTCTGTTGGTCAACTGCATGTCTTCTTTTCATAAGTGCCCATTCAGTTATTCTGTCCATTATTTGATTGGGCTGGTTTGGATTTGTTGAGTTGGATAAGCTATTTGTAGATCTTTGATATTGGTCCCTTGCCTGGTACAATGTATGTGCACAAAAATTTTCTCCCATTCTGTACAATGTTTCTTCATTCTGGTTACTGTCCCTTTTCCTGTACAGAGCATTTTAATTTGATGTGGTACTAATTATTTATATTCTTTGTTTTCCCTCTGGCTTGAGATGAGTCCATGATGATGTTCCTGGAGTTTATGTCATGGAATGTTTTTATTATGCTTCCATATATCTTGTGGTTTCAGATTTTACATCTAAGTTTTTTATCCATTCTGAGTTGATTTTCATGTATGGTGTGAGATACATAATTTATAAACAAATTCACCCGAATTTTACAAGTGAATTCAGTAACAGCTGGTTAGATGAACTTTGTTTTTTCTTGCATCAGTTTATGGTAACTCCATCTCCAAGTTGTTTAGCCTCAACACTTTGGTGTCATCCTTCACATATTAAACCCTATTCATTATCGAAACTATTGGTATTATAATTTGACTTCAAAATATAATATCAAACTAATCTCCACTATCCTAATCTGAACCAAATTTTCTTCTTATCTGTTTGGATTTGTATTACTGCTTCATCTAGCCTCCATTAAAGTTGACTCAACCCATTGTCAGAATAATCCATTTAAAAGAAAAATAGACATAGTACTTTACAAATTCTATAAAAGACATTCTTGATATTCTTCTTATTCAAAGTAAAACCACAGTCTACAGTTCTTAAAAATCCTAGGTGACATTGCTTCCACTATTTCTTTAAATTCCTTGTGTTCTAATTTTAAACATGTTCCTGTCCTTTCCTCCAGTCTAGCTGATTTTTTGCTGCTCCTCAAATACAGCAAATTTGCTGTTTGTATTTTGAGCCTTTATAGAAGCTGTTCTCACTACGTGGAATGCTCAATTTCCATTATACACAAGATAAATTTTACATATTTTTTCAAATGTACCTTTCATTGAGGCTTACTAAAACTTTTACTTAACATGTGTAAGATGTTCCTCATCTCACTACTTCATATCACCTTTCTCTTTCCTAATTATTCTTTGTTCTACAAAAAACATTGCATTTTGACTTTCTGGAACATTCATGAATTAATTTATTGGTTAAGATCTCCTATGATTTTAGTGAGATGATTGGCATTAAGCAAGTCTTCAATAAATATTTGGCGAAGAAAGCAATGAATAAGCATATTCAATAAGTATATGTTGAGCAACTGCAAAATTATTGAGTACTCTAAATTTTGGTCCCCAATACATATTTATTCGGTAGATTAACCACACAACCTAAATGATATCGAAGCCATATTATATTATTCAACTTTATCACAAAGAAAATGACTTCTGAGCAAAACATACCCAATTATGCTGATATATTTCAAACACAGAGAAATATAAAGATTTCTTCTGCCATTTTTCATCATGTTTCACCTCCCCATTGAACATGACTGCAGTCCTACATTCTTCTTTGTTGCATCATATACTTAATATATGTGATTGGTTCTATCTGCTAATACATCGTTTTTTGTTTGTTTGGGTTTTTTTTGAGACTAGGTTTTGCTATTTTTGCCCTTGGAACAGCAGGCTCCCGTCGCCCATGGTAGCACAGACTCAAACAATCTCTAGCCTCAGCTTCCAAGGTATCTGGGATTACAGGCGCACGCTACCAAGCCCAGCTGTTTTGTGGGACTAGTTCTCGCTGTGTTGCTCCGAGCGGGACTCGAATCGTGACCCCTAGCCCCAGCTGCTTCATAGGCTGAAGCTTACAGGCACAAGCCACCATGCCCGGGAAGCTAATACATCTTTATTTCAAAATCAACTATGAGGCTTTCTAGGATGATGTTCACTATATTCACCTTAGTTTCACCAGCATTTAAAGTTAATATTGCATAAATATTTCATCCATAAAAATGAGAATAAAAGGGAATAAAAATGTGTACAGAACCTCTCTCTCTCTCTCTCTCTCTCTCTATATATATATATATATATATATATATATCTACAACTTGTCAATGTATAATTGTTTCAAGCTTTAAAAATAAAAGAAAAATTGGGTTTCCTTCCTGCCTTTTCCTTAATGTTTTCTTTCAAGGTTGTCAGATATAAAAAGTCATTAGTAGATATTCCGGAGTCATGGAGTCAACCTAAGACTAAAATTAATTAAATCATACCATTCCTTAGAGTTTATAATGCAAAAGCTTTACCATATGTATGCAACTGTTTTTAAAATTCATATAACTATGCCAACATCTTTACTTTTATATTCTTTATCATCTGTAGAAGATGATGAAAAATGTAGTTAAGTTTATACTCAACCCAGGGAACCTGGGCTATGTTGTTACACTGAGAGTTTAACTAAAACTTGAGCAATTCTTATTATCACTATCAGCTATAGGTCTGATTTTGAATTTCCATTTATTTAATGATGACTATACCATTAATAACATTACGTATAGCAAAAAGATTGGCAAATTAAAAGCACTTGATTTATGAATGTGATGCTATCAGGACAGTTAAATTGATCAGCTAATATATTAACTACATTTCAGATAGACTAATCAATATTTTGCCTTAGATTAAAAATGTAATACTGCTAAGATAATTTCTATGATAAATAAGGTAAACCTAGATGTCCAAAATACTTTTCAGAGGTGAACAGTATAAAACTATTATAGGTAAATGAAATATTTGGTTGATTTAGGGTATGTCTTTTTAACAAACTAGAAGGTATATTTGGAGAATATCAAACTCATCGTTGACTCTTGGCCAACATACTTTTCAATTATCTTTTAGTAGAAAAATAACTTGTTTCTTTTTTTTTTTTCTTTATAACTTGGCAATATAAGAAGATGCACAGCTAGGAAGTAGAGCAAAATTACTTAACATGTTTTTCATCTAAGCTTTTATCTTTATGGAGGAATCTGACACGAAAACAAACCTATCACAGAATTATAACTACAAAGATAAAACTTCTCGTTGGTTTATTTAGCAATAAAATATAGATTTCAGTTAATCTCTTTTGCCTGAGGAAATAGCCAATTCTTTGTAGATAGATATATGATACATTAAAGTTGGAGAATGACCATTAGATCTACCCTGTTGCCTTTATTCTGGTTAGGTCACAAGCCTCTAAAAGCTTTTCTTGAAAATGCAGTATTCCTTATGAAATTAATCTGAAACTATGGAAATTAAACAGGAATATGTTTGGAAATATGGACTCTAGTTTGCCTTTGTGCTGTCTCTGTAGCTATTGCCTTGTTTTTAAAAGTGAGAACTGCCTCAGACTGTTCTAAGTGCCTGGATTAGCATCCGCCTCTGATCCACAGAGCTCTCTTTTTTAAAATTACAATTCTAGGATATTTTCTCCAATTAGTCATTCCCATTCTTAGAGCTAAAACTCAATGCAATCTTGCAATTATGCGCTTATCTCGTTTTAATGATTGCATTATTGTGCTGTCTCTAAAAATGTGTACATGTTTCAGAGGAAAGGATATATTTAAATTGCTGTGAACAAGGTGGCCAAATAATAAATACTAGATGACTAATGGACTGATCACACTCCCATAAAAAAAAAGCACTGTCCTTACTTCAATCCATAAAATATCGTAATTCCATTAGCAATGATGGTTAAAAGAAAAACAAAACAAGATCTACATACTGGAAAAACCCCTGCTTAGGATAAACTGTCAAAGATATGCTCCCTTCTTACAGGATTAACTGCTGTTTTCACAGTGGGATAGATAGATAGATTAGATAGATGGATGGATCGATCGATCGATCGATCGATCGATCGATCGATCGATCGATCGATCGATCGATCGATAGATAGATAGATAGATAGATAGATAGATAGATAGATAGATAGATAGATAGATAGATAGATAGATAGATAGATAGATAGATAGATAGATAGATAGATAGATAGAGAAGGGGGGAGAAAGAGAGAGAGAGAAGCACTCAAGCAGATTTAAAAAAAAGGTAATGGAAAATTGTCCTATCTCTGAAGGAAACCACAAAGGAGAGTAATAATTATGTAGGATTCAGTGAACCAGAGCACCCATATTCTTGATCAAACCTCCACTTAACTTTGCCTAAGGAGTAATTTGTCACATATATGCAGAGTTACAAAAAGGACGCTTATACTTTTAACAAAATTATGACCCAAATCATATTTTACCAATATAATTTGGCATTGATCATGTCATTTAGCCAACAGAAATACAGAATATTTAAAGACCATTTTGAGGTTTCCTTGTCATGTCTCATTTTATTGTAGATGCAATTTTTACTTTATAAATCTTCTTATAAAGAAACATTCACCAAAAATTTGCTGTCAACTCAATCCCCCCCCCACTACCTAGAGTTTGCTTTGTTGTCTACTAAAATATATTTTCAAGGGATGTTATAAATGAAAAAATAAGGCACCCAAAGTTTCTACCTGACAATGAGTCAATAAATGAAGGAAAAATCAATTTTATGATCACTTGTACAGAACAAATGAATTTCAATGATTTGTGCATATGTCTAATACATGATATACACCTAAATTTTAAAATATCCTACTTAACATGATTTCTTTAGTGAATTGCAAGATGTGTCATGAATAAGTTTCTTAAATATTACAATAAGTAATTAGTTGGCAGCAATTTCTATGGTGGAGTTCATGTTCACTTTTATCACACTTCCATTTTGGTCCTCAAATAGATAATAGCATAGGCAGAGAATGTAACCTCGAAGCTTGAAGGGAAAAACATTATTGAAATTCAAAACATACTTATTCAGAAAGCAATCTGGTAATAATTAAGAAAAACTATCATAGAAAACATTCTGGGGAAGAAATACAAAGAAAAAAAAAGAAAAAGAGTAAGACTTGTATTAATAAAAGGAAACAAACATACATGGAAAACTTCCCCTAGGTATAGAATTCAAAGGACAAAACAATAAAAGTCAATGTATATGTTAAAAAAAGTCCATGCACAAGTAATGCAGTGCATTCATATGCAGAGAGAAAGAGCAAAGGAGAAAAAATATTAAGTATAAAATATAAGTGAAAAAATAAATATGAGTACCTCAGCAAGACAGTGATAAAAGAAGAAAGAGAAGTGTCAAGTATCTGGAGTGTATTTGTAAGTACAGTAATAAGAAAAAACTATCAATTGCATTAAATGTGTTTATAATCAACCAAAACACAGTAGGAGAGCTGTACTCTGTTTTTATAAGAGAAGAACAGTCAGAAAAAGGGCGGTTAACTATCAAAACCCATTTACCTCAAAATTAACTCTCAATGTTGGCCTTTTATGGGCTATTAGACCAGACTCAAACTTAGGTTTTTGTTCTTTTTTTAATTTTGGTATTTCTTTATTGAAGTAACTCGGGTTTACAACAACACTACATATGATTTAGGATAATGGGTTAACAACTCTTCAGGTATATGCTACCACACTAAATCCACCAACAAAATACCTATAATCACACAATCGCCCATTGCCCACACCCCACCCCTTCCATTTACAGGACAAATTCATCCTCTGCCTCTGATAGCCTCACTTCTCAAGTCAGATTTTTAGGGTGTGTTTATGTGTAGGTTAGTTTATTTTGTCTTGTTTCTATATATTCCACATATGACTGAAATCATCAACTATTTGTCTTTTTCTGATTTGTTTAGCATGATTTCTTTAGGTTCCAAACATGTTGCAAATCACAAAAAATGTAACTTTTAATAAGTAAGCAGTATTCTATTATGTACATCTTCTTTATCCATTTATCTGTTAGTGGGTACTTAGGTTATCTCCATAACTAAACTAGTGTAAAAAAATAAATAAATAAAAGTACATTGAATGCCTTTTTCCAGGAAATTTCCATCAGTGGAATTGCTAGATCACAGAGATCATTTCTAATATAATGAGAAATCTCTATGTTGTTTTCCATAGGGACAGAATTAGGTTACATTCTCACCAATAATGTGTGAGGGTTCCTTTTCTTTCACACTCTGATAAACATTGTTTCTAGTCTATTTTAAATATGGGTCATTCTCACAGCAATAAATGGTGTCTCATTGTGGTTTTGATGCATTTTCCTGATGGTGATAAGTGATGAGTATTTTTATCATGTTTCTGTTGTCCATCTGTATGGCTTCTTTGGAGAAGTTCCTATTTGGATCTTTTGTCCATTTTTTAAATTAGATTATTTTCTTTTTGTTGAGTTGTGTGGGTTTTGTGTAGATGTGTTGCCCATGTTTTTCTTTTGTATGTTACAGTTTCTTATCTTACATTCAATTCTTTCATTTTTTATATGATGTAAATGATCCAGTTATAATAAAATCATGTGTTAAAGATTTTTTTTCATTTCTTTAAAACCTAATAATTTTAGGTTTGTAAGTACAAAATCAAAAATTATCTAAACTCATTTACAAATATTCTTGTACTCATAGTTAGAAATATCTATCCCACTGTTTAACTCAGCATCTGTATGTCCTAACGCAAAAAAAGAATTCAAAGTAGCAATGGTACATCTACTATCAAAAGAGGTAAGATCAGTCAATAAATTTCTTTTGGATAAAAAGAAGGCAAATATACTGGGTACATATTATGTGCCACAGACTATTCTTTACATGTTTTATTTTATAGTCATCTTGTGGGATACTATTATTACAGCAATTTTTTGGAAAACTGTGATACCTAAAGTTTAACCAGTTTGTCCAAGGATACAAGTCCTGTGGGTTGGTCAGGAAAGAAGGATATGAACCTGATATGGGTAAACTCATAAGGCCAAACTCTAAATCATTAAGCATTTTGACTAAAAGCGCTGACCTGGCATCTAATTCCCTAGGCAACCAGAATCAATTGTTAAATCTTCCTGGACATATCTGTATTTACCTTACTAGTAAAACTTGCTTAATATATTTACTACAATAATTAAATTACCTAGGTTTCAAAAAAAAGTTCCAATTGAGAAGCATCTCTGACTCAGTCTTTAAGACTGTATGTTAATATGAAAAGATCTTTTCTCTAAAAAATGAACTTTACCTTCCTTCATATTAGCTACACGTACTTCCCTATGAGGATTTGAAAGGGAGCTATTTTGATGTATGAATTTTTCTATAGGCCATGTGAGACTTGACTCTGTTTCTTACATAACTATCACAAAGTTTCTGAGAAATTATCATTTTCATTAGTCTAGGTCAGTGTACCTCCCACAGAGCCCTCCAGCCTAACTTTCTCTGTCAATCTGTTCTTCATGACAAATCAGAAATATCCACTTCTTTAATATCTTGATGTCGTTAAAAAGGTAGAAAGAGTTGTAATTGGATGCGAATATTGGTTTCAAGCATGCCATCACTGATCTTTACTATCAATCCTTTATTGATACTAAAAATCCAGATTTCATTTAACTTTTACTCAGGTAATTTTGATTCCTAGGTTACGAAAAGTGGTATCCTTCTATCAATGAATATAATAAAACTATTTTTTCAAATTAAAGCATAATTTATATTAATGAAAATTATCTTTCTTGTGTATGGTTCTGGGTTATAGTTTTGTAACCATCTCTAAAATGAAAATAAAATATACAAATAAATTATTCAAAATAAAAATAAAAAAAAGATAAAATAGCCCCATCACTCCCAGTTTATCATTTTGATATAGATTACCAACAGTTCTAGAAAACAGATACAATTTTGTAACTACAACCAAAAAAAAAAATCCACCATTCTACAAGAATACCCTGTAGCCTTTAGAAGAAAATTTCATGCATAGTCCCCTTCCTCTGACAATTCCTGCCTGGAATTACGCATTTGCCCTCTCCCCCTCCCCCGGAATATCACATAAAAAGAATGATGTAGGCTATAATTCTGTGAACATAATTTTTCTCAATTAACATAACAATTTTGAGATCAGTGTTGTTACATTTATCAATAGTTAATTGAATTCAAATAATGAGAAATACTGTGTTGCAGTAGGTTTGTTTATCCAGTCACCAGCTGAAGGGTTTTTGGGTTGTTTGCAGTCATTATGAACAAAGTTTCAATAAGCATTTATGTACAGGTGCTTGAGTAAACATTAGTTTTCATTTCCCTTGGGTAATTTCTAGCAATGAAACTCCAGGGTTGAGTAGTCACTGTGTACTTACTTACTGAGAAATCCTTAAACAGTTTTCCAGGGGGAACTATACCATTTTTCACTCCTACCATCATTGGGTGGATTCAAGAAATTCGGTCGTTCTTTAAGTAACTTGGTCATCAATCCATGTTGATTTTGTTATTGTCACTCATTAAAAACCATTTTAATAGGTTCACACAGGTATCACATGGTGGTTTAATTTGTATCCCCCTAATGACTAGAGATATTGAGTAATCTCCATGTACATATTTGCTATGTATCATCTCTGTGATTTCTTCCTCAAATATTTTGCCCTTTCTATAACTTTTTTTTTTAATTATTGAACTACAAAAAATTCTTGTTAATCTGAATGAAAGTGATTTACTAGATATATGATTTGGAAATACTTTCAATCTCTTTCTACAAGTTGATAGATTACGCCTTCATTTTCTCACAGTATCTTTTGAAAAACTTTTTGATAAAGTTATTGGTCAGTATTTTTGTTTCATGGTCTCTAATTTGGAGTTCTATCTAAGATATCATTATCTAACACAGCAGTGCAAACTTTTCTTCTATTTATGCTTCTGGAAGCATTATAATTTAAGGTTTACATATAGGTCAGTAATACATTTTGAATTGATTTTGCACATGACACAAAATATGGACCAATATTCACTTTTCAAACATTTATTAATTCTAATATTTTTAGATAAAGCTAGTATTTCTATATTGAATTGCCTTTGTGCCTTTTTCTGAAAATCAGTTGACCTTATATGTGAATCTGTATCTTTATTCTCACCTTAAGTAATTCATTTTATTATTTGAAAAACTCATTTTATTAATTTGTCACATTTGTTCCTTAATTGATCCCTCCGCCCCCCCCCCCCCCCATATCTCCCCTCCAGTCCTCCATCTCCCAATTTTCTGCAATTTGTTGGCTGGTTAAGTTGATGTTCAGTTGTTCGTTGTTTGGCCCGTTGGTCTCTTCCGATATCTGGTAAATGTTTTTTTGGTTTTTTGGTTGCATATATATGGTGTATTTATATTCATATTACATTAGTCCATTATTGTGTACCCCAGGGCTTTCCCACTTCACTAACATTTGTTAACCATCCTGATCTTTTGTGCTCTTCACCTCTCCCATTGTCCTCCTCCTCCTCTCTCACTCCATGGTTCAGTCCCATTGGTTGTTTTCATTCTTTGTTATCTGTTTGTTTGTTTGTTTTTCCCTATATTCATCATATAAGTGAGACCATCTTGTACTTCTCTTTCTCTTCTTGACTTATTTCTGCTAATATGAGTCTTTCTAGTTCCATCCAGGTTGCTGTGAATGAATGTGTTTGTCCTCCTTGATGGATGCGTAGTAATCCATTGTGTAATGTACCACATGTTTTTTTAGCCAATCATTTGTTTTGGGACATTTGGTTTGTTTCCAATTCTTGGCAATTGTAAACAGAGCTGCAATGAACATGCTCGTACATGTGTCCTTTTGAATTAATGTTTTCATGTCCTCTGGGTAGATTCCTAGTAGTGGGGATGCTGGGTCAAGTGGTAAGTCCACTTTCAATTGTTTGGGGGGTCCTCCACATAGTCTTCCAGAGTGGCTGGACCAGTTTTCACTCCCACCAGCAGTGTAAGAGAGTTCCTTTTTCTCCACATCTGTGCCAGCATTTGTTGTTGTCTGTTTTATTTATATGGGCCATTCTTACTGGTGTAAGATGGTATCTCAGTGTGGTTTTAATTTGCATTTCCCTGATTATTAGTGATGAGGAGCATTTTTTCATATGCCTATTAGCCATTTGTATCTCCTCTTTGGTAAAGTGTCTTTTTAGTTATTCTCCCCATTTTTTGAGTGGGTTTTTTGCTTTGTTTTTGTTGATCTTTAGGAGTTCTTTGTGGATCTTTGTTATCAGACCCTTCTCATTTGTCTGGAAGGCAAAACTTTTCTCCCAGTCAGTTGGGTTTCTTTTTGTTTTGTTTATTATCTCTTTTGCTGAACAGAAACATTTTAGTTTTATATAGTCCCAACTGGTTATGTTTTCCTTCATTTTTTTGCTGGCCATTTTTTTGGGCCATCCCCAAATGGATTCTGAGGTGAAATTCATGAATGGTTTTGCCCAGGTTTTCGTCTATGTATTTTATGGTTGCATGTCTCACTTCCAGGTCCTTTATCTATTTTGAGTTAATTTTTGTACAGGATGTAAGGGTGTTGTCCTGGTCCATTTTTTTACAATGTTTGATCTAGTTTTCCTAGCACCATTTACTGAAGAGGCTATCCTTGTTCCAGGGTATGTTTTTTGCCCCTTTGTGAAAGATTAGCTGACCATATATGTGTGGTTTTATTTCTGGGTATTCAATTCTGATCTATTGGTCTGTTTGTCTGTTTTTGTACCAGTACCATGCTGTTTTAAGTATTATGGCTTTGTAGTACAGTTTGAAGTCTGGAATAGTAATACCTCCTTTCTCTCTTCTGTTTGTCAATAGGGTTTTGGCTATTTGGGGTCTTTTGTTGTTCCATATGAATTTCAGTAATTTCTGTTCTATCTCTTTAAAATATGTCATTGGGATCTTTATTGGAATTGCAGTGAATCTGTAGCTGGGCTTTGGTAGTATGACCATTTTGATATTGTTCATTTTTCCAATCCATGAACAGGGAATGTCTTACCATTTTTTAACATCATCTATTTCTTTTAAGAATGTTTTATAGTTTTCTTTGCATAGATCTTTTACATCTTTTATTAGGTTAATTCCCAAGTATTTGATTTTCTTTGGTGCAATGGAAAATGGGGTGCTTTTTCTAATTTCTTCTTCTTCTGATTGATTCTTTGCATATATGAATTCTGTTGATTTTTATGTGTTGATTTTGTATCCAGCTGCCTTACCAAATCAGTTTATTATTTCAATCAGCTTTTCTTTTAATTTTTCTGGGTTCTCTACACTACATAGAGTACCATATCACCCATGTATAATGATAACTTTATTTCTTTGTTCCCTATTCGGATTCCTTTTATGTCTTTCTCTTGCCTTATTGCCCTTAGAGCTAGGACTTCCAGAACTATATTAAAAAGGAGTGGAAAGAATGGGTATCCTTGCCTGGTACGAGACCTTAATTGGAATGGTTTCAGTTTTTCCCCATTGAGGATGATATTTTCTGTGGGTCTGTCATATATAGCTTTTATTATGTTGAGGTATGTTCCTTTTATAACAATTTTTTCCACGGCTTTCATCATGAAAGGATGTTCTACTTTATCGAATGTTTTTTCCGCATCTAGTGATATTATCATATGGTTTTTGTTTTTCTCTTTGTTGATGTGGTGGATTATGCTGATTGATTTTCAAATGTTGAACCATTCTTGTTCCCTGGGGATGAATCCCACTTGGTCATGATGGATGATCCTTTTTATGCAATGTTGGATTCAGTTTGCCAGGATTTTGTTTAGAATTTTTGCATCTGTGTTCATTAGGGAGATTGGTCTGTACTTTTCTTTCTTTGCACTATCTTTATTTGGTTTTGGAATTAGTGTAATGTTTGCTTCATAGAAAGTATTTGGTAGCTTTCCTTCTTTCTCAATTTTTTGAAAGAGTTTTAATAGTACTGGTGTTAGTTCCTCTTTGAGTGTCAGAGAGAATTCATTTGTAAAACCATCTGGACCTGGGCTCTTGTTTTTAGGAAGAGTTCTGATGACTGCCTCAATTTCACTGCTTGTGATTGACCTGTTTAAGTTTTCTATTTTTCTTTGTTCAATTTTGAGTGACTGTATTGTTCCAGGAATTTGTCTTTCTCTTCCAAGTTGCTGTATTTGTTTGCATGTAGATGTTCGTAGTAGTCTCTAATTATCTTTTGGATTTCTGCTGGATCTGTTGTAATATCTCCCTTTTCGTTTATGATCCTGTTTGAGTTTTCTCTCTTCTTTTCTTTGCAAGCCTTGCCAGGGGGTTGTCAATTTTGGTTATTTTTTCAAAAAACCAGCTTTGGGTTTTGTTATCTTATCGATGGTCTTTTTGGTTTCTATTTCCTTAATCTCTGTTTTTATTTTTTTTATTTCTTGTCTTCTGCTTGGTTTTGGATTTTTTTTTTTTGTTGCTCTTTTTCTAAGTCCTCAAGTGGGAGATTAGAGTATTTCTTTGGGCTGTTTCAATTCTTTTTGTTTGGGTCTGTATTGCTATGAACTATTCCTCGTAGTACTGCTTTTGCTGTGTCCCACACATTTTGGAACGTTGTGTCATCATTGTCATTTGCCTCTATGTAGTTTTAATTTCTCCTTTGATTTCCTCTTTTACCAGTGACCTTCCAGAAGCCTGTTGTTCAGTCTCCATGTAGTGTTACTCTCCTTATTTTCTTTTCATTGTTGATTTCTAATTTGATGCCCTTATGATCAGAGAAAAATGTTGGTATTATTTTAATCTTTGTATATTTGTTCAGGTTTGTCTTGTGGCCTAATATATGATCAATTTTAGAGAATGAACTGTGTGCATTTGAAAAAAAAGTGTATTCTTTTCCTTGGGGGTGCAGTGTCTGGTATATATCTATTATATCCATTTGGTCTAGCTCTTCCTTTAAAGTTTTTGTTTCTTTGTGTAGTTGTTGTTCAGTCAAGACAACAAATGCCTATAAGCTGTCTGTCCACCTGATGATAAAATCTAGAAGCATGGAAGTTTGGACTTTATTCAAGAGGTAACAACTATAATAAAGAGTTTCACATAATCAGTCTGGATTTGGGAGGTGGGAGGTAGGGAAATATTAGTAACCATGAGAACAAGACAAAATATATTCAGCTATTTTCTCTTGCATCAAAACTTTCATTTTGCTCAAAAGTGTGAACACCGAGAAATAGTGCTTTACATATGAAAATTACTTCTAGTAGAATTTTGAAAGTAGAAATTTGAAGATTTTTAGTAGAAGCTTAGAGTTAGGACAATTCACCTCATGAAATGTTTTCCTGAAGAAGAGAATTATACAGTTACAGATAAAGATAAACAGCATGTGGTTCATGTGCGGCAGTAAAATTAAAATGATGACTAAAAGATATTTATTTTAAATCTATATAGCTTAATGACATCTAACTAATAATAACTGTACCAAGGTACTAAGAGTGGTAACCAATAGTTATAGGATTCATTTTAGAAGGAAAATGCTAAAAGAAATAGATTAACTTGATTCAAAGCCTAATTAATAATTAATCGTTAAAAGCTTCAGCTTCAGGAATGAGATAATTTTCATCACCTACTTCTTTCAGTAATCGAGATTTACACAGGAATGAAATTTAACAAGTTCTAGTCTACAGAACAGAATATTCTGTACATTTGATGCCTCCTTGGCATTATTTTCTGATTTCCACTCAGACAATGTCTGATTTGTGAGCTGATAGGACAGATATTGTTACTGAGACTTAAAACTGGTGCTGACTTTTATCTGAGCTCCACCTCTCAGTCTGACACAATGCTCCTAAAGTTTCCAAGAAGACATTCTATTCTGGGGTTTATAATGTCCTATGTCATGGCTAGGGGTTTGTGGCATTGAAGAGTGGAGACGAGTCGAGGAGAGTGTCAAATACTATACTGTGCAATAAAATAGCCATGCTAAAAATACCAACTTTGGACACTGAAATGAACAAGATGGAATTTTAATTGAATTCTGCCATAAAGCATTCAGATATTTCTAATATAGTATAAGTACAGAGTATTGTAGAAGTGAACATTAATTTGGAAGGGAATGTCTATATAGGTAAAAGTAATAAAATATGAATTCTTAAATTATTTCACTGCTTTTTCTCATTAAAATTAATTTTATCTCTAGATATTAATCATATACACATAGCTCTACATATTAATCATAATTAATCATATATACATGATTGATTATATATCTTTACATCAAACATATCACATACATCATCTGCAATGTATCTGATAATATATTAAGCTTTGAAATGAAAGCAATAATATAGTCACACATTTCCTTTTTGAGCACTTCTTCTCATACATAGTTGTTAAAATGTGAATTTATATTTTAATTTTATTTTCTTCCTAAATTGACTGTTATGCTTTTTCAGAAATCAGAGATCAGATTCTCAGACCTTTGCAAAATAAAAAGAAAAATGTGGGCAGCAAGCAGTGCTTCATCATTCTTCATCAACTTTTAGCTGTCATTATCAATCAGTCTTTCAAAGACATCACCAAGGGGAATAACACATCACAATAAGAAACCCCAAGTTCATTTTCTCAGCAACAAAAGTGAGAAAAGCTTCTCCAGGAGATGCAAGGAGGGAGCAAAAGTGCACCATTTCTGGAGCATGAGAACTAATATCAAATGCACTTCTGCTCCCCCTACCAAGGCCTTCTCTATCAACACTCACTTTACTCCACCACTATTAATTTCAACTGCTATCACCTTACTATGAATTGTTTTAACTTATATATTTAAAAATGTTACAAATGTTAATTATTATTCTCCTTTAAAATCTACTGTTTATCTTTCTCTCTATTCTTGCCTTTATTTTAGGACCAACATATAGGACCAAAAAAAAAAATTATATAGGAGAGAGAAAATGAGAATGGTAAAAATATTTGCATTTGTTTTTAGATTGTGTAGAGTAAAATATTCACAAATTAAAATCCATAAAAATATTTAACAAAAATAAAAAAGCAAGCTAAGTCTATATTTTCATTTTGAGAAAACTTACTAGAATCGGTAAAACAAAAAGACAAAATAGCAATGCTTTAGGATATCTTCTTCAAAAAAAATACCAAAACTGTTTTCTTACATTTTGAATAAACAATTACGAGAAAATCCATTCTTTTTTTTTTTAATATAATTTTATTTTGTTCTTTAGGTTACAACCTCTCTGTTATACATTTTCCCCCTCCCTCCTCCCTCTGGTGCCCCTTCCATTCTCTCGAACCCCACTCTTTATTAGCTATGCTGAGTCCATTAGTCTCTTTCCTATGTTAGTGTCTTTTCTCTGGGTGAGGGACTGCGTTGTTGGGTCCAGGTGATCCTTGCTGTTAGATTTTCAGTCTTAAGTTTGCGTTGGCTGGCCAGGTTATGTTTGTTTGTGATCTGTCCATGTTTTCTTGCTGCAGGTCGTCCTCTCCAATTCAATCTCATCACTATTGCTCTGCTGCTTTTCCTTATCACATATTTAGTAAGTGCTTAAAGGTTTTCATGAGATTTGATTTTCCATAACCCTTTACTGACAACATGGCAAACTTAATCCATTCTTTTCAAGTTTGCCATGTTGTCAGTAAAGGGTTATGGAAAATCAAATCTCATGAAAACCTTTAAGCACTTACTAAATATGTGATAACCCCAATAGATTCTTAAGCTACTACCATACCAGTAGTTTTTTTTAATTAAGAACAAGTTATTTTTGTATTTCAGTAAATCTTGAAACCAGAATCTATTGGTGTCTATGTTTCTTGACTTTAACTAGCAAGTGACTAGTGTCACTTTGACCTACTGTAGTATAAAATATATATATATATTATATATATATAATATATATATATGAAAGATTATCTAGATCTCCAAGTAACATGACTTAGGAAAATCACAATACTATGAGCCAGGTGTTGCTCTATTAACTCACTGTTAATCACAGTTCCATGATCAGGGTACAATTGTTATTCCTATTTTATGGATGAAGAAAATGAGATATTAATCAAATTGTCTTTTACATTAATTATGTTACCCAGCTTCCAGAATTTACAACATGGCCTACTCATTTCAGATCTAGTTAACTACATGACTATATTGTCTTCATGTTGACCAGTGAACCTGCCTTCTGATATTTATTAAGTATCATTTAATATGATCTATAAAAACCCCTGATTTGTTACTCTCTACTGGAAAATTTTATTCCTAAAAATCAATGAAAGTTGAAGCACACAACAAATGTCTCTAAATCATTATTTGTTAATTTACTGAGATTCATATTTCAACTTTAGCAAATGCACTCAAAATGTCTAGAAAAATGAAAAACTCAACTAAGTAAAAAACATCTTACTAAAAGAAAATGAAAAGAGAAAACCACTTAGTTCTAGTATAATTTTACAAGTGTAAAAATTAGAGTTAGTAAAAGAGTCATCAAGAGATCAGAGGCCTCATATTTTCATTGTAGCAAGATAAGTGTATGCTACCAGAAATTCATTCAGAGAAAATACAAACTTACTAACTGGAAAGTGTTGTGTGTTAGTTTGCTAGGGGTGTCATAACAAAGCATCACTGACTGGGATGCTTAAATAACAGAAATGAATTTTTTCACAGTTCTGCAAGACAGAAGTCCAAGAACAAGGTGTTGGCAGATCTGTTATCCACTGAGAGCTTTTTCTGTGGCTTGTAGGCAGTCACCTTCTCAGTATTTCTACTCACATGCCCTTTCCCCTGTGTGTGCATCTCTGGTGTCTTTCGTTTAAAAAAAAAATCATCTTGAATTAGGATCCCGATCTAACAATCTAGTAGTTTCATTTTTATTGTAGTAATGTTAAGCCCTTGTTCCAATCATGACTAATTCTGAAGTACTCGGAATTAATATTTCGACATTATAATTTGGTAATAAATAATTCTGCCAAAAAAAGGAAGCACAATTCCTAAGAAATGTGATGTAAATAATCCAAAATATTTTCAGGCAGACTGTCATATATTAGCCGCGAAGATCTATATGATTGATCTTAAGAATAAATAGTACCACTTCATACCAATGTGGCATCACAAGTGCTAAAACTAAAAGGATGTAACCTGCTCCACCCAAATTGGTACTTGCTATTTCTACAAATAGCAAACAGGGTCTTATCTACAACCCTGCAATGCTTTGCCCACATTTACCAAACAGGAAAAAGGTATTTACTTCAATGGAAAAAATGCCATGACAGTAAAGTTGTATTAGATCTTTGTATTATAAGTTAGAGAAAAAAGTTAGTGCAAGTTGGATTTCTTGTGCTGTGAGTTAGGTTTTCATTTTTGTATGTTTATCATTGCTTTTTTTTTTTACTCCCATAAACACACAAGAACATCAGAATGCTGCTTTAAATCTAAGGCAGTTGCTTTCACAGATTTAAAATCTGCTTCCATGTGTCTGCCAAGAAAGCAAGATCATAACTGCAGGACATGTTTTTCTTCCCTCTACTCTTGAAGCAAGGCAACCTGCTTCCAGAGTTGTTTGCCTACTCAGCATGTCAGCAAAAACAGAGAAAAGGATGACAGTCAGGCAGAACAGAAGGAAATGACCAAAGGGGAAGATGACTGAAACAAGAGTCACAGAGGAGTCTATTTTTAGAAAACACAGCTAATTGGAAGTAAGATTAGGCAGCATGTAGCAAAGAACAGTCAATAACTGTGTGCAAATCACTAACACAACTATCAAACTTTTGTCATTTGAACACATTTTAATTTCATCCCTTTCATTTGTCTCCTGTTATGTTCCTCTCCTATCTCTAACCACAGCGACCAAAGCTCACATGAGCTTGCCCATAATAGTCTATCCCTTCAATCTCTATATGATCAGTTGTCTTTTCATTATGTGACTCCTTTCCTCTTTTCTGAAAATCTCTTCAATTATAAAGCACATTAACTCTTTATCATTCTATTATTCCCTTTATAATTTGACCTCACCCTGCAGGATCCAGAATCCATTCCCATTACACATCACCCCAATACATTTGAATTAAGCAAAGCCTGCTTCCACATTATTCTAAGAATATGTAAATAGCCCAAAATGCTCTCCCTCTTTCCCCTGTATGGAAAAACCACATCATCTTCTAAAGCACAGCTAAAATTCAATCTATTCCCAAGTGATGACTTCCAGATAGAAAATACCAGGCCTGACCATCATTCTTCCTCTAGATATCTTATGCTGAATCTCTCATGTATTTCAATTAAATGTGTTTAACATTGAATTGATATTCTCTCAAAAAGCTGCTCCTGAGGTAGAGGCTCCATGTACTCAGCTAAAAGAGAATCAAGATTCATTCTCCTCTTCGTCCTCTCCAACATCTAATAATTCACTAAATTCTATAGACATGACATCTTTAAACCTGGTACCTAGTTTCTCCATTCTATTCACTTTATCCTGTTATTCATTGCCCACCTAGCCTATTACATTTATGTTCAAATGCTCCTTCTTCTCAAGTCCATTCTTTTCAATCACCAAACAATATCTCTATTGCATGGTAATCGAGGTACATTTGGTTTAGCAACTGGAATAGCTAGACCAAAGGATAGCAGCTCCTATCAGTCACATCCCTAAGTGAGCAAAAACATGCCTCCATAATGCTTGGCATAATGCTTTAGTACAGGGAAGTTTCTATATGCAGTATTCTTTTTATTATTCTTCAAAAATTTCTGTAAATATTTCAAAGCAGCTGAAATTCACTTATTTGGTGACATTCTTCCCAAGGTCAGAGGGAAAATTTGATCCATTTTCCCTATGATGACTTGTGAAATATTATATACAAACTCTAAAAAACAAGAAAATATACTGCCAATACATGAAATGGAAAACTGGTAGTCAGAAAAATCACATCCATTATATCAGTTAATAACAAGTCCATAAGCAACTAAAAGGAAGGCAATATTTTGAGATAAAGTCTTTGTATGTTTTATCAGAAATTACTAATTATGTTCAAATTATTTAAAAATTTAGGATGTCAAATGCAACTTAATGAAGTAATAAAGTTGCTTGCTTTAAAAATTAGTAAATCTTTCAAGGAGAAATTTTTAAGAAATACCAATCTGCATTATACTTGAAGATCATTCATTCAAAGTTTTATCTTTAGATAAGTGATAACACTGTGCTATATAAAAAAGTTATTTTAATCATTTTTCTCTAAATATTAGTTAGATCTTAATTATTTCCCTTTTGCATTCATAGTCCAAAATCCATTTCATTAAAATATAGCTTTTAATTATATTTTTATACTCTTAATATCAATCTTTTCATAAAATCACTATATATATATGCTAACTTTATATATGTTGTTAGATCTTCTATGATTAGAACATTTTATTTTATTATTGTTACATTTTTCATTTTCCCCACTTATTTAGTATACATGTTCTCCTTTTTTAAACTAGAATTCAAATCTGATTTCCTACAGTGTCTTCCATAGTTGAGCAGGTCCAAACTTTACTCATTTCTTACTTTTTAAAAACATATATTGAAATGCATAAATATGTAAACAGCAAAATGATTGGTAAAAGTAAGTAAATAACTCCATACACAGTTTTCTCTCAAGAAATTAAAAAATAAAAATATTTTGACCAGTCTTAAGTTTTTTAGGTTTCTTTTCACATATATGTCTTCATTCTCAGTTGATTTTTTGAAAAACAGAACTTGGATTTTTAAAAATCCTATCTGTGCAAAAAAGATATTCAACAAACATTTTTACTTAATTAAACGTGTTTATAATTGACATTCTCAATTTTTTATACTCGGCATAGTTTTCACTCAGTTTGCTACCGTTGAACATATGTATTTCTTTCCCAGAAATTGGTATGTTTAAAAAGTGACAAGCAAGTAATTGTTACCTTAATTGTTTCACAGATATCTTACTTCTATGTGAAATATGTGTGCTTGTGTATGTGTGTGGGTGTGAGAACACCTACTACCTTTATGGTAAGCACAGAAGAGATTTTGGAAATATTTATCTTCCAAGGTGACCTAGTTATAGCTTAGAACAATGACTCTATGCATATATCTTTGCCACCATTTTCTACTTTATTTTGCTTTCTCTATTTTCTTTATATACAGTTTGCTTTTTGGTATAAACTGCTAATGTTAAGCAGATGCTTTACAAGTTCTGTGTTAAGCATCTCAGTAACATTTTTCCCATTCTACAAGTCTTTTTTAGAGTTTATTCACACTGACCTTTTATTTTCTTAAAAGATCACTATTATCATCACCACAGTGCCATTGAACATGATATTCTCACAGCTGCTGCATGGCTAGCACAAATTCTCCAGATTTAGCTCAAAAGAACTTGCTCAAAAGATTTTATATTGTATTATACATTTGTTAGATGGTTACATGCTACCCTGGACTATTCCTTCATAGCACTTATAACTGTATATATTTATACAGTTAATCATTGTCTGTCTCCCCACCAAAAAATGAATATAGCATTCGCAGGAGCAAGCACTGTATCTCTGGATCCCACTACACACAAAATAAATACCCATACAATATGTGAAAGTTTCCTAACTCCAGAGCCATGAAACAGATATCTTTAAATATCCTTTTACTTATTTATTTAGCATATGTATATAATAAAAGTCTAATAGACATCAACCATAATTCTAAGAGCTAGATAATGAGGTGAGTCATATAAAACATCATAAGCAATTGCAGGACTGCAATTTCATTTCAAAGAAACAGGAGAGAGACAGGGAAGGGGACAGACAGATTTAGCAAGTGTTTTATATTTTGAAAATGATTATGACCTTGCCTGGGAGACTGCTTTAGATTGGGTGGTCAGGGAAATGCTCTCTAAGTAGGTGACATTTAGCTGTGAACAAGAACTAAGTCTCAAATAATAATGGCATAATATGCCTCAGACTGTAAAAGTGTCCGTTAGTTTGTCTACCCCACTGAGTATAAGATCTTTCTTTGAAAGGAGAAAGTATACACATGTATAATTAAGTGAAAATGTTCGTTGGTTATCCTTTTTGTACAGATAGATTTTTTTTAAAAAGCCAAGTTCTACTTTTCAAAAAAATCAGCTGAGAATAAAAACATATATGTGAAAAGTAAATCTCAGTACATAGAACTGTGCACATAATAGATATTCAGTATATATTTCTGAGGAGACTAGAAAAAAAAATTGTAGAACTGAGATACAACTATCATCATTTATAGTTTGTAAGCAATATAACAGAAAGTTTCATAACAATGGAAGCTCAGAGTAAGACCCACATTTTACTTGAGTATTTCCTCCCATGCTCCTTCCACTAAACAAAATATTGTCCTTGGCCCTCATTTTAAGAACAGTGATAAAGAGATATAAAGAGCTAATAAGACATCATGGAGCTCATATGCTTAAAGATATAATTTATTTATAGAAAGAATGTCATTTGTGCATATATTTTTATAAATCAATTCTAAGACACTCCAGTTTTAAAAATTAAGTTTGACTTCATTCAATAAGCTTCCCAAACTCATAGTTTATATAATGACATAGGAAGAAACAAATATTATTAACATAGTGTTCATTGAGGTTCACGAGGCAGAAAGACAAACATAAGAGAAAAAACTGACTGCAAATAGCACTATACAGTGTGCAGTTTGATGGAAACACAGAACAGGTAACTTTCAAATATTTAGAAAACTGATCAAATTATAGAATAAAAGAAAACATAGACTTCTGCCCTGACAGCTTTTATTTGCTTATTATCAAAGGGAAAAAAATTAAATGGATATCTATTTAACATAGTAAGCTATTTGCTAACTTAAAAATGACAAAGTTTTGAAGTTTTCCCTTCATGTGTCTTAGAATCCTGGAAAAAATAAAATCAGAAGTTAATTTCTGGCTGGACAAATTATAGTGATTATAATAAATACTTGGATATAGTCTTGTAACAAAGAGGAAGGAGAAAATCAAACCTTAACTCAACTTTATTTTTAGTTGATGTAAGAAACAGATGGAAGATACAGAAACAAAGTGAAAAAAGGAAGCATCTCTTTATTTGGATGAGAAAAGGATTATAAACCTCAGCTCTAAAAACATGACACTTTTGGTAAATATTTGCATTTCCTTTGTTAGCAGTGACTGTACACAACTGACTTTACATATTACAAGAGAAAATTCCTATAGTACATATACAAATTTTTATGTTTGCTTAAAAATACATCCTTTGAAGCAGCATATGCCAAATTGAAAGTATTCTGAACTTCTCATTTTGGTTTTATGGCCATGTTGAGGATTTATACATAAAATAATTCATGGTGCACTATTTTCTTGTATGTAACTTTAATACTGCATTTACATTGGTTTTTGTTAGATTCAGTCATAGTACTTGTCCAGAAAGAAGAACACCACAATCCAACTTTCAAGATTTAAAAATACAATTGGAAAGTAATACATCAAAGCAAGTGTGAATCTATGCCTCTGAATCATATACAGAGTTGTAGACAAGTGTTACTTCAATTAAAGAAAAAAAAAACCTCATGTTTTAAAATCTATAAAGAGACTTTCTTAAAGAAAGGTCTGAAAGTAAATAACACACTTGGTGAGAACAAAAAGCAAAATATAATAATCAAACAAATGTTTAGAGTGTGCCCCTATAGAATCAATAAGGTACTATAAACAACAAAATACACTGAGGTACAGAAGACAATCATATTCCATGAGCACATTCACAGGCACAGGAATATGTGAAATAGACATTTTATCAAAGAATAAGAGAGCCTCTGAATTTTACAATACCAACTCATATAAATTTCATGGCATAGCTTCTAATGGTGTCATAATGAACTGTCAGCTCAAACCAGTAATACCCCAGGCCTGAGCTGCAACCCTAAACATTTTCTATGACCTTGCTATTCTTCTCTAATGATGAAATTTCCTAACAGCACTTTCTACAAAAACAGATGCTGTCTTCAAAATTACTACATGATATTATATAGAGAATGCAAATGTCTTATGAATGATAATGTATATATTTGAGAAACAAAGCAAGAGAAAATATTGGTTTGTTGATTAAAAAATACAAGTTGTTCTTTTTTTGCCTATATTTAAGGATGAAATTATGTTCTCTCCAGTTAAAAAAAAATTACTGCCTACCTTCATGATAAATTTTACAATTTAATTTATTATTTCTAACACATAGACAAAGGATTTTCTCTACGAATGAGCAATTACATCTAGTTTTCTCATTCCCTGTGTACCAAACATCATTCAGAGAAACTTAAAGGTACATTTGCTTGTTAATTCTAACAACTCCAAGAGATAATGATAATGAAATCATCTTTACAGACAACAGTAAAATGTAGGAATTGAAATTTTACCCAACTATATGCAGCTGATTTCTGATAAAGCAAAATATGAACTAAGATAATATGGTTTTAGAGTGTATTCACCTGCTTATAATGCCATCCAAGAAAAAAAATCACAATTATGAATTATTTAATCAATGCACTAAAATATATTTTATTTAGATTTTAAGGGTCTCCTAAATCACCTTTTTGATCTGGTATATGTGTGTCTGTTTTACCTTTTATCTGCAAGAGATAGCAATTCAAATGAAATTGAAAGATATTATGGGTTTACTTACAATCTTAGCAAGTACATGAAAATACATAGTATGCATTTCCATGAATGATGTAATGAACAAGTACATGAATGAATATCAGCAAATACATTCTCAGAAAATACATTTTCAAGAAAGTCCAGGAGTAAGCTACATCTAATAGTGAATAATAAGACCTGAAATTTCTACTGTTCTTAAAAGTTTAAGAATTTTCTCCACATACCATTTAAGTTTCCACACATGCCATTTACATTTCAAAATTAAGTAGTACATTAATATCTGTATCTTCTACATTGTAAATTCTTTAAAAACCCAGTCAAAGTAATATTGATTGAAAGTGGCGAATCATCATCCACACTACTACTGTATATCTTCCACAAAAGATAAGTAATTTCATAATTCATTCCTATTTCTGAAGACTGATATGGTACCTCAAATCATCTTGATTTTTTTTTATAAAATCAACTTTTGTAAATTTTTAAAGCCTAGAATGTTAATGGTGCTCATTTCAAAGTTTACACAAATCTTTTGTGTATTAGACACTTAAATTAACTTTGTCTCCTAAGAGCAGAAGTTCTTAAACTTGTCTGCACATATCTTGAAAGTTGAAAAATATTCTGATACTCAATCTACACCAAATAAAATATAATTCAGAATTGCTGGGACTGGAGTCAAAGAATCAATATTTCTTTAAAACTCCAAATGTTTGAAGTGCCCCATCAAGTATGTGGCCAATCCATCAGAGTGCTTAAAGTCTTACAATGTTTAGTTTAACCCCTAATTGGTTTAGAGGGCAGGCTTTTATTAGATCATAGAGGTCAAAGCTACAATAGACAAAGGGTATAAATGAAACAATAAGAGTAAAGACTGAAAAAATTTTAAATGTGTGTTTGTGCATATGAGTGAACACACATATTCACAACTAGATAGACATTTGAATGACTAAAAATATATCTTACAACTATTTGTTCTGCCATTATTTGGGTGCATGGAATGAATCAATGACAATTTAAAGCTGATTTATAATTTAGGAATGGAGATGGGGGATATATAAAGAGCTATGTGGTGAAACAATTATTCTCTCAGAAGCTTTTGTTCTGTCATCATTCTATAAATTTTACATAAGTTAAACAGCATTTACTATAAGTGGTATCTGCAATGCAGAATTTGTGGTTCACATTATAGGCAAGCAAATATACCAGGTATATCAAGGGATCAATTTTGCTATTTTCAGAACAGACAAATTTAAACAAAGGAGTTACAATATAAAATATTCTCACTATGATGAAAGAAGGCCACTAGGGAAGTCACTGTTGCCATGGCAGTATTTCTTTAATTGAGCAATAATCAATGGTAAGTTACATCAATAAATGAGACAAGAATTTATTCTGTCTCAAGTAATTCTTTAGAAAGGGTGAATTTATATGTATGGAGATACAAACAATTGGCCGTTATTAGAGAAACAGTAACAGTACTGGGGAGGGGGGAATCATCAGAAAATCAGTACATGATAGAATTCAGGTTTATAAGTGTATCAAGGGAAGACTTATGGTGTACCTACAATATTAAGCATGGAAGGAGATCATTTCAAAGAGGATTTTTCATTCCTCTCTTTCCCAATAATGACTAAGCATTCAATTCAAATTATTATATAAAATGCTAAAAAGTACAACATGTTCAGGGTACAGCTCTCTAGGTTTTGCTAAAGCATAGCTTGAAATTAGTTTGTTATATTTAGTTATGGAGTGTTCAAACTCCAAATTCATTTATTTAATAAATTATTCAGTAGATATGTATTAAACATCTATTATGCTTCTCTGGTCTAGGCATTCATAAATAACACTATGATCAAAATATTTTTGTCTTGATGTATCTAACAGTACACTGTTTAAGCTTAAATATAACAATTTAAATCACTCCACTTTAAATATAACTTCTAATTGAAAAAAGATTGTTTAATCATAAAATACTAGACATTTGCTAAGATTTTATTACTATTTGTAGTTCAGGGATAGAGATATGTTAGCATTGTGGGTGAAATTTAACCTACTTCTGGGGCCAATTTAGCATTCTAGTTTATACTAAATTCTAGTGCCTATTTGTCTTTCTAGAGAACATTTTATTGCAAGACAAGACTTAAGCTGCTATTTATACAGTCATTGGATACACACACACATGCATATATATATATATATATTTGTTGAAAAAATGAATCTAATAAAAGTACATCATAAATAGAAAATCTGTTTTTCTAAGGTATGTTTTAGCAAAATATAGTTAAACTGCATTTGCTGCTGTTGTTCATTTCTATGGCAATTAATATATGTAATGTTTCCCAAAACTTCATGTCACCCTTGCAGAGGCCACACCAATCTTCATTATATCGTTTCAATTTTAGTATGTGTTTTGTCACAAACAGCAAATAAGATTTTAGTGCAAAATTATAAATTATTTAGTGCAAACAAACACAAATATATACATTGAACAATAGAAATAGAGACATCATGAACAATAAAAAAACAAGAAAAACAAAAATTTCACCTATTGACTATTTTATTTAAAATATTTATTTGGTTTTATTCAAAATATCACATAAATGGAATCACAGAGTGACTATCCACTGTGCTTCCTTCTTTCACTTAGTAACGTCTATTAGAGACATTAGTCCATTTTATTTTTGGTATCTATATTCATGCCCTTTTAAGACTACATATTCACTGGAGGATTATACCATAGCTTGTTTAATCGTCTAACTCATTGGAAGACTTCTTGATTGCTTCTTAAGCAGCTGCTAAAAATATGTATGTACATGATTCTGTGTGAAGATAAATTTTCATTTCTCTTGGGTGCATACCTAGTAATGCAGTTGCTGAGTTAGATATTAGTATAAGTTGAACTTTAAAAGAAATTAAAAAAAAAAACTGTTTTCCAATGTGACTGGATCATTTTGCATGCTCTCAGTAATATATGAGAGTCAGTTACTTCACATCAACTTCAACACATGTTACTGTTTTCTTTTTAATTGTCATCTTGTGTTTTGATTTGGATTTCCTTATGACTAATATGATTGTAAAAGTTTTCACGGGTTCTTTGTCTTCTTTATATATTCTTTGGTGACATATTTGTTTATCATTTACCCATTTGTTTTAATTGGATAATTATTATTGAATTGAAGGAATTCTTTATATATTCTAGATACAAATCCTTTGTCTACTGATAAGTTTGTCAATTTGTAAAACTGCTCTCCCAATATGCAGAAAGTCTTTTTGTTGTCTTAACAGGGTCTTCTACAGTAGCAAAACCTTATTTTGATAAAGTCAAATATTATTTAATTTATGAAAGATATTGTTTGATTATACACATCATGAATTGGGTATAGTATATAAGGATTCTTTCTCTTACTCAAATCATAAAGATTTTCTCCCATGTGTCATTCTAGAAGGTGAACAGTTTTATGTTTTACATTTTTCTATTGGATCTGAGTTGATTTCTCTATAAAATGTAATTAGCATCAATATTCATTTTAACTTTTCCTCTTTTTTATTTTGTAATTATCATACAATAGTTATCACATTTGCGTGATTGCATTGCACCTCTTATTCCCCACCCATTTGTATACTACTCAGCACTATTTACTGAAAAGGCAATTTTAATGAACTTTCTTGGCACATATTAGAAAATAATTTATAATATTTGACTTTATCTGTTCCAACATTTATTCACAAATATCACTGTTTCCTGTGCACATAAATCAAATGTTCTATAAAGCAAAGTCCTAAAGCATATAAACGAATTTACCAAAATTACAGAACTGAGGTCAATGCAAAAAAACAGTCAATTGTATTTTCAGGTACCAGTTATTAATCTTAGAGGAAACACATTTATTTTTTCCAAGAAATAAAATGTTACCAATACATATGCTAGTAACACATTTTTTCAGATTAAAGAATTATTATTTTATTGCTTGTGTTTTATGAGGTTCATCATGAATATATATTAAATGCTGTCAGATGATTTCTCTGCATTTGTTAAGATGGGATATTAATTTTCCATATTTTAATATTTGTTAAATTACACTGAGTTTTAAATGTTAAGCAAGTTTAGAATTCCCAGATAAACAATTGTTCATGACATAACATCCTTTTAATATACTGCTGGATTCGTTTTCCTAATATTGCATTAAAGTTTTTTCATCTAGCCGGGCACGGTGGCTCGTGCCTGTAAGCCTATGAAGCGGCCGGGGCTAGGGATAGCGGTTGAGTCCCGCCTGGGGCCCGTAGCTGAGACCTAGTTCCAAAAACTAGCTGGGTGTGGTGGCGTGCGCCTGTAATCCCAGCTACCTGGAAAGCTGAGGCTGGGGATTGCTTGAGTCCGTGGTACCCTGGGCAACGAGAGCCTGAGGTTCCACGGGCAAAAATAGCGAGACCTAGTCTCAAAAAAAAAAAAAAAAAAAAAAGGTTTTTTCATCTATATTCATTAGAATTATTTGTTTGTACACTGGTCTTTCTTTTTTGGTGACATTTGGGTCTAGTTTTTGTATTAGACAAAATCTGGCATCATAAATGAGTAGGAAATACACATTTCTATATATATTTTTATTAATGATATACTATTATTTAACATCTTTGCTTGCTTTTTCACCACAGTTTTTGCCATCACCTGAGCACTCATCATCTTCCACTATAGTCCTGTGCACTTTTCCCTTCCTGTTTTCTTCTTTTCTTCTCCTGCTACCCAGCCCCTCCCCTCCTGTATGCCTCAGATGAATGGTCAGTTTTCAAGGGTCAGTTTTAAAGTTTGTTGTCTAATTCTTTGCTTGCTTTTTCTCTAGATACCATGTATAAGTGAAAACATCTGGTATTTATCTTCTTTTGGCTAAGAGGATAATCCCCTCCAAATTCATCCAAGTTGCCACAAATGGCATGAGTTTAAATTTTTGATCCCTGACTTAAATATAGATATAGCTATAGATTCACAGAGTTTGAGAGACAGAGAGAGAGACAGAGAGAGAGAGAGAGAGAGAGAGAGAGAGAGATCTTCATACCCCACATCTTCTTGAGCCACTCATTCATTCTGGGGCATTTGGGTTATTTCAAATCTTGGCTATTGCAAATAATATAAGCAATGCTACTATAACCACAGTTTCCTTTCAAATTAGTGTTTTCCTGTTCTTTGGTTAGATACCTAGGAGTGGAATTGCTGGGTTGGATAGCAGATCCATTTTCAGTCTTTTGAGTAATCTTCACATCTCTTTCCATAAGGATCACTCTATATTACCACCAACAGAGTAAAGGGATTTTATTTTCTCCACACCCTCACCGGCAGTTGTAGCTGTCTTTTTGTTGGTTTGTTTGTTTTTGATATGGGGCATTCTCACAGTTTTGAGTTTGTATCTCATTATGGTTTTGATTTGCATTGCCCCAATTATAAGTGATGATGAACAGTTTTTCAGATGTCTGTTGATAGTTCATTCTGCTTGGAGAAGACAATATTTAGTTTTTCTACCCATTTTTTGATTGGGGTGTTTATTTCATTTTCATTGAGTTACATAAGCTCCTTGTAGATCCTCGCTATAGTTACATTTCACCTCTCACATCATTTATGGCATTTTTGCCAAATATTTTATTTTTATATGTATAATATATATTTCACGACTACAGGTTTTTTTTATTTTATAATCAGTTTTCATTTAGGGTAATTTAATATAAATGAAAGTGAATTTAATTTTTACATTTATTTGCTACATTTTCAGTGGCCTTCGTTTAGTTTTGAATGTCCATGGTGTTGTGTTGTCATACTCCACATACCTAAAGAACTCCTTTAGTATTTTTATAAAGCAGTTCTGCTACAATTTTATTTTTATTAAACATCTCCATTGTTACACATTTCAATATGTACAGAAATGTGAATTGATATTTGTATTCTTTCAGAATTTTAAAACTGTCATTCCTTTACCTTTGGAGTTGCTTAGATTTGATAAGTCTATTCTATGTAACGTCTCTGATCTTCTGAATGTCTCAAGATTTTCTTTGCCTTTCACTTTCAATAATCACTTTGTTCAAACAGGAGGTACCTGTGTATGCTTTGATTTGTTCTTTTGAGATTTTCAATTTGCATGTTCATGTGTGTATCTCATCAATTTTTTTAAATTAAATTCTGTACTGTATACAGTTTGTCTTTTGAAAATTTTTTGCAGTATTTCTTTAAATATATTTTCTACTATTCTTTTTCTTTTACATCTGGGACTAGAATTATATATATGTAATCTTCAAGGCCTACAAACATACTAATTAATATTGCATCATGACACTTCATTTTTCTGATTATTTTCTGATTTATCCATCTTTGTTTTTCAATCAGAGAAATTTCTGTAGACTTACATTCAAGTACAATAATTTCTTCCCCAGCTACACCAAGTAAACTGTCAAATCCAATAAAAGGATTCATTTCCATTATTGTGTTTTTGATTACTAGCATTTCTGCTTGATTCTTTATGATTTCCAGTTCTCCTAAATTACCTATGTGATGTGCAAAGGATCTACATTTTAATTTACAGTCTTTAAAGTATTAGCAGTAGTTATTTTAAACTTTCTGATAGTTGTATATCTGGATAATATCTTTTGCCTGGTTCTGCTGAGTTATTTTTATCTTAGCAATAGGTCCACTGTACTGTATGATTTTGCATGCTTAATAAATTTTAAACATCTTGTGTAGGGCACTAGATATTGACTAAACAGTTTCTATGTTATAAATGAGAGTTCCTGTCCCTTTCCTAAAGTTGAAGTTTGAGCAATCTATGAAGGTATTGAGCTAGGTTTGGGATATATTATGAACATGTTTACTCTGCAATACAGGCTTCAAATATATCTAGAATTATCTCTTGTTAAGAGATGGAATTAGCAAGAGAATTTTCTCAGTAACTTAAACCTTCAACTCTAAATCTTGCCTCTGTGTTGCACCTTAGAGAAAGCTTTTCTGCATATGCATACTCTTTTACTCACCAGCATTATTCTATTATTACTTGTTATTTAAAGTTTGTTAGTCTGGTCTTTGAGAAGAATCTGGTGAAGTTTTTCTATTGTTCTGATTAACTCTCAGTCTTAACTAAACTATAGCCCTGGGTTTATAGATGTGTCCTTCTCAGCCATTCCTCTCCATGCAGTTCTGGAATTAGAAGATATTCTTACCCTTTCTCTAAGGAGAGGATATTTTTATGCTGTCTTCCCCCAGCTTCAGTGTGTTTTTAGCTGCAACCCTGAGAGTCATGATATATCTCTTCCTAGTTGTGTAAGACTTTTCACTTACAATCACATGGAGTTGGTATTCCCTGACTTTCCTGAAATGGTTGTTATACCCTACACTTATAAGTCTACACTAAAAAAAAAAAAAAAAATGCTTTCTGATGACTCATGTCAATTTTTTTTTATTTTAATGAGCATCCATTGAGGTTCAAGTACAAACACCCATAAATGAGTGCCTCTAAGGATACTGTTGTCTCATTCTAACCCAACTGGCTTTATAATTAAAAGTTTAGCTAAATTATTTTTAATTGTATTACCTAAATGCATCTAACAAATAACATTGTATAAATTTAAAGTGTGCAACATATTGATATTATATACATATATTGTAACATGACTGCCATTGTACTAATAATTATTATCTCGAACATATTACACAATTAACATTTATTTTTATATGTTGGAAATATTAAGATTTAATAACCCAGCAAATTTTATGATTACAATACCATATTATTGTTTATATTCACTATACTGTGTGTTAGATCCTTAGGCCTTATTTACTACTCATTGCAAATTTGTACATTTAAACAACATCTATCCTCTCACCCATAAAACCCTGATTACACCATTTTACTCTTTTCAAATTTGAATTTTTTAGATTTTATATATAAAAGATATCATACATTATTTCTTAGTGCTGACATCTGCAACAGGCAAACAAACGTTCATATCCTGTCTTTAATTTCAAGTTATTCAGTCCTCCTATGACTTTACCTCTCTGACATGAATTAGTGGATTGTCTAGCATTTTGCTGTTTTAGAGGTAAGAATAACACTCTTCCAAGATATTTATATCTCAAGCAGAAACTGGAAGTATTGTATTTAGTTACCAGTCCATGTCTTTCATAATACTGCTTATGAAGGCATAAACACGTCCCTTAAATTACAGCAGGATCAAAAACCATTCTATTAAAGATATCTAAGTTAAATAATAAATAATTGTTACATATCCTTTAAAGGACTCACCCTAAGGAACATCGAAATAATCACAGAAAAATTATCTATTATTTAGGAACTCATGTAATATTTTTAAGACATTAGACGATTCAAAGAATACAATTATGTTATTTTTAAAAGCATATCTTTATATAGAAAAAAGTAAATGAAGAAAAATTCCTGCAGTGATAGGGATATCTACCTAAAATTTCATGCTTGGGAATGCACTGGTATAAGTCATAAAACAAAAAAATCATTTTGAAAGCTATAATAATATTAAAGTCTTTTCAGTAAAAATATCATATCCTAGTGAAGAATAAATTTGTCTGACTAATCAATTTTTTTTGCCTACCATGACAGCACAAGGATAAAGATAACCTTAAATAGCTTCTTATTTTGCCTTCAATGACACATTTTTAATCAAGGAAATACTGTCTTTACAGTAAAATGTCAACATTCATTCAGCTCACATCATTGTCAGTATCTCAAATGCCCTCACGTGCTAATAGTTTACCATATACTAAATTTTGCCATATTGTTTTGCCACAAAATTCTAGAGATACAATTATCAACACGTGTTAACTAAGGCTCACCTTTTTGTGAAAAACATAATTTTATATATTTCCTAGGAAAAGTTTAAGAAAAATAAGATATTTAATATTCATTTCATTCATAAATATTTTAGATATAATAGGTAATAAACTATAAGATTAATTCACAACAAATTTTCTATTTAATTTCATATTTATTAATTAAAAAATATATCAAAATTAATTTTACTGAGACCTCCAGTGACTGAACAGTCACAAAACTGTTCTGGAGCAGCATCTGTCGCTACATTCCAGTGCCTAGTCATCTCTCCCCCTATTTTATAAATCTCCTCCTAACATTATCTGTTTACACAATCATTGTTAAGTTTGTCAACAGTAGGTCTTGATATTTTCCCTCAAGGAACTAAAAACTCTTTTAAAATAAAAGGTCATACTTGAACAGTTCTAATCTCATGAGCTAATATATTTTATGTCATATGTTATTCAATGAGTCCCCAAAAAGAGCAATTACAGTTTAGCATATAAAGGGAGACTTATCAAGGACAAATATTCTCCAACGAAATATATTCCCTCTACTCAACAATCCATCTTTGCAAATATCATGCATCTACTAGACAGGGATCTTTTTATTTTAAACATCAAATGTTAAACGTAACAAACTATTAAATTGGAAGAGTAGATTATCAAACAACATGTATGTATATTCAACAAGTCTAAATCATAGTTTATTCTAGTCAGTATAACAGAGAACAGTGGTAAAAAAAATGCTGAAGAAAACTAGGAATAAGGAAAAAGTGAGAAATGAGTAAATGCCACTAATAATACACACTACTAAGTGCTATAGATTTGTTTAAATAGGTAGAATATTTTCTAACCCTGCTCCCCCTTTTTAACATTATTTGACACTGTTCAATCTTCCATTATAGAATTCATATATAGAACTTCCTGTTTAGAACTCCACTTCTTTGTGTTCAGCAATGTTCTGCCATCTGCTTGACCTGCTCTTTCAAATTTCTTTTGTCATCTCCTCTACTGATAAGAACATAAGTGTCTGGACACTTGACTCTGTGTTCAATCTGGATGTTCAATATGAGCACATTTATCTTTTCTCTGGGTGAGGAATACCCATCCCTCCCATCAGTTCTAATGCTTACTTAAGTTTTGGCTCCTAAAGATTAAATTATCACACACCCTCCTCAAATTTGAACATCTGAAGTCATACCCCTTAAGTGATTATCTGGAGATAGGATCTTTAAGAATTAATTAAGAGTAAATACAGTTATAAGAGTTTAATTTAACAGGCCTTTTAAGAAGAGGAAGAGAGCAAGCTGGCTTACTTTCTATCATATGAGGCAGAAGCCAACAGAAGTCATAAAGAGAGCTCTCACCAGAAAATGACCATCTAGCACCCTGACCTTTGAATTACAGCTGACACTAGTTGGATCTCCATCAAGGAACTCAATCCAAAGTATGTCTAAATTAGTATTCATTATCTTTCTACTAAACATGCCAATTTTCTATATTTCTATATAGTATATTTAAATAGCAATCCAGAAGTTTGAGTAAAGTCTGAGAGTTTCCTTACTTTTCATATTCTGACAGCCAACTATCATATCAAATACCATTAACCATTTTTTCAATATAGCCTTAATTTAAAATTTTTCTACTACTATATGGTAATACAAGATATCATTTCCTATGTGAACTATTTCAGTAGATTTTGCTTCAAGTCACCTTCCCAATTCAAGTTTTACATATGAGTAATTTGTCTTCTGCTGTCATATTAATCAACTGAAAATGCAAATCTACCAGATTCCCTAGTTTTATCTGTTACTTATTATAGTGGCAAACAAGAATCCCCCCACACCATGATTTGGGCCCTGCTTACTTTTTCACTTATCTCTTATTTCACATGTATCATCCTCCACAATTATTTAATTATATGTAGACTCAATTCAAGACCCACATTTTCCCTAAAAGAACTTCTTCATTCCTTTTCACTCAAAGAATTGACTGACCCAAACTTGATTAACAGAGAATTTACTAGTCTTTTTAGACATTAAGGCTCTTATTCCCTCAAGAAAAATGACTATCTTAGTTGGTTAACTGAAAGATTTAGGTACAGTGAATATTGAACAAAGACTTGAACAGAAGTTGAAACAAAAAAAAAAATCAAGCTCCAATGAGACAGTAACTTATATTCTGTAAGTTAAAATCAGAATGGCTATAAGTAGGAAAAAGTTAAATGTTGCTGTACATACTGTACCATAATTTGGTAAGGATTAGTGTGTACATGTTTGTTTGAGTGTGCAAGATAATCACATGCATGTGCTGGCATACAGAAAAGATTATAGGAAAATATATCAAAACATTAGCAGATGCTACTTCCAGATGGTGGTATTAGAGGAAAATTTACTCTTATTTTTGTCGTATATGTCTGTATTTTTAAAATATGACTATAAAATGTTAGTCATGTTGCAAAATAATATATCAAATGTAATTAAAATGTTAATAAAAAGCAACCCTTTTGATATTTAAAATAAGACATCAGTAAAGCTTATGTTTAATAGAGATGGTTGTCAGGGTTCTTCCGGCTATAAAATGAAGCAGTATCATTGAATAGACAATGCAGATGGAACTCAAAGAAAGCAAGAGCAAGGACAGTCAAGATTCTGAAAACTGAAATCAGAAATGAAAAAACTTAAATGTATATGACCTGTATCTCTAATTCTCTAGGAATACTATATCTCTTGATCCTTCACACAATCTTTCCTCTCTTTCTTCCAAGCCATCCTCCAATCTGGACTGGCATTCCCTGGTCTTCATTAAAGTCAAATTATTATGAGTATATATTAATTCAGTTTGAATGAACAAAGAAACTAACATCTATGAATTCAAACTCCAAACTTCTGAGAGACTCTAACTAACCTATTAACAAAAGTTTCCTTTCCCAAGGCAGACAATGTAATAATGCCAAAACAAGTGAAAATGTCTTTTATGACTCATGCATTTCTAGGTTTATTAATTCATAGGTAGGGCTATATTATCTGAGAATTAAAAAAAAAGTTTTCAGATTGTTATTGCCCTTGAATATCTAAAAATAAAAATAGAGAGAAATAATGAAACAAATATTGCTTTAAAAAAACTAATTAAATGTCTGTGTACATTGACTACAATTTTGTTTGAGTATATATGTTTTTGACATCAGAACCTGTGGTGATTCTGATTTTCCTTAGGGGAACATTTGTGGCAGTCTTGAAATTCATCAATTCTTCATTAGTTTTCAGTTATAAAATAAGAGAATGAATCCACCAAGATTACTTCTTTGTACTGATATCAAAGTAAAAGCATATTAAATTTAATCTAATAAAAGTCAAGCTTCTGGGAGTATGAAAAAAATATGCAGTGACAAATATCAACAAAGAACCTTGTATCCACCTGTACTAAAAATATACATACAGACTTCAATATACATTATAACTGGCACTCATCTCAGAATTCCAGACAGCATCTACAAAGCAATGACAAATTGTGCCTATACTATGAGATATTACTAAGTGAACAAAAAAGATGAAGTCATGTA
>PVHY01000053.1:255778-372698 GCA_004024945.1 Uropsilus gracilis
AAAAAAAAAAAAAAAAAAAAAAAAAAAAAAAAAAAAAAAAAAAAAAAAAAAAAAAAAAAAAAAAAAAAAAAAAAAAAAAAAAAAAAAAAAAAAAAAAACAAAAAAAACAAAAAAAAAAAACTAAATGTCAGGTAAAGGCAAGTTCAAAAACTAACCTGTTCCATGGTGGTGGAAGAGCTATAGCAACTACACTGAAGGGAAGATATCCAATACTACTGGAAAGTTAAAAAAATACATAGTAAATAAGTTAACTAATTAAAATACATAAAATAAAAATTAACCCTAGAAAGCTGAGTATGGTAATGAAGCATTTAAAGGGGGTAGGAGCAGAGGGTCAGAACAAAAAGGGAAGTAAACATTGGTGTTGGAGGAAGGTGATTTGGTAGCAGGTACACTATGGTGGCAATACCTGAAAATGGGGGGAGGGGATCATATATTTCCAAAATATCAACAGTAATGTAAACCACTGAACATCGATTAAAAAAGAAAACATCCAAATAAAGTCCACAAGATGCATTTCAAGTTGCAGTGGCAAAACAACATTAGAATGTTTCAAGATTAATTTTTTAATGATTATTTCGTAGAGAATGGTTAACCCCACATTTTAGAAAAGGGGTCTTTTTGCACATATTTGCAGAGAAATTTAAATAATTACTGATTTTCCTATACTTTTCTGCCTGACCATTTTTTCTGGTCTATCTGTAGTCAGTCATCCACTTAATCTTTAGGAGTTACAGATTTTGCTTTGTCACAATTTATTTGTGAATATATGAAGGAAGCAAATCTGGTGTCTTAATATTATGCCATCTTACTAGACTCCAAATATAATCTGTTTAAATATATTGTATTTAAAAGAATAATAATATATTATATATTTCTTGATAAGCTTAATAGAAATAACTTCCTTTTGAGAGTTAGAATGAATTTCGAGAATTAAGAATTAAACAACAGATCACCTTCAGATCAGTCCCCAGGTGGGGGAAAGCGCTTCGCTCAGCAGTCTAGCAACCCCAATATTGGCCAGAAGCAGATCCTCTACAGCTCTGCAAGCAAAGAGGGACCTATCTGTCCCCATCTCCCTGGAACCAGGTGAGTGGGCATGTTCCAGAAACTGTGCCACGGGGAGAAACAAGATCCTAACCATTTTGCAGTCCCAGTGCAGACAAAATAACCAAACAGACAAAAAACAAAAAGAACAACAACAAAAGACACCTATACTCCTCTTTCAAAAAGAACCACAGAAGAAGCTCTATAGCACCAACTAACCAGACACCTCTTAGGGGAACACAGAATTGACATTTTGTCCCACCACCTTAAAAGACAAAAAATTGCAAGAAAAAGAAGACAAAGTGTACCATAGTAACTGCATCCAGCTATCACACATGCTCAGGGAAAAGGAACTGCCCACCCAAATCAGCCAAAGAAACAAAAAAATTACTCACTTCAGCTACATAGAATCAAAGGCAGAATCAACTACAAACCACCAGAAGACCCCAATCATCATGCCAGCCAATACTAGAGCCATAGTCTCTCAATATACGGAGGAAGTGCAAAAGCAAAGCACAGTAAAGAGGGAAAACGCAAATACCCCAGGAAACCCCACAGAAACCAATACACCATCAAAAGAAAGAAAAATTCTAGAAACCAAAAAATATAACATTGAAGAAATCTGTTACCTCCCAGACAAGGAACTGAACTTACCCAAAAGAGCTAAGGGAAGAATTAGAAAAATGCAAATTAAAAAAAAAAAAAAGAGTAAGCATGGGAGAGAAACTGAACAAGTTAGAAGAAGTGAAAAAAAAGAAGAAAACATCAACAAAAATAAAATAATTGAAGAATTGAATAATACAATTAAATACCTAAACAAGAATCAGAAAGAAACCCAAAATGTATAGGGAGCAACAGAGGAGCTCAAAAACACAGGGAAAAGTTAAAATAGCAGACTGGACAAAACTGAAGAATGAATAAGTACTCTTGAGGACACCAGAATCGAGAGGAAGAAGGAAGACACAATGTAAGAAAATATAAGAAAAACTATGAGATCTGTCCAATTCCTTAAAGAAAGGAAATATAAGAGTTATGGGAGTCCCAGAAAGAGAAGAGAGACAATTGGGTACTGAAAGGCTATTTAAAGAAATAATTGAGGAAAACTTCCCATCCTGAACAAAGAAATGAAATTTGACATCCATCCATGAAGCCAGAAGAACACCAAAGTACATCAATGAAAGAAAAACCACAGCAAGACATAGCATCGTAAAATCCCAAGAGTTCAGGATAAAGAAAAAATAATGAAACTGGCTAGAGAAAAGAAACAGATAACAGAGACAAAAACCTATTAGACTGACCTCAGACTTCTCTGAAGAGACTCTCCAAGCAAGGAGAACAAGGAACCATATATATCTTCAAAAAACTCCTAGACAAAAAAATGCCAATCAAGATGATTCTACCCTGCAAAGATATCTTTCCTCTACAAAGGAAGAATAAAAACCTTCTCAGACAAACAAAGCCTCCAGAAATTTGCTACCACTAAACGACCACTCCAAGAAATCTTGCAAGAAGCCCTAAGATAAAACCAACAGAAGAACAAACAGAAAGAGCAAAGCAAGGAAGCAAATCAGAACCTCAAAATGACAACTGAAAATCCAGCTTCAGAATCTCAAATATCAGCAATAGAAGAAGAAAAAAGGAAACATAACCTCAAAATGACCTTCCAAAAGTCAACAACAGAACAGCAAGTATCAATCATCACCCTAAATGTCAATGGTCAATGATCTAAATTCAGCAATCAAAACACACAGACTAGCAGAGTGGATCAAAAAACAAAACCCAACATTCTGCTAACTGCAGGAAACACACTTAAACACACACACACACACAAACACACACAAAAAATGAGCACAGACTAAAAGTAAAGGGCTGGAAAATAATTCTTCAAGCAAACAGTCCCCAGAAGAAAGTAGGAGTAGACATACTAATAGCAGATAAAGTAGACTTATGTTAAAAATGGTGACAAGGAATAAAGAAGGATACTATATATTGGTAAAAGGGTCAATACATAACAAAGACATAAACATTATTAACATATTCACCAAATGAGGGAGCACCAAAATTCATCAAACAACTACTAACAGCACCAAAAACAGACATCAGCAAAAATACATATGAGGTAGGTGATTTCAACACACCACTCTCACCAAAGGACAGATCAGCAAAACAAAAACTAAACAAAGACAAAAAAGACCTAAGTGAAGATCTAGACCATATGGACCTAATAGATATCTACAGGACACTACACCCCCAAAGAAAAGAATACACATTCTTTTCACTGCACACAGATCATTCTCAAAAATTGACCACATATTGGGATATAAGACAAACATTAACACATCTACAAAGATTTAAATAGTACCAACTTTTTTACCTGATCATTAGGGCATCAAACTAGAAATCAACAATGAAAAGGAAGCAAGAAGAATTCCCAACACATGGAGACTGAATAACATGTTACTATATGAAACTGGGTAACCAGGAAATTAAAGAAGAAATTCAAACCTTCTTTGAAACAAATGACAAAGACACAACATTCCAAAATGTCTAAAACTCAGCAAAAGCATTTTTAAGAGGAAGGTTCATAGCAATATAGACTCAAATCAAAGGCAAGAAAACAAAGAAATAACCTAATCTCCCAACTCGAAGAACTAGAAAACAAACAATAACAACAAAAAAACAAACCCCAAGCCCAGCAGAACACAAGAAACAATAAAATAAAAGCAGAAATAAACAATCTAGATAGCTAAAAGTATATGGAAAAAATAAACAAAACCAAAAGTTGGTTCTTCGAAAAAATAAACAGAATTGATAAACCCCTTGCAAATCTCACAAAGAAGAGAGAACACTCAAATAAGCAGGAAAACAAATGAAATAGGAGATTACAGAAAACACATCAGAAATCCAAAGGATAACCAGAGATTATTATGAACATCTATATGCAAACAAATACAACAGCCTGCATGAGATGGACAGATTCTTGTAAAGATAAGCCCACCCAAAACAAACAAAGAAGTAGAGAACTTAAAGAACCCAGTCACAAGCAGTGAAATTGAAGCAGTCATCAAAATTCTATCTAAAAACAAAAATCCAGAACCAGATGGCTTCACAAACAAATTCTACCAGACATTCACAGAGGAAATAATGCCTTCATTACTAAAACTTTTCCAAAAAATTGAAAAAGAAGGAAAACTGTCAAACACAATCTATGAAGCAAACATCACACTCATACCAAAACCAAATAAAGACAGAACAAAGAAAGAAAACTATAGACCAATTTCCCTAATGAACATGGACACAAAAATTTTAAATAAGATCCTGGCAAATTGAATCCAACGATGTATAAAATGCATTATTCACCATGACCAAGTGGGATTTATCCAAGGGGCAAAGGGATGTTTCAACATTCAAAAATCAATTAGTACAGTCTACCGCATCAACAAGGAGAAAACCAAAAACCATATGGTCATATTAATAGATGCAGAGAAAGCATTTGATAAAGTTCAACACCCATTTATGATAAAAGCTCTTGAAAAATTGAGGATAAAAGGAACATACCTCAACATAATAAAAATCATCTATAACAAAAATACAGCAAACATCATCTTAAATGGAGAAAAACTAAAATCATTCCAATTAAGATCTGGAACCAGGCAAGGATGCCCATTATCTCCACTACTTTTTAACATAGTATTGGAAGTTCTAGCAAGGGCAATAAGACAAAAGAAAGACATAAAAAGAGTACAAATAGGGAAAGAAGAACTGAAGCTCTCATTATATGCAGATGATACGATTATGTAGAGAATGCAAAAAAATCCACAGAAAAACTTCTTGAAACAATAAACCAGTTCAGTAATGTAGCCAGTTACAAAGTCAACACTCAGAAGACAGTAGCTTTCATAGACACAAAAAGTCAAACAGAAGAAGAAGAAATTTAAAAAAAAAAAAAATCACATTTACCATTGCACCAAAAAAAAAAAAAAAAAAAAAAAAAAAAAAAAAAAAAAAAAAAAAAAAAAAAAAAAAAAAAAAAAAAAAAAAAAATACCTGGGGCTAAACCTACAAAACATGTGAAAGATCTATACAAAGAAAATTTCAAACACTGCTAAAAGAGATAGAAGATATGAGGAAATGAAAAGATTTCCATTCTTGGAATGGAATGAATGGAATGAAAAGAACATTCTCTTCTCATGGATTGAAAGAATTAACATCATCAAAATGACCATCCTATCAAAAGCAATCTACAGATTAAATGCAATCCCTATAAATTCCAATGACATTCTTCAAAGAGATAGAACACAAAAATCATTGAAATTCATATGAAATAATAAAAGACCTCAATTATTGAAAAACCTCCTGACCAGAAAGAGTGAATGAAGGTACTGCTATTCCAGACTTCAAACATTACTACAAGGCCAGTAATTAAAACAGACTGGTACTGGTACAATCAAAGGTATATAACAATATTTTGGATTCAATTAAAGTAAAATTTAAATGTCTGTTATGAAATAGCAAAGTATATCTAAATTGCCTCTAAACTCTTTGAAAGCAACAGAACATATCTTACTTATTTACATATAACTTTTTATTAGTTACAAAATAAATATGCTGTTGACATTTACTTATATATCTGACATGGCACTGAGTTTGAAAAAGTAAACATAAAATAAAATGTTTTCATTTTAGTGAATGAAATTAGTTAAAATTTTTATCATATAAACAAACCATGAGTTGTATTAACTTACACATTTAAGGTACATTATCAATATGTTAGTTTTAACATTATTCAACAGAACTAAGTGTGATTTATCCTAGGGGAACAGGGATGGTTCAACATCTGGAAATCAATTAGCATAATCCACCACATCAGCAAGGAGAAAACCAAAAACCATATGATCATATCAATAGATGCAGAGGAAGCATTTGATAAAGTCCAACACTCATTCTTGAGAAAAATCTTGAAAAACTGGGGGTCAAAGGAACATACCACAACATAATAAAACTCATCTATGACAAACCTAGAGCAAAGATCATATTAAATGGGGAAAAACTAAAATCATTTCAATTCAGATCTGGAAACAGGCAAGGATGCCCACTCCACTACTTTTTAATGTTGTGCTGGAAGTTCTAACCAGGGCAATAAGGCAAGAGAAAGACATGAAAGGGATACAAATAGGAAAATAAGTGAATCTATCATTATATACAGATGATAAAATTATTTATGTAGAAAACTCAAAAAAATGCACAGAAAAACTACTTGAAACAATAAACCAGTTCATAAGGTAGCCGATTACAAAATTTACACATAGAAAACAGCAGTTTTCCTATACATGAAAATTCAAATAGAAGATGAAATTTTTAAAAAATCCCAAAGCTGGACACAGTGGTGCATGCCTGAAAGTGCCAGCCTATGGATCACAGCTGGAACTGGGCATTGTGGTTCGAGTTCCGCCCAGGGCAACATAGCAAGACCTAGTTTCAAAAAAATAGCTGGGCATGGTGGTACGCACCTGTAAACCCAGTTACCTGAGAAGCTGAGGCTGGGAATGGCTTGTGTCTGTGGTAGCAGGGCAACATGAGCCTGTGGTTCCACAGGCAAAAATGGCAAGACCTAGTCTCCAAAAAAAAAAAAGAAAAAACATCCCATTTGCCATCACTGAAAAAAATTAAATACCTTGGATTAAACATTAAATACCTTGGAACTATACAAAGGAAACTTTAAAATGCTGCTAAAAGAGATAGAAAAAGACATACGGAAATGGAAAGACATTCCCTGCTCATGGACTGGAAGAATTATCATCAACAAAATGACCATTGTATCAAAAGTAAACTACAGATTCAATGCAATACCTATAAAATTTCCAATGACATTCTTCAAAGATATAGAACAAAAATTATTGAAATTCATATGGAATAACAAAAACTTCAAATATCAAAATGCCTCCTGACCAAAAAAAGAGAGAATGGATGTATTACTATTCCTGACTTCAAATTATACTACAAAGTCATAGTAATTAAAATAGCATGGTACTGGTACAAAAACAGACAAACCAATGGAACAGAATTGAGTGCCCTGAAATAATACCACACATATATAGTCAACTAATCTTTGACAAAGGAGTGAAAAACTTACATTGGAACTAGGGCAGACTCTTTAATACATGGTGCTGGGAAAACTGGACTATGACATGCAAAAAAATAAACCAAAAAACCTCCCTCATGTACAAAAACCAACTCAAAGGGATAAAGATTTGGAAGACCAGTAACCGTAAAATACACAAAGGAAAACTTGGGCAAAACCCTCCATGGATTACAATTCAGAGATCCATTTCTGGACACATCTACAGATGGCAAAAGGAAAACATAAACAGCTGGGAATACATCAAACTAAAAAGCTCTGTACAGCAAAAGAGACAACAGACAAAACAAAAAGAAACCCAACTGAGTGTGAAAAATTTTCATCCTTCATATAATTGATAAGGGTCTGATAACAAAGACACACAGAGAACTCATACAACTTAACAGAAAGAAAACAAAAAGCTCAGTTAAAAAAATGAGGAGAAGAACTAAAAACATGCTACTAAAAAGATGCTTCTCCGAAGAGGAAACACAAATGGCCAACAGGCACATGAAATAATGTTCAATGTCACTAGCAATTAGGGAAATGCAAATCAAAACAACAATGAGATACTACCTTATACCAGTAAGACTGGCCCACATCAAAAAATCAGGCAAAAACAAGTACTGGCAAGGATGCGTAGAAAAAGGAACACTCTTACACTGTTGGTGGGAATGCAAACTGGTCCAGCCAAAATGGAAAGCAGTTTGGAGGACCCTCAAACTAATAAAAATGGAACTGCCATGTGACCTAGCAATTGCTCTTCTGGGAATGTATCCAAAGGAGATCTCAATACTTATACAAAGGGACACTTGTACCCAGATGTTTACTGAAGCAATACTCATAATTGCAAGAACATGGAAACAACCCAAATGTCTCAAGACATGAATGGATGAAAAAGATGTGGTATCAATACACAATAGAATATTACTTATCAATTAAAAATGACAAATTTGATGAATTTTTGAAAACATAGATGTACCTAGAACAAATCATATTAACAGAAACAAGTCAGAAAGATAAAGACAGAATCCAAATGATTTAACTAATATATAATATATAGGAAAAAAGAGCAAAAGGTCAGGAAGAAAAGTCAAAACAAGCTAACAACCAAACTAAAGTACACAACTGAGGGGTGGGGCAGAGATGGGAGGGAAGGTGGTAGGTGATCCCCAGGGAATACAAAGCTGTGTATTACACACACACACCCCCACACACACACACGTATGCGCGCACACACACACACACACAAATTATTTTTTCTAAATGTTAGCTTTAAAATTATTAAGTATATAAATGAACCTTAAAAATACAAAAGATGCAATATAAAATGCAAATACTTATAGCTAATATATACATCAAAAGTTGTTAAAAATTCCTCTATATAATTCAAAAGTACCTATACTAACCTAAGGGGTACCCATGACAATATTCTTTATATTGTTTTGAAATGTATGTGCTCATTCTTCTAAAGATTTCTTTCTTATTGAGAGGTTGATAATCTATACAAAAGCAATTTTTTTGGTAGAACTATATAAGTAACTACATTTTCTCCCTTTATTCTAAGTAACTAAAATATGATTATCACTACACAGTAGACTAATGCATTCTTTAAAAGTAAATAAAAACCATTAACACAAAAATTTGCATTTTCATAGCATATCTTTTATGGCATTAGTAGGATCTGATCGTATTAATTCTATATAGTATTAAACATTCCTGATTTCACTGTTATTTCACTTTCATCAAAGCAGTTCATGCCTGAAGTTTTCCCTTAGAAATTAGTGAAATGAACAGTATATATTATCTGAATACACTAATTATATACATGCATTTGAAGATATTCAAATTCCTGAACTATTAATTACAATTTCATTTTGGTTCTTTTACTTCATGACATTCAAAAACCTAAGTAAACAATAGTGGCTGGTATTTGTTTTTAGAACTATAAATTGAATTCATGACACAAAATTGTAGAAATGATAATTTGCTCATTTATCAAATTCTAGGACAAAATAATCATAGTTCTTTTCTCTAAAAGGTTTAGTTCCTCCAAATAGGGTAATGATCTTCGAATTAATATTTCATTTTTGTGATTTCACTCTCCTGTTATTAAAAACACATTATTTAAACCATCAGTGTTCCACATTGTTTACTTCCAGTGCTGGCATTTAGTCCAAGCCTGTCCTTAGTAAAGGAGAAATGCTTGATGATCTTCAACACACTGTTCCAAAACAACAGCTCAATAACATTAGTAATGTTATTACTCTCTCTTAAGGAAATGGACATAAAAGTTTAAAAATTAAACAATCTCTGTAGGTTAACATGGCTGGAAGTGGCAGAAATGAGAACAAATGCAGTTGTCAATTCCACACCCTCAGCCACTGCTCAATTCTGTTTAATGCATTAAATGATCATTTTTTGCATATGCATCTCTATCCACCACTAAGAGCATTAACAATAGTGAATTCATTTTTCTTTCTTGTAACAGTGCAAGTGCTGTAATGGTAGCTGATTTGAAGAATCAAGGCCCAGTCTCTGAAGAAAATTGCTCGCATCACTCCCTTCTGACTTGGATCTTAGGACAAATTTCACCCTTTCTCTTAGGAATTCCCATGGTTTCCAGTGCTGTTGAACATTTCATAACCTAAGTGACATGGATTTACTCTCTGGAGTACAGCTGTTAACTGATCCACCTATCAAGACATACTGATCACTCCACTCACTCTTTCACCTCAGCAAGAAGTCAGTTCCTTCTCTAGTTCTTTGTCCTATCACAAGCCCACCCTCAGTCAAAAGTATATTGCAATGCACTTTACACTATTCCCAACATTTTAAAGGAATTATTATGTCCTTCATATAGTTAGGCTTAAATTTATATGAAATGTGTGTGATGATTTGTTCTATATGAGTATCTTACAGAAAGTTTTGCTGACTGAAACTTGCAGGGCAGTTTTACACAGTTTGCCCAGCTTCTCTCTGCTCTATTTCCCATAGGTCCCGTGAACATATGCCCCACAGATTTGAAAGTTACTACAGTGAGTTTAGTCAGAACACTGGGCAACATTCCCAAATGGAAGTCAATTTGCTAGCTTCAGTTGTTTTCCCCTCCCTACAAAGTACTTAAGCGTTAGGCTAATGGCCAATTTTGCGTTTAGGTCTGCTCATCAAATGTTGAGACAATAGCTATCACCATTTGTGCACCAATTTTCTAAAGTATTAGTCTGAACTAGCTCAAATTTGCAGAAGAAAGCTTTTAGCTCTGCTTTGTAAGCTGTATGGCTAGAAAAGTACATATTACAGTACTCATTTAGACTTGTTTCTAGGATTTCTTTGGGATATTTATCATTAATTCTCAGGTCTACTCTTGTTTTATATTTCCAAGTAACAAGAGAGCATATAATGAATGCAATATCACCCTCTGAAACATTTTTTTAAAAGATGATTAAGCAAATCTAATTCCCTTTTAACTAGGATCTCTAAAACTTATAACCATCCAATGACACATTTTCATTTCTATGTTAAATGTGGAAAGGCTTTATTCTAAGAATTTGAAAATAACTATTATTTATTTATTACAAATATACCTTGTACCATGTAGAGTTAGGGCTGTAATATTTGTAATCCATATAATAAGTTTGGGAAAGTTTCTAAATACAATTTATAAAACAAGGAAAATGCTGTTAGTAAATAGATTTCATTTCTTGCTCTTCAATGACAACTTGTCACCTTTCTTACTGCTGTTTCTCTTCTTTATCTTAAACGACAACTATCTCAATTACAGCAGAAGATCCATCTTTTTAATAATTTTGTGATCTTGAATATGTTCTTTAACATCTATTTACCTTAATATTTTAATATCTGAAACAAGAAGGAAAACACCAATCTCATATATAGATTACACAAAGTGAGATGTATGCTGTATTAAACTGTTCACTGGAAGCCTTCAATAAATGCTAGCTATTATGAGATCAATAGTTTATCTCTTGATCTAGATCAAGAAAGGTTCAAATCCGAACTGCTGTCCCATTTCAATGAACATGTTTTGATATATTGTGACTCCATTTTTGTTTTGGTTTATCTCTGCAAGTAAATATCACCATTCTCATATTAGAACTAATACCATTATTTCTATAAGCTTATTAACATCTAGCCATTTTTCCAGAACTTTATGCATTTTGAGGTTATCAATATGGCTTAAAATATCATCTCAATCATTGACTCCCACTAAATAAATCCTTATGAAATATGAAGGGACAAAAAGAAATATACATTGTTCAAGGTGCTGCAGTATTTTGTAGTATAAATAGACTTGGGAAATGCTCAACAACAGTTTAGGTGATGCTCACTTTCTCACTGAAATTGCACTGGGCTTTGTCTTATTCATATGCTTTCCTTACACAATCCACCTTGACAAGAATATCCTTTCACAACTTTACAGATATCCAAATTATATTCATTAGCTTGCATGCATCCAATGCACACTACCCCAAACTGGAAATATGTAGGGAACAGCTTTTTATAATCATAATTACGCCACATATATTTAATAATTGATATCTTAGAGGAAGGCATGTACATAATCAGGCAAAAACTAAGCACTCTATACTGTCTAAATCTTTCCTTCCTGTTCTAACTAATGTAATCTTTTCTAGTCATAGAAAGGTTGGCTTGAGAATTAGGTTTATACTTTGAATTTGAAATGCACAATACACATGCATTGCTATATATTGGTTCTAGAATACTGTTGCCAATACATCATATAATGTAATTTTCAACGGGACCAAATCTAAATTCATGATGTATTACTTTGTCTTTTGTTGAAGCACTATATACTAATTTCTTGGAAAATTCCTCAGAATGTTGATAGAATTCATGTATTCCAGATGACTGGGATCAAGACAGTTTAACAATTACTCCATAAATGTACCTCTATTACTACAACGATGTTCCCTGACCAGGATTGACCAAATATGACAAAAATCCCACCTTTTAGAACTTTGTTTAAATTCAGTACAATGACTTTCAAAAGGACAAGGAATCACCCATCTTAGCTATCATCTTTGTGGTTACTTTTTTTGATTCAGTATATTTTCTGATTTAGGATAAGTATATTTCAATTTCAACTGGTCACTTAAGTTCAACAAAAATGCTATTATAATAGATAAATTGAAGTACTTTTTTTTGCTTTAAGAAATTGAAGTATTTTTAAAATATGTATCCTATACAATATATTGGGACTTTAGCTCCCACCATACTATAACAGTTGTAAATTTTCCTCAACGGTGGGGGTGAATGTGTATTATTTTGATCACTAATGATCTTGCTTTCTAAAACCAAATAATGTCAGCAGATTTAGGACCACTGTTTTATTCTAATATGCTCATATATTTTAACACCTAGTTCATGGTATTCTTCCCATCAAATTAACAATAACATGGCATGCTGGTAAGTTCTTATTTTCATCTCCTTTTTACTTAATCAAATTTTCTACCTAAGTCTGTTGCAAAGCATGTAAAAGGCATAGTAAGAAAAAAGATAACATAACTTACTTCCCTGCAAAGAATATATTTTCATTGGTTTGAAGTCAGCCTTACTCAAACTCAGCGAGTTCCATCTCAACTAATATCATGTCCAAGAAACTAAGGGACAAATTATTATTCCTGTGATATTCTGTGAGGTCAAATAATTCAGGTCATCAGTCAGTACCTAATCTATAGTGTAATTCCTCCAAAGATACCCAACACTAATAAGATCCCTTCACCCACTCACCCCTCCCCCAACTCTGGCCATATCATGCCCAAATTCTTTCCAATAACACAAAACTATTTCGCCACTTGGAACATTTTGTGTGTATTATACATGTGTTCAATATTTCCTATTAAAGTGTGAGATCTTTCAAAATAATGGTTGTATCTTAATAATAGTTTGCCCCCTACTGCCTAGGAGGTACTTTTACCTGGTTAAGAATTTCTCTTGTTTCCAAGATAGAGACAGCAAAGATCCTCACCTAAACCTAGACTAATTTTTCAAACACTTACTTAATAACTCCATTCACTGGATTTATAACAGCCTCTCAAATCTAATGGCCAACCCAAGTTCCTAGTTTCATAAGAACTTTCTTCCCTGTCACTCTCAAACAGTTACATTCTTAACAGAATGCCTAATTTTATTTAAGTGAACTCAGTATTTATATACTGTTAAGGTCAGATATCTGAATTTCATCCTATTATTGCCCATTCCACCTTTCAGATTCAATCTGATGTCAATATACTTTCATTACATGCACAGATGCATGTCCCTTTCTTACTCCTAAAGTTTCCCTTCTCTTTCATCTTGGAAGACTGAAATAGACTATTTCTTCTCATACTTTTATTTCCCTCTAAACTAATGTTCAAACTATACCCATAATGAGTTTTTAAAGTAAATATAATACTGTAATTCCCTGTCATGCATCCTTTCATTATTAATATCCTTTATTGGCTTTCAACCATTTTTCAAATAAAATCTAAAATTTTACTATGACTTGTAATATCTTTACAAACTGCCTCTTGACTATCTTTATGTAACTGTTTCTAATAATTCTCCTTTATATCAACTTATAAAAGCCCAATAAGGCCTTATTTCCCAAGGTACAGTCAGTTCTTTTCAGACACTTTCCACAAAAAAAGAACAATGACTCTCATTCTGTTAGTGATCTTCAAATATCTAACTACTGTATCTTGGTATGTATACAGTTATATTTAGTGTATATTTATTATATACATTATGTATGTCTATAGTTATAGTTTATAGTTAATGTTTGTTATTGTTATTGTTATAATCTTAGTACTTATTAATCACTTCATACTATATCACATTCAAACTGGAGACCCTTATTTAGAATAGCAGTAATTGTGTCCTTTTGTTTGAATACACATACATATTCTTGAGGATGGCACACTTTCCTCAGATCTGAACACCAAGAGTCAAAAAGAAAGTATTGTGATTTCTAAATGGCACTCTGTCGGAATAAGCGACTCCTTATGTGCTATGTTAGTGCATAAAACATTTGATATCTGGAAGTTAAGTACTTACTAAAATTTAAATTTAAGGTAATGATTTGGCAAAGAGGCAGACCTATCAAAATTGTCTTTTCATAGAATCGAGAACTGCACAAATTGCCTCTCGATTATCTTTACATAATTGTTTCTAATAATTTATAAAAATTTCCCTTGCATCAAATAACACATCCATACATACTTTATGTTTTAGTACCTTATCATTGGTAATGCTGTCTTACACTTTCACATCACTTGTAGATGTACTTGATAATCTGGCAGAGGGCCAGTTTTAGAACTGCCACAAAAGTACAAAAGTGCTTTGACTTGGACAACCATGATGAGATCACATAACAACTTATACCAAGGAAATTAAATACAGCAAAAGATTTCCAATAAAAATTCAGCACTGCAACCCATCACCAAATCCGCTTTCTGAACATTTTAATAAATTATGAAATAGGGAAATGCATCAAGCAAAGAGGCTTAGAAGTCTAGAGATAATCAGAGACAAGGCATGGTTTCATGTATTTTCAAGCAGTTGTTGGGATAAACTTTCATAGTCTTTGCACAATTTGCCAAGTAAAGAAAGACAGCCTGTAATGTATGAAGATGATGCATTTATGTAATACTACTAAAATTATGAAAAAATTTATTGATTTTCCTACATTATTCATTTTACATATTGTTTTTCAATATAATGTAACTATTATGCTACACGGACAATACAACAAATTAGATGAAAACTCATTACTTCAGGAAGTTTCAGTTCAAAGAAATAAATTTATAAATAAAATTAAGTTTGATGTAAAAACTGATATAAGGATAAATAAATTCTAAACAGGAAAAGAATTCTAAACATAGCTAGTAGCAGAGGAGATATGTTGCTTGTATCAAGGTGAAGAAGAGCATCTGGGCCGGATACTGTCAAAAGAACTTCAAAGTAATATTTGATCTTAATGCAAAGAGAAGAGTAAACCAGGAAGCAAAATGCCCTTTCTAAGGGAATTGATGTTCTTGGTTGAGTATTAGAAATAATACCATATTTAGTTATTTATAACTGTCATTTAATAAACTACATATGCTTAGCAATAATAAAAGTAACAACTGATATTTATTGAGACTCTACTATTTACTGTTAAGGTCTTACACAATTAATTAAATTTAATCCTAAAAGGCACATATAATTATTTTCCTTTTCCACAGATGAAAACCTCCTCATTTAAACATGAAAGACAGGACTTGAACTTGAACAGTAACTTTTTAAAAAGCATGCATATTTCATTACACAAATATTTATGGAATTGAAAATACATAATAGAAATGAAGAATGAACTGGATGGTATTAATAATAGATTTGATACTACAAAAGATAAGATCAGTGAAATTGAGAGTAATAAAAAATTTCCAAAATGAAATAGAGATTATAAAAAAGTAAAACAGAAGCATTTCTGGTATGTTAGAAAATTAACTGAACTTAAAAAACCAGATCAATGATTTTATGGACTGGGGGATATGCTGGTGATTATATTGTTGAACGCTTTTGTTAAAATTCATAGTCCACACTTAAATTGATATTATTTCTACAAATAACATTTAACACAATGGGTTAAAGAAAAAACTGGATGGTGAGTAATTTATCATTTGATTTAGAAAAAAGTTTATAATACCTTATAGTAATAAAAATATGGAATTTAAGTAGCTCAAAAATATAACTTGAATGAAATTAAAGGTAACTATGTCTTTCTCTAAATTTTACTTTGCAGACAGATATGAATACTAATGTCACTGGGTGCTTTCATATTTTGAAATCATCTGGAGCTAGTATTGATGGCACCCTTTATTATATCGGCTCAATTTTGTGCTTCTAAATATTTAGGAGACCACACTTTAGTAATTATGTTTTACATGTGAACAATTATGATTATCTAAGTACACAAATTTAAAAATAAGCTTTACGTAAAGCTGGCCTAGTTTTCCATTTCACATAATGACACAAGAATGCAAAAGAAAGCATGGCTACTATTTCTGGAAATCATTCTTAACTACAGTATGGTTTAAGAATTAGATATTTCATCAAACATTTAAAGCAATAATTTTCATAAATTAAAAGTTAGTATTCAATGGATTTCTTTTAAGAAGCACTTTATGGAATAATATAAAAATTTAAAATTAAAGATGACATGTATAGTCGAATATAAAAGATCTCTCCTTAAGGTAATGAGTAAGATTTATTGTAGTTGTGATACCATTAAATATTTACATTTTACTCTTACATTCTCTTTCCTGGTATTTCAAAAGAAGTAAAATATTTTCTCTAAAGGAAAGAAAGTAACATTACCATTTTTGAAATTGCCAGTATGTCATACTCAAAGGGCACAAATAAAATATGTTCACTTCATCTAGACCATACACACTGCCACATTAAATGAGTGTTAAAAATTAAACAGAATGCCAAGGACATAAAAGGTTGCAATGAAATATATTACACTTGAATTCTTTCTTATTACTTTATAATGCAAATGGAATCTCAATTTAGTTTGTCATATTTGGTAGCCAGTTTGAGAGAATGTTTAAAGTCTAAATCTTTCATTACTGTGAACATGAACCATTTATTGAACAGTTCAGAGTATAATCAAGGACCAACTTTATCAACCAACTTAAAATTTTAATAGAGAATTGAAGGAAAATGGAAAGAAGCTATATTAAGTTTATAATCTTAGTCATAGATGCCACTACTTAAAGAATTTATAGTTATAAGTATTAGCTAATAATATTTAAATAGAAAACACTCTTCAAATAGGAATGAACAGAAAATCATTTCATTGAAATTATATGATTTGAAGATTACAACACTCCACTGCTTATAGTTACATTTCTGCAAATTACTATAATAACCTTCATGAAATTTACTTGGAATTTATATCTCAGCTCAGAATTTGTAAAGATTAAAGTAACATTTGCAATTGTAAAATAAATTAAATATTTACATTAAAATGAAAGAAACTACAGCAAATTTCACTACAGACTGCTAATACCAAATTTTGCTATACATAAAGGGGAAATTAGTTTATAATAAAACAGACTTATATCAAGACTGGTTTTCACAACTCTGACAAATTGATTTTATAAAATACATTTTTCAGTAAAGGTATTTCCAAATAGTAATAGTCCTCCTTCTAATAAATTAAGTAAATTTAGTATTGTTTTTTCTCTTTTCAAATGCTAACAAAAATTCACAGTGCCTTAAATCTACCAATATTTTAAAAATTCTTAGCACCTTGCCAAAAATACCGAAGCTTTTTTGAATAGATAATTTTCCCAGTCTCACATAAAAACTGTCATGTGAGATTTACATAAATTTATAAATTTTAGTTATGTAATCATCTAAAAATCATCTGAAAAATGAAATACGACATGATGGTTAGTTAACATATCTGAAGTTATACCTTGATCATGGCATGTGTTAAAGGAAAGAGAGAGTGGACCTTTGAATAGGCTTTCCATTGCCTGTTAAAAACAGGTAAACTTCTCACCTACAAAATGAGATAGCTATCTGCACTGACAGATGCTACGGAGAAAATAATCTGTCCCTGTCACAACTTTTTCTTAGGAACACTGACTTCACCATACAAACTTGGTGATATATGATGGTTAAAACTTACAACAGGACTTTAAGTTAATTAATCACATATTTACAGTCTTATGAAACAGCACAGGATTTGTATTACAGTAGAAAATGCTTTCTATACATTTATAATCTCCACATTTTGTAATTCATTTAATCCATCCACTGAAAACAGATCAATATTTAAATAGATGTGACAGTGTGTACTTACTAAAATGGGCCAAATATATTTCATCCTGTAAATGATCATAAAGTTTAATTCCACAGTGTAACTTCTCTCGAAGCCTGTCACTTTGATTCCTAACATTTCACTGGTCTAAAAAGAACAGTGTTGGAACTGTTTGTTCTTTTGAAGTGTATTGAAATATTGGACACAAAATCTTTCACATTACATTGGTCAGAGTTGAGGGTCAGTTTGAAAGAATGTCAAGAAATTGAAATTATAAAGTTGCCATTTCTTTTAATATTAGGAAAAACTGTGGGGTAATTATTTGCTCTTCATAGGAAGAAAAGGACAAGATCATACACTAAAGCTGCAAATGGCATTATAAGAATGGGCATGACAAAAACACATAGTGAATAAGTCTGTGAAAAAAAAATGTAGCTTGCACTATTATCTCAAAGAGAGGACTCTTAGAGACCAAAGTCTACAGTCCATGCAATGAAGAAAACCAACAATTTGAAATAGAGACTCTAGATAAACGAATTGCTGCTCTCAGGTGGCAAAGCAAGAGTTACAATATAAAACTGCAAACTGAAGCAACTTTTATCCTAGTATTTTCTGAAAGTTATTTTTCAAAAACATCACAAGGATGAAAATAATTCCATGTGGAGCCAAACAAATAGTCCTTTTGATACAAAATTTAGTTGAATAAATTTGGGAAATAATTTGGGAGGCAGATTACGAGCCCCTCTTGATGATTTCATCCTCATCTGTGAACAATGCGAACTGAGATCCCTCACTATTCTTTAATTATGCATCAGAAAATTTCCATTCAAGGATGTAATTTTTCTAACTAAAACAAATCATTTTAAATATAAAATATTATTTGAACTTATAAGTTACATAGTAGATAAAAAGAGAACTCTTTCCTTTGTAAAGGAGTTGAAGAACCTGTTTTCCTATGCCCAAACTTATCAGCAGAGAAGGTGCTCTGGGCATCTTCACAATGACTCAGTGTTCTGAGAAATAAAGTATGCAAACCATTGCATGCATCTAAGTCCTTTGGAAACCCATTTCTATTTCCTCCTTACATTTCAAGAAAGGTACATGACAAGTTTCCTAAATTTGCATGATGAAAAAGGAAGTACTTTCCTCAGTTGCCTATAAATGGTAATTTTCACATTTTAAAGCTGTCTCTCTGTTACCTAAGTCTAGAAACAGGTACCCAACTGCTTACTTAATACTTTTATATGCCACCTCAATTGCAACATACCTAAGACAATACATTTGCTTATCAAAGGTCACTCTCACCTATGCAATAACTCAAACAGGACATTTGAAATAATTCTAATAACCTCCCTTTCATTCATCTCCAATCAATTTCCAATCATATTTATGTTTAGCTAATTTATTCTTATCAAATATTTTGTTCTCAAATAATCTTTTCCTATTCTCCATCTCTACTGACAAAATGTAATTCAAACTAACATCTTGCTTCTTTCAACCTGTTGGAAAAGTCTCCTAATAGAGCTTCTTTTCCATTTACTTTTCAGGTTTTCTAATTTGTTTTCTAACACAGTAGTTAGTAATAACCTCAGGATTTCCCTGTTCATGAGTCAACTATGACTCATGACTTTTAGAATTAAAAATAAATCTTAATACAACTTAGACTGATATGAGCTGGGCACGGTGGCACGTGCCTGTAAGCTTCAGCCTATGAAGCGGCTGGGGCTAGGGATCGCGGTTTGAATACTGGTTTGGGGAAACATAGTGAGACCTAGTTCCAAAAAATAGCTGGGCATGGTGGCGTGCATCTGTAATCCCAGCTACCTGGGAAGTTGAGGCTGGGGATTGCTTGAGTCTGTCGTACCCTGGGCAACGTGAGCCTGCGGTTCCACGGGTAAAAATAGCGAGACCTAGTCTCAAAAAAAAAAAACAAAAAACAAAAAAAAAAAAAAAAAAAAAAAAAAAAAAAAAAAAAAAAAAAAAAAAAAAAAAAAAAAAAAAAAAAAAAAAAAAAAAAAAAAAAAAAAAAAAAAAAAAAAAAAAAAAAAAAAAAAAACAAAAAACAAACAAACAAAAAAAAAACCTTAGACTGATATGACCACACCCATGTTTCTTGGCCTCTCATCCATCAACATTATAGTCCCTTAGTTCCTCAAATATGCTCGATCTTCCTTGCTCCCGGGCCTTTGCACTGATAAGAGTGGGTCATCTAGTGAGAAGCTGCCATATCATTTTGGATTAGGATTATTTATTACAATTATAAACTGACATAGAATTTTCTCTATAGTTTGTGTTCCATATAGGTTGGTCTCTCTGGTGCACTCTCAAATCTCAATACCTAATAAACACAATTTCTTGCATACAATGAAACTCCATATGTCTCTATTAGTTGAATAAGCATATGACAATCTGGGACTTAGGGTATATGTCCTACCTTTCATTTGATTTTTGTAGGCTTTTGAATAGATTTAAAACTGTGACCTTTTTTATCTCTTCTAAAGAAGCAGGTTAGCTTCTTTGTTCCTTATTTTCAGATTTGTTACAGTCTTAATGTGATTGAAGAATGTCTAAAATATTACATACCAATGTTTTATTTGTGCAGTTATTTATGTGCAAAAATTCTACTAGGAATGGTTTTAAATTGCACTTTTATTATCATTATTACTAATTAAAGACCTTGACTATTCAATTTAATCTTTTTAAGAATTCAAACCTATCAATATCTATTGAAATGGAAAAGGGTTACAGAAGGCGACATGGTAAAAGAATATGCATTCAAATTACTAAGTTTTATCAAAAACTATAATGTGAGAGTCTAACTCTATCCAGCGGTGAATCTGCTCTAAGTTCATTCCCTGATGTTAATTTTAAGTGCCTCTGGTTCACTTACAGATATTGATCTGTTCAAAAGCAAGGAAATCTTTATTGCCACATTAATATTTGATCATTTACCCTTCAGCAACCTGACATGTTATTTAAATAAGGATGGCCAGGCAAATTGCTGAAAATATCCATACTGAAATTCAAAATCATTACTTTGGGGTTACTCATTAATGGTAAATATAAATAATTTAATTTTTAAGAAATGAGCTTTTATTGGATGAAATATTAATATAATTCAGATTTAAAGTAAAAATAATAGCTAATATTCATTTTTGAATGCTGATTATAATATTAGGACTACAGAAAATTTTCTGTAGGTATAACATAATACTAATAATAAATCCATGAAGTAGGTGATACACATATAATTATGAATGTATTGTTATTATTCTTATTTAAAAGAGGAGATTAAAACTTAGAAAGTTAAGATAATTGCCAAAGTTAAGCAAAGCAGAACTTCTCATACAGCTTCCTTACTGTAAGTAGAGATTGTGGTTCAAGCATAAATATACAGGGTCTCAGTCATTCTGAAAAATAGGTACTTGTGAATTTTATTACTCTATTGTTTTAGTCATTGAGATGAAAAGTTTCTGACACTCAGAATCAGCAATACAAGCAATTAAGCATTATAGCTCAGGGAGTTTACAGACAATAACTGTTTATAGACCAATAATTTGTCTTCTCTCCTCAGAGATATTTAATCTGCATTAGATTCAGTACTCCATTTATACTGTATAATTACTAACATCATTTTTTGGAAAATTCTGAAATCTATTTTGCTAAAGGAAGATTTAGGCATGAACAGTATACTTAGGGAGGAAGCCTAAACAAAAATAACAATAATTAAACACATCATTTTTTTTTAAGACGAAAGTTCTCGGGTTTGAGACATCATATTTTACTAAGGGAATTCGGAAAGACTTTAACAGGGGAGGGTATAAGCGTGATACTGAAGAAAAGTTGGAATTTAAAAAATTGAGCCCTATATCTAACATTTTATGTACATATAAGTGATCTGGGAATATTGTTAATATACAAAATCTGACTCACTTGGCTTTTGGAATGACCTAAGATTGCACATTTTGTTAATATGCTCCCAAAGGAGGTGCTGATGACACTGGTTTAAGGACCATACTCTTTGTAGTTAGATTAACCTAGGCAAAAAATAGTATGATCAAATCTTCAAGGGAGTAATAAATTACACTGAAGACTAATCAGAGTATTCTCACCCTGGAAAAGAATATTTGAGTCAAATTATTGAGCATCTTAAATAATAGCTTAATAGTCTTAAGATCTTATTTGAAGTACAAGCTTTGTTTTGAAGAATTTTCTAAGAAAAATACTACCTTAAATTGTTAAGAGCAATAGTTATAAGAACTAAATGATTTATCACTTTTGTTAATAATATCATGTCCTTCATTCTTAGAGGAGGCAAGATCCATGCAAATAAAAATATTGTATTTTTTGATAGTTATCTCAAGTTTTTATTCTAATTGATTCTTATTAAAAATGTATATTCACAACCATAAATTTTAAGCCTAATTTCACACTACTTTCATCAAATATTAAAGATTGCTAATTCATATATTTTCAAGTAATTTCATTTATATCAAAACGTTCTTAAAATAGATAAACAGCAAATGCTCTATAGCAATTAATGACTTTATAGTGTGGTATTACACATATTTGCTATGTAACATTAAAAATACCATAACACAGATGGTGGTGCCAGGTCTGTTTCAGCAATAAAAGCTAAAATTAATGCTCCTTGTTTTCCAAAAGGAGCTATTACCTGAAACATCTATTACCAGTTCCAAATATTTTATTTACCCCACAAGATTCCAACATACTTTGTTCTTTAGAGTAGCATTATTTAACTTGTTTAATTAATGCAAGCTTATATTATATTACTCAAAAATTAATTCCTGACTCAACTTGAATAAAACACAATTTTGGGGAAGCTCTTTATAAGGAATACAGAATTGAAAGTGGTTCATAATTACACTGATATTTAATATTCAATTTTAAAATATAGCTCAATTTAGTTACATTGCAAATTAATTAGTCAAGTGATTAATTACATGGTACCTATTCTGTTCCCATGCAATACAGGAGTAGCCAATATCATTCTGGACACTTAGAATGAAATGCTGAATAAAATATACAGAATTTTCATCTTCAAGAACATACATTCTAATGATAGGAGACACAATGACACATAAATACGTAAATACAGATTACATAAGAAAATAAGCATTATCAAAGTAAAACAGTTTAATTTTTATGTGCAGCATTAAATAATGATTAGCTTTACTGTTTTGGTGGCTATCCAAAATTCCCAGAAAGTTCACTGAAAAGACTTTCCTTTTTCCATTGTATGGTCTAGACTCCTTTGTCATAGATTAACAGTTTGCATATATGTGAACCAATTTCTGGGCTTTCTCTTCCATTGGAATGTGTTTTCTGTTTTTATTCCAATACCATACTCTTTTAGTTATTACTTTGCACTATAGTTTGCAGTCAGGAAAGAATATTTCCATTTTTCTTCTTTCCTTTAGGATCACTGTGGATATTCAGGGTCTTTCATAGTTCATCCAAATTTTATAATTGCTATACTTTATCAAAAAATATCATTGGGGTTTTGACAAGTATTTTATTTACAAATTGCTCTCATTAATATAGTCACTAAAAAAATATGAATTCTCCCAATGCATTTACAAGGTATGACTTCCCATTTCTTTGTGTCTTCTCTATTTATTGGGTTAGTGTGATATCATTTTCAATTCCTATGTCTTTCACCTCCTTTGTTAAATTTACTCCCAAGGAATTCATTTTTGGTGTAAATTATAAATTGTTTTCTTAATTTTTATTTCAGCTAATTAATTGTTTGCATATTGAAATACATCAAACTACTGATTTGATTTTGTATACTGTAACTTTATTATATTCATTTATTTATTCTGGTAACTTTAACTTTGAATTTCCTGTGTATATTACCTGCAAATAGTCATAGTTTTTCAGGGAAAATTACAAAACAGAAAGAAAACCTATGGGTTAGGAGGAGATATTTTTCCATCACATACCTCATAAAAGGTCAATTTCCAAAACATATTTAAAAAACTCAAATAAGTCAACAATAAAAAACAAACAATCTAGTCAAGTAATGGGCAAGTGATGTAAAGAGCCATTCCTCAAAACAAGACATACAGATAGTTCATAGGCACATGAAAAATGCTCAACATTATTTCTTATTAAAAGGGAATTAAAATCAAAACCAAAATGAGATATCATCTCTCTACTATGGGAATGACCATATCAAAAATATTGGAAACGAGTTTTGGTGAGTGTGTGGAAAATAATGAAAACCCATTCACTGCTGGAAGTAATATAACTTAGTATAGCCTATATGAAAAGCAGTATGAAGATTCCTTTAATAGCTAAAAGTGGAAATACCATACAATCCAGCAATGTAAGTTCTAGGTATGTACCTTAATATGAAGAAACTATGCAAAATTATTTATGTACTCCATATACATAGCAGTATTACTTACAATAACCATAAGGAGGAATTAATTTAAATACCTATTGACAGATAATTGTATAAAGAAATTGTGGTATATGTACTCAATGGAATACTACTCAGCTATTTGAAAAGATGAAATAGTGCCTTTGGGGATTAAATGGATGAATCTTAAGGGTATTATACTAAGTGAAAATAGTCAGGAAGTGAAAGACTATATCAGATGGTTTCAGTCATTTGTGGATATAAATAAACAAAGAAAGCAAACTGGCAAAACATTAAAAAAATAATTCTTAAACTTTTAGAAAAATATGGTGGTTACTAAAGTACAAGTTGGGGGAGGGTGTAGAAAAATAATGACAGTATATTAGCTCTGAAGTTTTGGTGGAGGGTAAATGGCTTGTAAGCTCATGTCAAGGTATGAAGCTATACTCTTCAACTTATATGATTATGTAAACAAATAGCAAATAAATAAAATTTTATTTAAAAACTTAAAGCATCAAGGAGACAGAGAATAGAAGTGACTATATTAGCTGAAATGGTCAGGAAAAGTATGTCCGAATCTGAGTTTTAAATTAAATTATTAAATAATGAAAAAAAAGACAGGGCCAGGTTAAGAGAGATTTACTAATTTTTCTTTATTTTATAAGGATAGGAAAAGACACCAAATATTTGACAAACTAAATGAAAGATGAAAAGGTTAAATGAAGAGAGGAAATGAAGTGGAAAATGAAAAGGTCCTGACATGACTTGCAATTTGGGGTAATGGAAAGAAAGCCTATATGTAGAAAAAGAAAATTTATGAGGAGAGTGGTAGGAGATGAGGTTGTAGAGAGAGGTGGGGGACAGATTACTTATATCAATAGTTCTCATACCACACTGCACATTAATTCAACTGAGAACTTTACCAAGCACTATTACCTAGGCTTCACAAGCCAATTATCTCAGCAAAGAAAGGGTCAAATGGTATTTAAACATAAATTTTTCTTTTCCAGAACCTCCAGGTAAATCTGATGTGCACTGAGTGCTAAGAACCAATGACCCACAGACTTGAAAGCATGGTAAGAATTTGAGTTCTAAGTTATTGTCAAACAATGCTAAGACCCGGTTATAGCCAGCGGCAAACTAATAATATCATGAAAATGTATAATGTCTTAAACTAAGATTCAGAATGCTGCTTCAATTATTCTTATTTTTTTCTACCTAATCTATGCATTTATATACAAACATCAAATAATAAAACAGCTCTATACAGAGCAGAGACTAGTATGAAATTCCATTGCAGTTCTTTGATTCCTGGAAATCAAAAGAGGATTAAGTCAGTTTTCTGAAGACTTATTTCTACCACCCCTACCAATTCTTACTCCTCTTTACCACATTGTTTCCATAGTACTTGTATCTTCTAACATACTCAAGAATTAAGTATTCAATTTATTCTATCTATTATTTGCACTCCTTGCTGGCATACAAACTCCATGATTATTTTGTCTATTTTTTTGTCTGATTTATCACAACACCTAGAGAAGTAGTAGTTGTCACTAATTAGAAGTAAATGTAATCATCACACCTACTTTCAGAATAAGGAAACTGAGTCACACAACTTGTATGAATTGTACAAGATGCTATCTTTAGGAAATGAAAAACATGGTTAATATGTAGGTGTTCTATAATAGACCATGTGCTAACCATTATACACCATATATTTAGTAAAGCATTTATAGTTAATACCAGAATTTTGTGCTGTCATCAAACTGTAAACTGCTTCCAATGTCAGTATAAAGAGTTATAACTTTTTGCTGCCAGTAGTTGGGGGTTATTGAAGTACACTGCACAGGCAAGAAACAGCATCAAAGTCATGTTCAGGAAGATTTATCTACCATCAGAGTATATAATAGATTGGAAATAGCAGAACATCAAGGCAGCAATATAGTTCAAAGAAAAAAAGCACAATGTCAAGATAATTTCAGGAACTAGTCAAAGACAAAGTCTATAAATCATTGGTAATATCAAATTATTCATTAACTTTGTGAAGTGGATCTATTACAAATGTTCATTCAACAAATATTTATTGAGGACATGAAATATTCATAACAGTCACCAACAGACTCTACTAGACACTTTATGTCAAGTGATAAGATCATCTATATATGGCGATGCTCATTTCATTATAAGGTGGGCTTGTAAAGAGCATAGACAACTTAAAGATCTTCAAAGACCACTATACAATGAAAGTAGAGAAAGATATTTTACCTAGCATGAGATTTATTTAGTAAATGTTGGTTTTGTACCTGCTCTATGAAAGACATTCTGGTCAATGGTTTCCCAAGAAACAGCGGTTAAGTTTTAAATGTGAAGTAGTCTTAATAAGACAAAAGAACCAAAAAATGCATAAAAATGACCTGAAAATAGACTATACTATAATAATTCTAGATAGTGTACCATGTGACTTGAAAGGAAAATACGGACTCTGTCAGAACTCTTCAGTGATTTGCTAGTAATTAAACTTTTGAAAAATATATTTCCAACTACATAAAAATTAGTATATTAAAAGATTTGGGTAGTTTGTGAGACAAATCAGTAACTTGTATGATAATGGATATAGTGAACAAAATAATGACACATTTCAGATATAGTGAACAAAATAATGACACATTTCAGAAAATAATGACACATTTCAGCTCACGAGCAATATTGCAATAAAGCAATATTGCAAGCTACCAGCCCTTTCAAGGAAACTATAATTTCTAAGTAAGGAACAAAGTAGAATCGTCAAAGTTCAGTCATAATTTGAAATAGATTATACAATTTCTAAGATTATTACCAATTTTGGGGGTCTAGGATTATCTTCACAATACTATATTTTTTATCATTGTTATGAATTCCAAGGTATTATATAATATAAAATCTATCAATAATGCCACTTCACAGGATACCATGAGTGACATGTAGCAGTAAATATTATGCTGCATACTACCGCACATACATGCACGTATTAAAATAAAGCTTCCAATTTATTTGTAGATGTTTTGTTATGAGAAGTCAAAACTTCTAATCAAAATACAACAATCATTCCAACAGCTTGCTTAGGTAACTTGATAAAAGTTTTTATCTCTTGAATTTTTAAGTTTTTTTTCTAGTAGTAGATAACTTTCTGAAAAATACCTCCACAATTTTAGTAATATTTTTACCCTGAGATCAAGGATGGGACCATGTATTCATCAATACATATTGGTTCAATGCATATTGAACCAAGAGGAAGACTTTCTAATACTACCTTTTGTATATTGTGAATTAATTTGATTCAAGACAAGTCATGTTTTCACTGTTGTATATTTTTATTACTATGGAATTTCTTAATAATATTTATTGTGGTGGTATTTCTAGTACCATAAACAAATTAACAGTGCTATTGGGATAACATTTAAAGAAATCTATCCTGTCATAATTTTGAAGTCCAAAACTGGATTTCCAAAACCAAGTAATCAACAGAGTCACAATCCCTTCCAAGGTTCTAAGAGAGAAATCTTCCTTGCCTCTTCCAACTTCTGAAAGATAAACCCGTGACCTGTGAGAATTTAACTCCAGTCTCTGCCTTCATTTTGACATGCTGCCTTCTTTGCATGCATCTCATTGGCTATTTATTATATAAATATAGTTATTATATAAACAGCTAATATCTATTAGCTATTTATCATATAAAAGCATCAGTAATTGTACTTAGTTCTATCCTTATCCAACATGATCTTATCTTAACTAGTTACATCTGTAAGATCATATTGAGATTTCAGGTGGACATTAATTTCTTCAGACACTATTAAACTCACTACAAGGTTATAAAATAGTCTACCAACTTGTATGAAACATGAACAATAGCATATGTAATTATGCGGACATTTTTATTAATCTCATAAAATGTTAAAAATTTGCTGATGCTTTCCACTCTTGGGAAAGCAATATTGGAAAGCTTCATGCTTTCTTCATATATTGATTATGCTTAAATAATGTTTATGTTTTATATAGATTTCCAGTTAAAGTATTGAAATGATTCTCTCTAGTACTAAGTCATTTTTTGGAACAAGATAACAAAGCAAATAATGATTCCATTCCCCTTCCCTCATTCATGCATGTGATGTGCCTGAATAATTCCAGGCACAGAAAACATAGCATTAAACTAAATAGAGTGATATCAATGTCATCAGTGAGGGAGAGAAAACTGAAAAAAAAGGAATGCAACAATTCAAATATATATATATATATATATATATATATATTAGGTGTTGAAAAGTACAGTGGAGAAATAAAGCAAAATGATAATGTGTACAGGAGAAACAAGCAATTGATAATCTGAAATAATATGATCATGGAGGTCACCCTCTGTCAGCTACATTTGAGAACCTGCCTAAAAAAAGACAAGGGGATGGAAGGAATGTAAAGCAAAGGAAACTGGAGAAAGGATATTACAAACAGAAGAGCAAGAGTAAGTACAAAGATCGTGAGGTAGAAGGGTGCATAGCTATTCTAAGAATGGCAAAAATGCCAGTGGAATATAGTGGAAAGAACAAGAGGAATTAACTGTAGTTGAAATGGGTGGTGACTTCAAGAGAAGCATAAACCTTCGGTACATTATTTACGAACTTTACCTTTTACTTTAAGTGATGGAGCACCAATCAATTTGTTTAAGAAGAACAGTGTGATCTGACTTAGGTTTTAAAAGTGAAACAAGAGATACTCTGGTTTCTCTTTTACTAAAAGTGAAACATGATGGTCACAATGGTCTTAACTTGCTTGTCCTTATCTTAGAAGAACAGCAAATCAGGCTTGCAATGAGACATTACCTCCACCAATTTTAAACAAGGGAAACACACAGGCACACACAAAGCAATCTTTCATAAACTGGCAATTTGTGTTTCAGAGTACAGGCCTTTAGAAAAGTATTCACTCTCCTGAAGATGACATCTCATTGATGCAACAAAAATAACCACAGAAGATGAAACTAAAACACCTGACTCATGGTGAGATGGAAAACACTCAGAAGTAAGTGGTACACAGTCTGTTGGAGTTCTCATTCCAAATTTTAGTTATGCAATGATTTAGCAAAAATACAACTAGCAGACTCTATCCATTTCCTTTTTTAATTTTTGTATTTTAATCTCATAAATACTGTACTAAGCCCTGACTCTGAGGAGAATGATTTGAGAGCCTTGCCTCTAATTTACTGCCAGATGATCTTATACACAGCTTGTTCTTTTTTTTTTTAATAACCAAAATTTATGAGTGTCAGACAAATTATATGGACTATTTCATTTAATTCCTCACTGCAACCTTTTGAAGTACATACAATTACTATCCCATTTTAGAGCTGAGGAAATTGAGGCACAAATATGTTTTACAATTTGTGCCAAGTTACCCAGTTGGGACTTAACCTCAGGTGATCTGACTCAGGAGCACGGAACAACTCTGCCCAATTGATTCTGTCTTCTTAAGATCACTTGCAAAGCAGTTTGCTCTTTTCTTAAAAGATACCAAAATGTCAGAAAACAGATGACTGGATGAAAAAAATGTGGTATATATACACAATGGAATATTACTCATCAATTGAAAATGACACATTGGGCAATTTTATGATAACACAGATGGACTTAGAAGAATTCATATTAGCAGAAACAAGTCAAAAAGAAAAAGACAGAAACCAAATGGTTTCACTACTATATAGGACATGGGAAAGATAAATAAAAAGTCATGAAGAAAAGTCAAAACAAGTCAACAACCAAATTAAAGTACACAAATTGGGGGCAGGGGAGTGGTGGGACAGGGTGGGAACAGTCAGGGAGGAGGGGGAGGTGAAGCCAAGAGATCACAAAGATGTGAAATTTATATATAAATAATTTTTTAAAAAATAAGATAATTGGCATGATTCTTTGGTTCTTTTCCATTGGGTAGAAGGACCATTGGTCACAAAAATCATTCTCTTGACTTGATAGCTAAATAAATTACAACTCATAGCTTTAAAAAGTAGACAAAACTACAAAAAAAAACACACTGAATAGCAGAAAAACACGAGGAAATTATAGAAAGAACGTATATGGGAAGATTCTTAATCATTTACCCTCCTTTTAAAAAGCTAGGGAAAAAATTATTAAAATATTTTTGATAGAATGTGAATACAGAGCAATTGTTTTAAGAAATATTCAATGATGCACCAGACATGGTAGTATGCACCTGTAATCCCAGCGCTGGGAGGCTGAGGCTAGGGGTTACTACCCTGGGCAACAGAGTGAGACCTAGTCTCTAAAAATAAAAAAAAAAAAATCGATGATATAGGAAATATACAAATTATAAATTCAGAGAATTAAAATGGGTCACAAAATGAAATAAATAAAAATAAAATCTAAATTCTACTGATTTAATAAATACAGTTAGTTAATAAATAAATATCTCTACCAGAAAGAGTGAAAAAAGTGATCAAAGCTTTAATTGCAATAAATCTTTGTGTACCCAACTTATAGGTATATTATATCCTTTCTTATATTTTTCTACATTTAAAAGCACTTTTTAGATAATGTGTATTACTATACAAAACAATCACTGAGAAAAGTAATCTTCAAATTAATTTCCTAAAGTGTGTATATTATATTTAATGTGATTTTTAACAATAATAATACTTTAAAAGTGTTATTTATTGAAGAAATAATATTTTTTCTTTATAACCATTTACTTCAGGTTTAACTGAGGCTTTGCACAATAATTCTATTGTAGAGCCTTACATAATTCTGAAAGTAAGTCTTATTTGTTCTTCACATCTTTAAAAATATATTCAGAATTCAAACATTAAATATTAAGAATGGAGGAAACAAGGTTTTTCTCTAAAGGCAGACTTCTAGTTAAGACCAGAGTCATAATAAAATCCAAATCTTCTAGTCTCAAGACCAGTGTTGTTCCCACTGTACTAATTTATCTTCACAGTATCACTGATTGTACCAACTGAATCAGAATGACAGACATATAAGAAAATACATATGAATATGTGTGTGGGGGGAAATAAAAGAAAGAGGATAAAGGGTATTCAAAATAGCAATGTCAAGTATAAATTTTGATGGACATTCTGGCAAATTTCCCCTGATTCTAGTCACAAATATGCTGAAAGTCACTGCTAAAATCTTATTCTGTATTCATATTCCATGAAAGTATGATCACAATGTTTGAAACAGAACAGTAGGTGTGTATAAAGTCACTCATTTATAGATCAAGAAAATAAATGTGATACAGCAAAGCCAAGTTTAGAACTACAGTGCAATCATTCTCCACAATAGCCTAAAACCAGTCAAGTATCTCATCACATAAAAGTTAAAATGTAAAATTAATTTAGCTCTGAAATAAAATCTAAGATAATGGAATAAAAATCAATGGAATATAAAGGTTTCAATATCTAATTTTAACATTACAAATTGGTGTTGAAGGTGAGGTAGACACAGAGGAGCGAGGGTGTCAGGCTGTAGATAGACCTTCAAGGTGCTCCCTCCTTCACCTCAGATTGGACTTAGCCCCTCTCACTCCGAGGGCAAGTGGTCAGACAGGATTTGTCCAGACACCTCCCTCAATGGTCCCTGTCAATTTCACAGGTGAGGCAGACTCAGAGGAGCACAGGGGTCCAGCTGCAGACCTCAGCAGCACTGGCATCTTGTGCCGCCAACGCAGACAGAGAACCCAACAAAGACCACAACACTGGACTGAGAACACACAGCTGCAACTGAGACTGATAATAACAGTAAATAAATTAAATAAAAACTTAATTTGCTACCAACAAAAATATATTCCTTGGGGAATAGTACCAAAGGAGAGCTACCAGATACAGAGACTCCAGGGCTCAAGTCCCCAGGTGTGGGGCTAGGGGTGTCAGGTAGCAGCCTAACATCCCTCATAGAAGTTAGAAGCAGGCCCCTAGTGGGGCTGCAAACAAGCAGAGAAGTGGTCTTCTCCAGTCTGCCAGCAATCAGGAACTGCCCACCTAATTCAACAAATGGAAATAAGAAAATCATCCACCTCAGCAACATAGGCATGAAGGTAGAATTAACTACAAACAATTAGAAGAACTAAATTAACATTCCAGCCAATACTAGAACCATAGTCAGGAAATCAATACACCACCAAAGGAAAGACAACCTTTAGAAACCAACAAATATTTCATTGAAAAAATGTCCCATCTCCCAGACAAAGGAATTCAATTTCTGCATGATACAAGTATACAAAGAGCTAAGAGAAGAATTAGAAAAATATAAAGAAAAAATCTACTACCAAGACAGAAAAACTGAACAAGCTAGAAGAAAAGGAAAAAAATGAAGAAAGAAAACATCAATAAGGATAACATAATTGAAGAATGTAATAATAAGACTGAATACTTAAACAAGAAACAGAAAGAAACCTAGGATCTAAGTAGACAACAGAGGAGCTCAGAAATTCAGGAGAAAGCCACGAAAGAATATTAGATGAAATAAAAAAATGAATCAATACCCTCAAGGACACCAAAATTGAGGGGAAGAAGTAAAAGAGAGACACAAAATAATAAGATTGAAGAAAAATTCGGAGATTTGTCTGATTCCTTAAAGAAAGGAAATATAAGAGTTACGGGAGTCCCAGAAGAAGAGAGACATCTGGGAGTTGCAAGTCTGTTTAAGGAAATAATGGAGGAAAATTCCCCAAATTAGAGGAAATTGACATCCAGGACATCAAAGAATACCAAACTACATCAATGAAAGAAAAACTACAGTAAACACATCATCAAAAAACTCCCAAGAATCCAATATAAGGAAAGAATGAAACTGGCTGGGGTGGGGGGGAGGGGGAATGACAGATAACATACAAAAGAAAACCTGTCAGACTGATCTCAGACTTCTCTGAAGAGATACTCCAGGAAAGGAAAGCATTGAGTCACATTCTCAAAAAACTCCAAGAAAAAATGCCAGTCAAGATTATTCTACCCTGCAAAGCTTTCTTTCCTCTACAAAGGAAGAATAAAAACCTTCTCAGACAAGCAAAGCTTCAAGAAATTCACTACCACTAAACCACCACTCCAAGAAATCTTGCAAAACCAACAAAAGAATAAACAGATCAAAACAAGGAAGCAAATCAAAACTTCAAAACGACCACCAAAAAAATTCTGAATTTTAATTATCAAGAATAGAGAAAAAAGCAAATCTGAACCTCAATATGACCTCCAAAAGTACAACACCAGTATCTCAAGTATCAATAGTCACCCTAAATGTCAACATTCTAAAGTCATCAACCAAAGACACAAGGTAGCAGAGTAGATCAAAAAACAAACCCCAAAATTCTGCTGTCTGCAAGAAACACACTTAAACTCAAAAGATAAGCACAGACTAAAAGTAAAGGGTTAGAAAAATATTCTGCAAGTGAATGGTCCACAGAAGAAGGCAGGTATAGCCATACTAGTAGCAGATAAAGCAGACTTTAAGTTAAAAAAGGTGACACGTTATAAAGAAGGACACTATATATTGGTAAAAGTGTCAACACATAACAAAGACATAGCAACTATTAACATACAAATGAGGGAGCACCAAAATTCATCAAGCAACTACTAACAGCACTGAAAACAATGACAAAAATACATATGTGGTAGGTGATTTCACACCCAACTCTCATCAAAGGACAGATCAAGTGGAAAAAAGCGAAGCAAAGACACAAGAGCTCTAAAAGAACATCTAGACTATATGAACCTAATAGACATCTACAGGACATTGTATCCCCAAAGAAAGGAATATACCTTTTTCCCAAATGCACATGGAACATTCTCAAAAATTGACCACATATTAGGACATAAGGCAAATATTAATAAATATACAAAGATTAAAACAGTACCAAATAAAGGCAACAAACTAGGAATTAACAATAAAAAGAAAGCAAAAAGAGTGCCCAATACATGGAGAATGAATAATATGCCACTAAACGAAGACTGGGTAATTGAGGAAATTAAAGAAGAAATTAAAACCTACTTTGAAACAAATGACAAAGAAGACACAGCATTCCAAAATGTCTGGAATTCAGCAAAAGCAATTTTAAGAGGAAGGTTCATAACAATACAATACAATATCAAAAAGCAAGAGACTAAAGAAATAACCTAAAATCCCAATTTGAAGAATTAGAAAAGGAACAACTACAACAAAAAATCCAAAACCCAGAAGACAAGAAATAGTAAAAATAAAAGCAGAAATATAATGTATAAATCAAAAAGACTGTCCAGAAGATCAACAAAACCAAAAGTTGATTCTTTGAAAAAATAAATAAAATTGATAAACCCCTTGTAAACCTCACAAAGAAAAGAAAAAAAGAGCACTTAAATAAGCAGGATCACAAATGAAAGAGGAGAAATTACAATGGACACATTAGAAAGCCAAAGATAATCAGAGATTACTATGAGTATCTATATGCAAACATATACAACAATGAGATGGACAGATTCTTAGAAAAATACAACTCTCCAAAATTGAATAAAGAAGAAATAGAGAATTTAATCAAACCAATCACAAGCAGCCTAACTGAAGCAATCATCAAAACTCTCCCTAAAAGCAAAAGCCCAGGACTAGACAGCTTCACAAATGAATTCGACCAGATATTCAAAGATGAATGCATTACTAAAACTTTTCCCAAAAAATTCAAAAGAAGAAAAACACATTCTATGAAGGAGGCATCACACGCATACCAAAACCAAATAAAGTCAGCATTAAGAAAGAAACTATAGACCAATTTCCCTAAAGAAAATGGGTGCAAAAATTTAAACAAAATCCTGGCAAATCAAATACAATGCTGCATAAAAAGCATAATTTTCCATGACCAAATGGGATTTATCCTAGGATCACAGATATGGTTCAATGTCCAAAAATCAATCAACATAATCCACCACATCAACAAGGAGAAAACCAAGAATCATATGATCATATCAATAGATTAGAGAAAGCATTCAATAAAGTCCAATACCCATTCATGATAAAAGTTCTTGAATAATTGGGGATCAAAGGGACATACCTCAACATAATAAAAGCTACCTATGATAAACCTACAGCAAACATCTTATTAAATGGGGAAAAACTAAAATCATTTCAGTTAAGATCCAAAACCAGACAAGGATGCCCACTCTGTCTACTACTTTTTAACATTGTACTGGAAGTTCTAATTAGAGCAATTAGGCAAGAGAAAGGCATAAAAGGGATACAAATAGGGAAAGAATAAATGAAGCTATCATTATAAGCAGATAATATGATTCTTTATGTGCAGAGAACCAAATAAATGCACAAAAAAAATTCTTGAAAAAATAAACCAGCTCAAAATGGTAGCCGGTTACAAAATCAATACACAGAATGCAGTAGCTTTCTTATCCACAAAAAGTCAAGCAGAAGAGGAAATTTAAAAAACCATACCATTTACCATCACACATAAAAAAATTAAATACATAACAAAACATGTGAAAGAACTATACAAAGGAACCTTTGTATAGTTAATGCTGTTAAAAGAGTAGAAGACATAAGGAATTGGACATTTTCTGCTCATCAACTGGAAGAATTAACATCATCAAATTGGCCATCCTACTGAAAGTAATCTACAGATTCAATGCGATCCCTATAAAAAATCCCAATGACATTCTGTAATGAGATGGAACAAGAATTACTTAAATTCATATGGAACAAAAAAGACCTCAAATATCAAAAAGGCTCTTGACCAAAAAAAGAGAAATGAAGGTATTACTATTCCTGAATTCAAATTATACTACAAAGTCATAGTAATTAAAACAGCATGGTATTGGTAAAACAAACAAACAAACAAACAAAAAAAGACGTTCAGACCATTGGTAGAGAATTAGTGCCCTGAAATAAAACCACACGAATCTTTGAGAAAGGAGTAACAAACTTACATTGGAAAAAGGACAACCTCTTCAATAACTGGTGCTGCTAAATCTTGGCCAAGACATGCATAAAAATGAACCAAGATACCTCCTTCACACCATGTACAAAGACCATCTCAAAATGAATAAATAATTGGGAAGTAAGACCTGTAACCTTAAAATACATAGAGGAAAACTTGGGCAAAACCCTCCATGAATTACAGTTCAGAAATTCATTTCTGGACACATCTATAGATGGCAGGAAAAAATGAAGGAAAACATAAACAGCTGGACTACATCAATCTAAAAAAGCTTCTGTACCACAAAAGAGAACAACAGACAAAAAACAAAAAGAAACTCGACTGAGTGGGAGAAAATTTTCATCCTCCATGGAAGTGATAAGCATCTGATAACAAAGATACACAAAGAACTCATTCAACTTAATGGAAAAAAAAATCAAAAAGTCCAGTTGAAAAACGGGGATAACTAAAAAGACGCTTCTCCAAAGAGGAAATACAATGGCCAACTGGCACATGAAAAAAATGCTCAATGTCACTAGCAATTAGGGAAATGAAAATCAAAACCACCTTACACCAGTAAAAATGGCCCACATCAAAAAATCAGATAAAAACAAATCCTGGCGTGAATGTGGAGATTAAGGAAAACTCTTACATTGCTGATGGGAATGTAAACTGGTCCAGCCTTTATGAAAGCAGTCTGGAGGACCCTCAAACTAATGAAAATGGAGCTACCATGTGACCAGCAATTGTCCTTCTGGGAATCTACCTCGATACTTATACAAAGGGATACCTGTACCCAGATGTTTACTGCAGCACTATTTATATATAATTGCAAGAAATGGAAACAACCCAACTGTCCAAAGACAGGTATATATATATATATATATATATATATATATATACCTGTATATATATATATACATGGTATATATATATATATATATATATATACAATGGAATATCACTCATCAATTAAAAATGACAAATTTGATGAATTTATGATAACATGGATGTATCTAGAGAAATCATATTAGGAGAAACAAGTCAGAAAGAAAAAGAAACCAAATGGCTTCACTAATATATGGGATATAGGGAAAACAATCAAAAGACCAGGAGGAAAAGTCAAAACAAGCTAACAACCAAACCAAAGCACACAACTGGGGGGAATGGGAGAGATGGGAGGGAATGGTCAGGGAAGGTATTTGGTGGGTCATTCCTGGGCAATACAAAGATGTGAAATATATATATATATTTATATATATATATATAAATTAAAAATAAAATAAGGGATAAAACCAATCAGTGTTGAAAGGAAAGATAGTTCAATATAGGTTGGAAGTGAATAATTAATGACAAAAATAAATAAATCATCATTATATGAAAGTAAAATACACATTGATTAAATCATTCAATGTGGGTAAAAAATAAAAAGATAAACTCAAAAATATATGATTAGGAACTACTTAATCAGCAAACTTGTTTTAATTTAAATTATAAATATTGTGGTGAGATAAATATTCTCATATGCTGGTGATGAGGTGAAAATTAATGGGTTTTCTAGGAAATCATTTGAACTATCTAGCATATAGTTAAGTTTTTAAGAAAATCTCATAATCAAGAAATAACCTAAAATATGCCAGCAACATTTTAAAGTTAACTACTTAAAAATGTTTATAACATTATTCACTGACAAATTAATGTATATGCATTTATAATTTAAATTTATATGAAAATAGTAAATTATAGAAATTCTGGTTATACACTATGACTATCAAAACCATGTTCTGAAAGTATATCTCATATACAGCAAACTGTTCATACTGCATTGACTGCAAAACTTAAAATCAAATTTTATTTTAGAATGGTGCTGATACACAATAGTGATCCAGTTAAAAATTGTATGTGTGCCAAAATGCCCTGTGGGCGGATTTTGAAAGAACCACAAAAGAAAATGGCAAGCAGGAATAGAGGGCAATAAAAAGAGAGGAGCAAAGAGAGAGAGGAAAAAAAAAGAGAGAAGAGAATGGCGGACTGAGAAAACAGGTTCTTATGGTCTAGCCAGCGGAAGGCCCCTACAAGAGTGAGTTGATGGTGGCGAGGAGTCATGGGAAAGTGCGCTGCAGAGAGGTTGCCCATGTGGTTTCTAAAGCCAGAAAGGCAGGCCTGGTAAATGGCCAGGTGCCACTGAAGGTGGGCCTCGTAAAGAAAGTGCCTGGTGACACAGCAAGGCAGCATATTTGGAAAGTTGAGTTTGCATTAGCATCTGTTGGAAAAGTTTGAAAAGCCTTGGAGAAGATGAGCAGCTCAGATGCTGGAGAGAGAAGCAAAGAGAAGACACTGGAGAAGGACTGTACTTTACTGGGTGCCTGCAGGTTTGGAGGGGTACCATCTTGGACATGTGTTTGGGACTTTCCGAATAAACAGTATTTGGGGCAAAATGACTGGCCACTTGTGGTTTTGAGCACTTTTCATTTTTCTGGTTAATTTCCCTTGTTAATAAAACCCTGTTGCTAAACTGCATTTGTCTGGCACTTGCTATGTGAGGGTGGTACAGACCTGAGGGAACCTGACTGGCAGAAGCCACATTTTAAAAGTGGCCTATAGGTTGGAGGCTTCTGCCCTTTTGACCTGATTTCAATGAGAACATAGTATGGACCTCTAGATTCTCTTTCTTCTTAATTTGTATTTATATTTATTGTTTTTTTATAATGAATACTAATTTATTATCAAAGAAAATTATTTTAAGCAATCAATTGAGATCTTTTACTTGTCTTTAAATCAAAATGTCTAAAGAGTGACATTTGGATACTTTTCAAGATATATTACAATTTTATATCAACTACATATAATATGCAATAAACTTTAGAAAGTAAACTTAAATAATTTTAACCAAATAATTTATATAAGGGATAGAAAACTAGGTACAAACTGAGAAATATTACATGAAGATATTTTTTAAATTAATGTCTTATCTTAAATGAATATATGTTTCTGGAAAAAATGAATTTTTTTTATTTTGGAAAAAGAAATAACCTTCACTCCTCATGAACTATATACAAAAATTAAACTCAAACTTCAAAAACACAGTCATAAAACCTTTAGAAAAAAGTCTTCATGGCAGAGGCAAAGATTTCTTGGTAGCATATCAAGAGAACAATGAAAGAAAAAATGACATATTGGTCCTTCCTCAGCAAATTTTTAAATCTCTGCTCTCTTCAAAAGATACCTTTTTAAAAATTAGGATAACCCATAAAAAAAAACAATTAAAAAACAGGCAAAAGAATTTGACATACACATCAAAAGCTAACACTGGCCAAAAAACATGAAAAATGTACAATATCACTAGTTATTAAGAAATAAAAATTAAAAACACAATGATCTGAAATTACAAACTCAATAAAACAGCTAAAATTAAAAGGTGGCTTAAAAAGTTGGCTAGGGGATGGAATAACTAGATTACTCCTTCATTGTTGATGGGAATAGCAAATAGTCTAACAACCTGAGAAAACAGACTGGCAGTATCCTATAATATTACAATATAGTTAGTACATGGCTCAGCACTACCACTCTTTAATATTTACCCAAAAGTTATAAAAACATATGTTCAGATAATTACTTGTGTATGAATGTAGCCTATTTTATTAACAACAGTCATGAAAATAAAGCAAATGTCCACAAACAGGTAAAGAGTAAATAAATTTTAATATACATACACATAATATTTTTTTCTCAGCAACAACACAACTCAGTAATCATTAAAAAGTGAAACTAATTCACCTCAAGACCATTTTGTTGCACAAAAGTAAATTAGATATAGGAGTCTATAGTGATTGTTAGCATTTGTAGATTTTCTAGAATAGTAAAATAAACAAAAGCACAAAAACACAATACAGATGCTAAAGACAAATTATATAATCCTCTGGCTATAAAATATGTTAGTCTGTGCTGTAAATCAAATCATATGGATCAAAGACAGCAAGGGATATTTTTGTACTATACGCAAATAGTAACAATACAAAATCTTTTACTATCATAAATGATTTATTTCAGGTTTCCTAATAATTAACCTATACCTACTAGACACTCTGTAACCATGAGAATCCTCGGAAAATGCCCAGTTAATTACATATTAATTTGTTATTCATTCTACAGTCATTGTTTGAGAACACACTATGAGCTACGCACTGTTAGTTGCTAAGGATAGAAATAGTTAAAAAAATAAAATTCTATCCCAGCCATTTGTCTCTGCTACAAAATAGCTTATAAGTGACAATGATAAAATTTATCCATTCCCATTATATTGGTGAACTGTTTTGGTAAATAGATGCAGTCCCCTGCTCTCAACTCCAGTCTTCATGAAATTAGATCTTGCCCTCAAAAGACAGATAATATCTTACTGAATATTTTCTCCTTATTTCCTATATTCTCTCTCCTTCAGACAGTACTGCACTGGCATGCTAACATTCCATTCATATGATTCTGAATGCCTCTCACTTTTCTAAACATGATTACAACAGCTTCCTTAGCTTTCTGTTTATTCTCAGCTATGATACAAAGCAAGCACTCAAATGTTTGTTCAATGAATTGCCTCAACCTATTTAATATTAAAAAAATAAACAGAATTTAAATGAACTCTTTAGGTCCCTGTTGTCATACATAAAAAAGGACAATAGTATCTATCCTCCATGCTACTTTAAAAATTAATCAAAATCGAGGTAGGGGAAGGGAGAAACAAAAAAAGAATTAATCAAATTAATCATAATCATGTACATAAAGTACCTGATCCAGTAAGCCTAATATTTCATTATTACAATTTATTTTCATTCCTGATACTAAAATATCTGTGTGGACTAAAAGAGGGATCAGAGTAAATTTTAGATAAAAATATGACTGGTTAAAATAAATATCAAATATCAAGATATAATAATAATTTTCTTAACACTATTCATAAACTTTATTGAACATTATCTGCAAAATGTATGCTCTAATCTAAGTTTATTGTTTAAATATGCCACTTTTTTATCATAATAAATAATATCACCTAAAAGTTCCATGATTCATTATATTTTTTATGGTAATTGCACTACTGACAATGTATTTTCATTAATCACCTTCTACCTGCCCATTTAAAAAAAGAAAAAAGAGAGATTCAGTGTTAGGGTTTACGATCTAATTCCCCAGTTTTAAGTTTCGTCTCACACCCATACATAGAAATTCACACCTGAAGCACTGATGGTTAATCACACAAAATCAATAATTTTTTTTTTGCTTAGGAAACAAATACTTGACTAGGTGTAAATATTATAAGGAAATCATTTGGAAAAAAAATTGAGGATTGGGATGACACACCAGAACATGGTCAAAAAATCCAATAAAGCAAAATTATCTGTTGTCTCTGGATTTATGAGAAGAAAAAATTAGTTTTCCAGGCAGGACCAAGAGAAAATTGAGTTACTGGTCAGATACTTCACTCATATTCTTGATTTCCTCCCATTCAAAGCAGTATTGAATAGCTCTTAATGAACACAAAAGGATGATACTAACTTTTAACTTTGAAAAAATCTTAAAATGTCAGATAAAGAGATACTGTTTTATTAATAATCTGAAACAAGAACGATCATTAAATATTTTCTTTTGTTGGGGTTTATTCTAAAAGCCAAGGCAAGCTGATAGGACACAGAGTAACTCTGAGAAGGAAGATAAAATACTAATATGAAGTTTTCAGAAGATGTACTACATACTCAGTCTGAATGAAAGCATGGTACTTTAACTCCAATGCAAACTGGAATTTATTCCAGGGTCTTCTATTGAATTTAAACTCTAATTACCAAATTCTGTTGTGTTGGTTGCTAAAAATTCTGTACCTCCCTTAAACCTCTCTGTCCCTGGTTCCTGGCACAGACCCCATTAACCCTATAATTTCCTAGTACTAGGAATATCTTTTTTTTACTAATGTTTGATTTTTTTTATCCTCACTCCTGATACAGAGTTTCTAAATTCCTTAGAATGCCCAGCACAATAGGAATATTTTCTGTTGGTAGGCTTCTAGCTAGCTACAGAATGGGAGCTGGTCACCAGAGAAAACAAATCATGGTTAGAAACTTGGAATTTACAGTCATCCAGTGGAACCTGCATAACGGAAATAAGAGTTGGACACTGACTTCATGACTAACCATGACTAAATCCCAAAAGAATGAGATGCAGGGACTTTATCATTGGTGAACACTTCCATATGACAAAGGTGGTGCACCTCAACTCCCTGGAGATAGGCTCCAGCACCTCAATGCTTCTAGCCTTTAGTCTACTCTCTTTTGTCCTGTTCACTCACTGATATTTTTCTGTCATAACCTTTATAACAAATAAGTAAACAAAAGCAAGTTTTTCATAACTTTTGTGAGACAGTCTAGCAAATTACAGAACACAGGAAGGGAGTCTTAGGAACCTCAATTTAAAGCTTGTCAGTAAGAAGTACAGATGACAAGCTGAGACTTCAAATCCACTACAACCTGAGAAAAGGGGGCAGGTAGTGTTAGATTTCTAGGACAACCAGGTGAAGTCAGAGAGAACTGCTTAGTGGAGTGAAAAGAAAGAAGAAATAATTGGTGTTAAAGAATACTCTGTGTGATGGTAAAGGAAAAGTACAGGAGTAGTCTTCCCAAATACACTCTCTGCTTCAGTCTCTGGTATACAGAAGAAGAAGAAAAATGCCTTATTTCACAGATTGTTTAGTAGGAAAATTAACTGTTAATATCTGCAAATAATTTAGAATAGTTAATGGCTTACAGTTATTACTGTTATCATTATTGGCTAATGTGCCAATTTGACAACAAACAGCAATTTCTTCTTAGATATTCTGCTTTTTTTTTTTTTAAAGAAATTTCATTTCATTTCTTCTGTATTTGTAATACCTTCAAGACTCAGGATGAGGTAAAAAAAAAAAGGTAGATTCTTCAAGATATCAGTAAGAAGTCAAAACTTGCAAGCAAACCACAGACTGAAGCATACAGCAGAGGGTGGAGGAAAAGTGACAAAACCCAAAGCAGGAGGAAAGAGCACAAAGGACTTTAATGGCCGTCAAGGGTGCTATGGTGGTGGGAGATTTATGAGGATTACACCAGAGGGGAGAAATAAAAAATTTTACAAAATGAACAGTGAAAAAAAAATAAAAATAATATTTTTTAAAAAGAAAGATGGGTTCTTTCCTTTCTTAAATATCGTAACTTTTCCCATCAGTCCTTTGAGACAGTGAGAAAGCCTTATATGGTTTCTAAACAAATCTCTTCCCATCATGTCACCGCAGCATCCCTACCTCTGATGTTCCAAATGTGCATGTGTCTATTTCTAGGGTCTCTCTTCGCTTCCAACAGGCAGCCTGTCAATGCTACAGTCCTATTTTGATTTTATAAGGCCTCTCTATTTTTCTCCTTCAGAAGTATCCTAGGTATTCCATAATCTTTAATTCCATAATGTATCGTTCTATTTAAAAATCAGTATTTCCTTCCTTAACTCTTATTTCCTATTTTTAAATTTTTAAATTATACTTAAAAATCACAGGGTCTGGAAAGTTTTATTTAAGACCCTCGATCCATTGTACTTTACTCCAAGTATCCATCTTCTGCATCCTAACACACATTAGGATACACATAATTCCCATTATGTTTTGTAGTAAGTTTTTAATAAGTCTCTTTTGTAACAAGAGAGAGAAATGTTTACTCTATTGTTGACTACGAGCACATGACAGTAGACCCATCACATCCTTTATATCTCTAAGTCTTATAACACGTAGTAATCACTTAACAAATAATTTCTTTAAAGAATCACTTACTCCTTCAAGGATACACCCAGAAAACCTGATCTGAGACAGTCAGTCTGGACAGAAAATTCCAGTAGAACCTCATGCAGACTATTCATGTACCTTTACAACCTTTAGCAGATATCAATAAAGTTCTACCTTGAGTCAGTACTTAAAAATAGTTTAAAATTTAGAACTAGAAATTGTCTTAGAAATCATTTAGCCCAAACTCTTTAATAATGAAGACACTTATGTTCAGAAAAATTATTTTTAAATCAAAATGTTTGGTATCAACATTATTTAGAACATGAAAATCCCAGTCAAGTGCACTTTGCAGAGAATTGTGTGCCTGAAAATAAAATATTATTTAAAATACATGGTGAAGGAAGGAGAAATATAATACTGGATGTTTTCACTTATGTGTGAAAACTAGAAAATCTGAGCAGAGACTATAACAAAGACAAACTATAAGACCAATCCTTGAAAGCAGACCACAGATCTAAGATACCCAGTAAGTGAGGAGGAGGTAGGACAGGATCCAAAGGAAGGGAGAGGAGAGAGGGTGGAGAGTATAAACTAATTTGAGGTAGGTGAGTACAAGGGTTGTGGTGAAGGACTATTGGTGCTATTGTTGTGGGAAAACTGTGGTGAACATACCTGAAGGGAGAAATACTATACTGTAAAAAAAATAAACAAGGATGTTTTTTAAACGATATACATGGGACAAATTTTTAAATAAAGTCATGTTCTGAAAAATAAGAAAGCAAAATTAAAATCCTAAAGTCCTTTGCTTTCTGTTGTTTCTACTCACTAAAGACAAACATTAACACATACTAAATACTTTAAAAAAAGAAAACATAGCTTAATTATAGAATTTAAGAGTATGTGAAAGTTACTATCTTTTTTGCCTTGCATCATTAAATTTGGTATTTTGTGACTTAAGTCAAGCATTAATGACTTCAGTGACTAGAACCATAACTAATAATAATTTGGTACATGCAGAAAAGTTTTTTAGATAATTGCTTAATCAGACAATAACATTTTTACAATCAATCTAGTTATTTCTATTCAATAAAAAACAGTGATTATTCCAAAATGATGTGTTCTATCAAAACACATTTCCACTTTCAACCACGCAGTAGCTCAATGGATTCCAATAAAGAGTAGACATTGATAACTAGTACTGGAATTTTAACCAAAGATCAACAAATCCATTCCCATAAAAGCACAGAGAAAAAAAATATCTAAATGGCTCACTTTCCCTTTCAAAAGTAGTTTATAATAATAAAAAAACAACAGTGAAAGTTTGATTCATTCTGAAAAGTGGAATATAATCAGACTTTCTCTAAAGAAGCAAGAATAATATTGCAAATCTAAAGCAAACTCAAGCAATACTCCTTCAACAAAAAATTATCTTTCACAAATTACCTAAATTTCACACAACCAGAAAGAAATTAATGAAATTCTGTTTATTACCATTTTGATAAACAAATAACTTCACAATTTTTGTAACATTAAAAGATTACATTTATTAAATAAATGCACATACTAACTAGGGATTTAGATTTACTTTTCCAGAAGATATAAACATTTCAGCTTGAAATCCAAAGTTTATCTTTTCTCATCATTGTGAAGAAAACTTTCACTAAGCAAAGAATTAATGCAAACTAGATTTCAAGAAAAAAAAACTATTTAATTTCATGAGACTAAAACTAATTTCAAGCACCGTTAAGTACTTTAGGAGTACTCATTTACTAAGAACATATAAAAGCATATATTTATGGATCCATAATTCAACAATGAGCTTAAAGGAAATTATTTGGCATAACTGTAGAAAATGAGTCTTTATGACTTTACTTAATAAATCACCATTTATAAAAACTAGTTTTATTTCTTTAGAGTTCATTCATCTCTATTTGTTGAAGAGAACAGATAGTTCCTACAGAGGTGCAGGGTAAATGAGTTGGTCAGCCTTTTTTCTCCATTAGCCTCTATGACCAGCATCTGTGGTATTCTACCCTCCCACGACACACCATGATTGTGAGAGTGGGTACCCCTGGGCCTGGGACGAAAGGTTAAAAGGGTAGCATCACCCTGGAAGAGAGAGAAAAAGAGAGGAAAGAGGCAGCACAAATAAGAGAATAAAAGAAAAAGGCCAGGAGAAAAGGGGAATATTCCTGGAGGCTCCTGGGGGAATATTCCTGGAGGCTTGGCAAGTTTGCCTGCCTCCTGGCCCTAACCCTCCCAGCCTAGTGTTTCTGTGTAACCGCTAGAACCAATAAAGAACCTACACAGATTTGATATACAACTGATGTCATGAACAGAATGGTTGCACTAAAGAGGGATATGCTGAATTAAAGTGATTTTATAATATACTTGAAATTATCTTTTACACTTAACGTAGAGAAACAGCCTGGTGGCCCATATGCTGAATCTGGCCACCAACATATTTTATTGAGAAAATTGTATTTCTCTTTATTGCTCTTTGAAGTTTTTGTGTAGTTGCATTCTGCTTTACTTTTTTATGTTTGGTATTTGTGCTCTAAGGGTTTTTGCTGCTGAAAGTTGAAACAAAATTCTGTCTAATTCAAATTTTCATTAATTAATTATTTCCATCCAGTCACAAAATGTTGGAATTACTAGAAGTGTAAGGTATTTGGGTAGTTAGATAATTTGTTTCATTTCTTCTGAGATATCTGAAGCCAAAAAAAAAATGAAATAATGGAGACTAAATACTTACAGATCTGGGAAGTAACTGAGCTCAGAATCATTTAGGTAGCTGTGTTTAGTCCCACTGTTAAAAGTTAATTTATGCTAAAACAGTACTGCTTCTGCCAAAGTGTTCTAAGTCAATACTTAAAAAATTTTCATGTTTTGTCAAAAGTCAGCACAATTCTTTTCTATAGGAAAGTAATAACTTGTTTCATAAGCACTTACCTCTGAGTGCAGGAAGCAGGGATCTGTCCTTCTTATCATCACATTTGTTACACTCGCTGAAGTACAGTAGTAAGAAGACATCGACGAGAACCCACATCAGTGAAGTGGCCAGGACCACCTTGCAGTAGACAAATCTCCTCATGTCTTTCCTTGATTTTTAGTTAACACATATAGCAAAGCAGGTACTACTGTGATTAATCCAAGCCACAGGGTGAACTCCAGGATAAAAATAGGATACATCCACTGTTTAAAAAAGAAAAGAAAATTTCATAGTGTACATTTAGTTTTGCATAAAGGAAATATAAAATATATATATAAATATACATTTTATATATACAGTTTATATATATATATATATAGGCCTTCAAACTCAGAATTAAAAATCCAAATAAATGAAAATTAAAGGAAGTCAGGTGGCTGAAATTCTAACAACTAATCCCAGATTTGCCACAGCCATTCTGGATCTTGGCCACTATCTGAATTTCTTCAAATTGTGTTAAAGTCCTATGATGATATTCTATAGAGCACACGATAATAGTACAATTGTGAATCTACCCTGACTCAGCACTTCTGAGGAGCCAATAATGCTGAAATAGAAATCACACATAGGATACAACACATCAAAGTAACTTAGAGATGGCTTCATGCATAGATAGGCCTGGGTCTTTTCACTTCCTATGTGTACAACCCTTCTGAAACCTCAGTTTTCTCATCTGTAAAATGAGACTAAAAATGCTAATCCCAATAATTTGCTGTGAGCACTAAGCATGGTGAGGTGTATAAAGCACTTTTGAGAATTGTGATTTTAAACTATAAAACAAAATCAAATTCTCAAAAAGGGCAATTATGAAAAATAAATTATCAGATACTTAGCTTTAAAAATACCACCTGGTTTACATAGGAAGCGTGCATAACACTTACGTACTTTAGATAGTATACATACAAAAATAACAGCAGAGAGAAGACAACATACCAATGCAAAATAGCTTAAAATAACCACAGCAAGAATTCTAAAAGGCATTAACAAAGAGATGTCTACAATTATGGAAACATTCACATTAAATATAGAATTAATACCATGTATAAATTCTTTTACTTACACTATGTTATGATTATGTGGTTAATTCAGTTCTACCTAAACAGTTAATATGTCAAACAAAAACTATTTTCATGTTTTTTGTTACAGTGAAGATAATATCAACTGAATTATGAAGTTATTGATGTGAATAAGTAACACAGTCAACAGATATTTGGGGAGAACAGCTATTAAATAAAAAGATATTTGGGACATTTCATAAATGTTTCTCTCAACATGAAGAAGTTAAAGTACAATTTGCTGAGACAAAAGCTTCTTAAATTAATGACAGCTGACTTTGCATCATAAATCAAAACAAGTGCTTTTTGCTTATTACAATGCATCCACACTGATAACAAACACAAAATTTACATTCTGATATCAAGAAATATACAAGTGTACCTTCAATAGCTACCAAAAAATTATTTTTATTCAACTTATATTTTAAGAAAAGAAAAATACAAAATGCCTAAGTCTAAGGAATTGATATTTGGAGTTTATGTTGCTTATTTTTCTTAAAAATAATACAGCAATTATCTACTTTATCTGGACTTCATTTTTCTAATGAAATGAAATTTAGTAGGAAGAATTCACATTTATATATAAACTGTTCATGAAACAATTAGCCAACTAATCTGGTGAAATAACCAAGTTTATTACATTTCCTGGCTTTTTTTGGTCCCAAAAGATGTAGAAAAAGAATCCTCCCCAAATTGTATCATCAATGGTTATCAAATGGCCATGCTGATCTCTTTCTTTTTTTTTTTTTTTTTGAGACTAGGTCTAGCTATTTTTGCCTGTGGAATTGCAGGCTCACGTTGCCTATGGTACCACAGGCTCAGGCAATCCCCAGCCTCAGCTTCCCAGGTAGCTGGGATTACAGACGCGTGCCACCATGCCCAGCTATATTTTTTTGGAACTAGATCTAGCTACGTGCCCCCAGTGGGACTTCAACCGTGATCCCTGTCCCCAGCTGCAGCTTCATAAGCTGCTGCTTACATGCATGCACCACCATGCCCAGCCCCGCCAAGCTGATTTGGAAGGAAAACCTTAACTAAAAGATCCTGTTATGTATTTATATGTATGCATACATATAGTGTTATTAGATCTATATATTATATAAATTTTTAATCTATAATAAAAGACATAAACAGTACTATCCCTGGCTCTATCATACATCGATGAGATTATTTTTGGTTGGAATTTTGCCTTTTTGTGTTTCATTTTCTTTACTTACAGCATATTTCTGCCCTACCCTCCTACTATGAGATTTTAGCAAGATAAAGAATGGACACATTTTTTAAAGGAAACATGAATATATTATAATAGAAAATCTAAATCACTTCATATGAAATATTAAAATGTCTATGATAAGTCATTTCCTAATAAGAGCCTAATGTTGAGGTTACTGAGAATTTAATTTAAACTTTAGCTATAATAGAAAGTGAAAATCACTTCTTACTGCCACTTTAAGCATTATTCAAATTACTCTAATTTCATAGCCAGCTAGATCTATATATCAAGACATTAGTACTGAGAGTTCTAATTTTACTATTTTATGTGATACAGCTAAGTTACTGTTTAAATTTCTCTTTCTAAAATCATCTTTTCCCTAAACATTCAACTTTCTGATTCTGTCTCTCTACCTTGAAAACAGAATGAAGGTTAACATTCACAAAGATCTTATCTGCTACAGCTGTAATCTCCTGTGCTGTGCTCCAGTACCCTTTCATTTTATGAAAACAAAACAGACTGAGCAAAAGGATGGTACAATATACACAGTAACACTAACCAACACAAGCACAGTTGGTAGCCCAGGTTTATTTAAGAAAATCTGCATCTGTATTATGTTTTTATTCCAGTAAGCCACTATTTATTTGCAAACATAGCTCAATTTCTCAAGCCAAACCATGTTCTGTACTATCCCCGGCTTGTCAAGCCAATGTGGAGCACGATCAACTTTGCAGTAACTACAGGCTCTTTTCTCCAAAACTATGACCACTTTTCTAATGGTTTCTAAACACTTTGACAGATAATTCACTTTTCTCTAGCTATGAAAACCTCATAGTTAGAAAACTATCAAATACTACCATGCCTGTCATATTGCCTTTCTTTTCCTTTTTGCCCACTAATGAATGTTTCAAACTGATAGTCTGTGAAATATTGCAGAATGTCTGCTCAAAATGCACATACTTGCCTTATCTTTATCAAAAAGGGATTTCAGCTATAAAAAGTAAAATCTAGAGAAAGTTTAAGAACTTGGTAGCTATATTTTTAAAATAGTAAGAGAAGTGCTTTGGTCTTGGCTCTGTTTTTTAATTAGGAGGTTGTGGCTAATCCAGAGAATCCGGTTTTGTGGCTAGTAGACACTTTTTAAAACTCTGTAGTAATATATTTTCATTTGCAGAAAAATTGCATAATAGGACTAAATTTATTCAATCTATTTTATGAGTTTATACTTGAGACTGCCAAAGGATCCTGGAAGCTAGTGTAAGGCTGCTGGTAGTGCTCCCAGAAGTTTCAGGCACACAGTACACTTTCAGTGTTTTAAATAACTATGCCTAAGCTTCAGAAAGCTGATGACTGGGCAGTTTTTCAGTTTAGTAATGAACTGACATCTCTAGCAAGAACTGAAAAAATATCCTGAATTAGCAACAGTTCTTATTGAGAGGAACTGACCTTTGTATGACTAAAGATGTAATTTTAAAGTGTATTAGGGAGAATAGCAACAGCCTATATCAACAGGCCCACTATAAAAACCATACCATATTGAAAAAAGAATAAGGAGTCTCTTCTATCATCCTTCCAGAAACATGTTCAGTATGTGTGTGGTCAGAGGTTGAGAAACAAGATATGATTCACAAATACATTCAATATTAACAAATATGTTTAAATTAAATCACAAATATATTTAATCTAAAATAGATTTAATATATGGTGTACTGAATCATCACAGATATTTCATAGATGTATTTTCTAATAAGGTATGTATTGCAAAGAATTTCATAATTGTCAAAGCTCATTTAACTGTATACTTAAGAGCTGTACATTTCACTCAGAAAATTCTACCTCACTTTTTAGGATAAAAATAAAATGTTTATGCAATTATCATGATTTCATGATTTAGTCATCTTTGAGTAAAGAAATTATAGTCATAATTGCATCAGAAAAAAAGAGTGTCTATTTAAAATATTTCTGATCTCACTTACAACCACTGTTTTTCATGCCAGTCACTTGAGTCTCCAGGCTTTTCCTTGCAAATATCAATCACTACCTTGCTTTGGGATAAGTGTGCATGCTGTATTCTTTGCCTGCCATTTATGGTCAGGGGGTCACTACTCATGTCTTTTAGATCTTCCTTCCTCTTCAAATATCAAGTCAGGAGAACTTTCCTATCAACCTATATAAAATAGCATATATACCCTAATCATTTTTATTCTTGAGACTAGGTCTCGCTATTTTTGCCTGTGGAACCACAGGCTCACATTGCCCGGGGCACCACAGACTCAAGCAAACCCCAGCCTCAGTTTCCCAGGTAGCTGGGATTACAGGTGCACACCACCACGCCCAGCTATATATTTTTTTTGAACTAGGTCTAGCTACGTGCCCCCAGCATGACTCAAACCCCAATCCCTGGCCCCGACCACAGCATCCTAGGCTGCCGCTTACATGCATGTGCCACCATGCCCAGCTCCTAATCACTTTTTATAACTTTACTCACTTTATCTTTCTTCTTAGTACATATCCTGAAACATGTTAATTATTAAGTTTTTTTTTAAGTTTATTTATTCCCTCATCCTAAAGAGTAAGCTTTTATTATTTAGATGAGATAAGAATCTGGCATTTCTTACACATGCCCTCTTATCAGAAAGAATTTAACTTTTAAAACTCCAGAAATGATGATGATGATGATTGATAATGATGATGATGATGTAAAGACCAAATCTTAAAAATTTTAGAAGGTAGCAATTTGATGATTTAAGAGGCTTTAAAGAGATAATTAATGTAGTAGAATTAATTCAACTGAGTAGACCTTAATGCAATAAGACTTGTAATCTTTATAAAAAGAGGTAATTAGGATATAAATACATAAGATCACAAAAGACACACAAAAAAGGCCATCTGTACTACATAGAAAGAGGAGGTCACCTTAACAGCAACTCTGCTGACAAGATGATTTGGGAATTCCAAGATCTGTGAGATAATAAATTTATGTTGCTTAAAAGTCATTTGATCTGTGAATATTTTATAATGGCAGCCCTAGCAACTAATGCACTAGATGGATCCACTTTCCCCTTAACACATACTGCTACATGAAGGCAGACAAACATGCCTCAAAGCGCCCAAATATACTGCCTGCTGTAAGTTTAAGTGTATTAAATTCATAAATCTTTAAATCTATGCACTCATACTGAAACTGGATCTTCAATGTTTCACCACAATAGTTTCCAATTAAATCAAACTCTATCACTCAATAAACTACTGCATTTTGTTTGCCTTTCAAGACAGTGAACCCCATGCTTTTTCCTTTCAGCGCATACATTTACATTTACTGGAGTTAATAAAAACAATCAGAAGAGAATTTTTCATATTGCCCTGCTGAATCTATCAACTCACTGCTCTTAATGCCACCCCTCAATCTGCAAGTGAGAGTGACAGTGGAAGAAAATTGCTTTATAAGGGTAAGTACTTTCTGTTTTCATGAATTCATGTCACTCACCTATTTTCTTATTATACCTCAGTTTTTATTCTATTATAAACCTCTGCTATCAATTCAAATGGTTTATAAAAAAGCATGTTACATACACTAATTTGGTCCCTCCTCCATCTTCAGCTATTATCCCCCAAGTTCTCTACTCACCTTTAAAGTAAAACTTATGAAAAGAAATAGCTTAATAACTGTCCACATATCCCACATGTCTACCATCCAATTCTCTCTTAAAACCAATAGACTTGCTGGGAACAGTGGCTCGTGCCTGTAAGCTTCATCCTATGAAGTGGCTGGGGCTAGGGATCACGGTTCAAGTCCTGTCTGGGGCCCGTAGTGAGACCTAGTTCCAAAAAAATAGCTGGGCGTGGTGGCACGCACCTGTAATCTCAGCTACCTGGGAAGCTGAGGTTGGGGATTGCTTGAGTCCGTGGTAGCCCAAGCAACATGAGCCTGTGGTTCCACGAGCAAAAACAGCAAAACCTAGTCAAAAAAAAAACAACAAAAAAAAAACAAAAACCAATAGACTTTAGCCTTTGCCACCATATGAAAAACATATATTGTGATGTATTCATGGTCAAATTAAGTGACTAAATCCTCAGTAAATACTGAACATAAATTGTTAGGTACAGATAATAATAGGTTGATCAAAAAACAAAAAAAAAAGTATGTTCTTTTCTGGTAATTCTTTTCTTTTACTTCCTTGTTTGAACTCAGAATATTCTACTGGTTCAACATTCAGATTGAACCTACTCTCACCAATTCTAACCCACTTCTCACCAATTTGTTGCCAATACTCTAGAGCAAGCCATTATCACAACTTTTAAATATTGTCTAAACTTTTTTTTTAAGCAACAGCTTTGTTAAGATATAATTCACATGTTATACAACTCATTTAAAGTGCAAGATAGAATGGCTTGTAGTATAATCACAGAACTGTATATCCATCACTGAAATAAGCTTTATGACACTTCTATCACCTCAAAAGAATACAGCTCCTAACTGCAATAACATCTCAAGTCTCCCACTGTTCCTTGCCCAAGGCAACAATTATTCTCATTGCTTGCCTCATAGATTTGTCCATTTTGATCACTTCGTATGAATGGAATTGCTCAATATGTGTCCTTTATACCTGCTTCTCCACCTATCATGCTATTTTCTAGGTGTATTTGTGTTGTAGAATACACCAAAATTTCATTTCTTATTAAATAGCATCCACATTTAATTTATCCACTTACTATCTAACTCAGTTTTGGGTTGTTTCCATATTTTGGCCATCAAGATAATTGCAACACTCATTGACAAGCTTTTGTGTGGACATAAGTGCTCATTCTTCTTTTGTTTTGGGATCTTCTCAATGAAATACTTTGCTTATCTTATTCAAGTCACTTTCATAATGATCTATATTCCACACAGAGTAGGTTGATCCTTTTGAAATTTAAATTTAATCTGATTTCTTCTCAGTTCTGTTCATTGCATCAGTGGTGTTCTATTATATTTAAAACAAATTCTCAACCCTTATGCTTGCCTATAAAATCCAACCAAATCTGGACCAGATTTCATCTTCTATTTCTCTCTCCATCACTTAATATGCTCTAGAATCTTCACACTCCAAACTCCAGAATTTAATTCCAGAACATGATTCCCCTGATAGCTGCACCATATTACAATAGCCAATGTGGGCCAACATAGGAGATAAATTTAGTAAAAATTCCCTTATCTACTCATATTTAACCCTTTTATATGAAATACTGGAATCAGAACAAGAAATAATCTTTAAAAAGTGATGAAATGAATTCATTAAACTAGGAACACATAAATTTCATGGCCGTGGGAGGGGTAGTAGCTTTTAAAAGATTGTACCTCAAGAGGTGATGGATAGGTGGATATCAACCTCATTCTCATTGTTCTCTACCATCTGCATACAACATCACAGCCTGCAAAATAATCACATGGCCTACCTGAGTGAAGCAGCATCTGTAACTGGAACCCTTGATCTGCCATTTCCTTTTCTGCCACATAAAAGAGTTTATGAAACAGAAAAACCAGCGCAGGGATAGCTAGTCCTCAACTATTCTGCTGGGTCTAATACCCCCCATAGCAGTTCCCAAAAGCCTGTCCACTAATTTTCCTGATGTCTGAGTGGCTGTGGGTTGTGCTGTATAAAGTCATCCAGAATAGAAATTTTCAGTTAACAAAGCACTTGCTTAATCTAATCGATGTGATCTTGAGCAATTAAGCTTAACAACAAACCTTAAACTGATGCAACTTGTGAGACCTGTAGGTAGGGCAAAATGGTCCATGAATGATTTCCATTGGGGATTATGTTTCTTAATTATCTATTGCAATGACAGTCAAAGAGCAGCAAATCAGTCAACTCCTCTCAGTGGCAGTCACCCTGGCATTATAAAAGATAACCTACTGATATCCTATGGATCATTTATAATAACTGGGGTAAGGACCATGAGAGAAACAGCTGAAGTCATGATTGTAGTTTGGCTTACTCCTGTTACTTGAAATTCTATTCAAAACAATCTTAAATATATACTCCTTAAGAAAAACTGAATAGATTTCACAGCTGTCATATTACTGTGTGACATTAATGTGTTATATTACATTAATTATGTGTCATATTACTATATTAATATGTTCACCTATGCATCATAAATCAGAAGGTAGGGTTTATGTCTTTTTACCTACATATGATTAGTGCCTAGCATAGGTTGGCATCTATAAATATGCTCAATTGTATCTGTTAGTAAACACAAATGTTGTCATATTAATATATGAAGACAGTCAATAGAAATATAATTAAGAATTTCAATGGAATGACATATTCATCTGAAAACACACCAGAATTTGTGATTTTAGAGAAACAAAAAGTAGCTATTGTAGATATACTCCACTTCTTGCTGGGGATACTTATAGACAATGTCCCAAAAACACTTTACCCAGGCCAGTTCTCAGAACTGTGTTTGCACAGATTAAGTTGGAGAATGAGGTTAGGTCTTCTGGAAAAAAGAGAAGTTATTTTATTGCTTACTAGAAAATAGTGAGTTTCCTAAAGTTATTGTCCTTTTCCTGTATTAAAACCTACCATGGAATCAGATATCCATTCAAGTAGAGCACATGGTCTGCATGGGACCTTGAGACAGGTAACACTGATGCAAATATGTTGATATTCATATTGCAATGAGGAAGTGTCCTTTGCTCTGACACAGGAATCTATTCTGTCAATATCCATGAATATAGTAATGCTAAAGTGGTTAAAAAACTAACATTATATTTTAGATAGAGCAAAATCAAATTCAAGAATCTTCACAAAAATGAGATCCTTACATACGGAAACTTTTATAAGGCAAATACTATTAGTATAGATAATCTACTACATACTCTTCCTGTATGTAGTGTCATGTGGCTACTTCTTGTCTAGACTTTTTTTCCCAAAAGAGGCAATTATCTGTTAAAGATAAAGAATAACTTTAAATTATCTTGTAAAATTATATCAGTTACTGTGCACCAAAAAGAAAACAGGAAACAAAAATTGACAGTATTAACAAGCGAAATATTCAACTTCTTACAATCCAAATATATCTTATTAAAAAGTATTATACCATATGATTGCGAGCTTGATTTGTAGACAGTTGTTACTGTGCACACTTCCTAGTGAAGTTATTAATTAAAATTTAAGTGCCTTAAATGACAGGCTATTAGAGGAAAGAAGTAAAGAATTAAGAACAGAATGCTGAATAATTAGCCCCCATTAATTAATACTGAAGTAAAATTATTATATCCCTATGAATAAAAGCAACCTTATCATGAAATTACTAAAGACCATACCTTGTTATTAAATATCAAGCTATTGAATAAAATAGAGCTTATAATTTAATAACGGAAGACCCAGAAATGATATATTGAGAAATTTTTCCAAAATATATTAGAAAGAAAAAGATATGGTGCTTTTTTGCAAGACTGAATTTAAACATAGATTAGTATTATATGTATAAGCACATATGTAGGCAATGGGTAAATAAGGCAACATTGTTTCTATCTTCCAAGAAATGCAGTAATAAATTTAATTAGAGATTTTGCTAATGAAGGAATTGTAAATCAAAATTAAATTGTTTTCTGATAAAATTGTATTTCAGTCAAAGTAAAATGAAATTGATCCTTCCAATTTACAGGTAGAAATGCTAATGATAAAACTTTTTAGAAAAGGGATGTGTTTTATTAAAAATAAGTGCAATTCTTGATCAACTTTCTTACCAATAATCATACACATTGGAATAGTAATCTTTCTACTGGACACTTAACTTTTAAAAACCTCACATTAGATATTAATTCCTGTGTGTTAAAATGGTATAGCTGTATTATTAAAGACATGGGAACATACAATTATGATGAAATATAACACATATAGAGCAACAGACCAGTAGACTGTCAAATATTATGTACAAAACATTTGAAATTATAAAAAAAAGTCTTATTAAAATATTATTTCCAAATTTCTCTTTTACTATTCTTCAGTATTAGAGAAACTATGAGATTTTAGAAAGATAGAGTAGGTTTGACAAGTCAAATTCTATTGAAATTCCATATCTTTTCAATCTTTCATCATAATCCATGTGCCATTTCACCCCTTTGCACTTTGAGCTCTGCTTTCTCCTCTTTCAATGCCTTGGGAGTGGGCATGGTGGGTAATATCTGAAGTAATATCTGAGGTAATATCTGAGGGAAGGTAATATCTGAGGAAAACATCAAATTTTCTTTAAAAAAGTACATCCTTATGCAGTTTCATTCTTAAAAATGTAAAGAAAACTTAAAAAGAATAAAATTAAAATTCCACATTTCTTTCCACAAAGTCACTAATTTTCTAAATCTGGAGTCTCCCCAGAATTCACAGATATGATTTTTCTAGATGCATTTTTTTTTTCTGTCAACAAATATCTTTTAAAACTGCCAGGACCTGTATTGAAATGTGATCAATAAAATTTGTAGACTACACATTTCCAATCACTCTCATTCTCACTTCTAATCAACATATATTTTATGACACTCAACTAAGCTTTAAAAAGAAAAAACTGAATTGTATATTCCACTTATACAAAGGAATTTTAATATGTACTTATTTTACTCCAAAATGTATTTCCCTCTTATACGATTCAAGTTAAAACAACATACAAACTGAATCTTCTGAGAACTATGGTGACTGATAATAATATATTATTATTAATAATATAATAAAATGTGCCTCACCATTAAAAGTATAATTTTTTAATAAATCATTTTTGAGATCACAAAAATTAAAATATTCTAAAATCATAAAAACCTTCCTGTTGAAAGAAAAACATAATATACTTTTCTCCTAAAATAAGGGGGAAAAGTAATATAGAACAAATATAACCTACCTCATAGTTGTTTTTAAATGTCTTTTACAAAAATCCATGAAGAAAAGTCAAAACAAGGCAACAACCAAATTGAAGTACATAACCTGGGGGGATGTGGGATAGGGTAGGAATGGTCAGGGAGGGGGGATGTGAACCCCAGAGATCACAGAGATATGAAATTTATATATAAATAAATTATTAATAAAAATGTAATAAAAATATCATTTTAGATGACCTTAAATATCACTCTGTTACAACAGTTAAATATTATGTCTCTGGGTCACCAAAAGAAATATACTCATTTATCACTTCATGTCAGTTATTATTTAAATAAATTCCTAAAAAACAACTTTTCTTAATATTATTCATCAGAAATTGATTTATTAGAAATATGGTGGTAGATAAGAAGAAAAGAAGCAATTAACTACCTTCTAAATTTATCTCAACTGCTAGGATTCCCTCTCTAGAAATAAGAACTTTGTATTATATTACAAAGTATTATGAATAGACTTCTTACTAGTTATTTTTGAGTCAAAGTTCAAATTCTATAGGTAAAATTCTCATTAAATTTTCTGCAAATATTTTAGGGTTTTATAGTTTAAACACCAAAAAAGATAATGCTTCAAGATCAATAATATTTGTTTAGCCAAAGGAAAACCTTTGTTACTTATGTGCTGATTAACTATTAAACTGTTTTTTTTAATTTGATAGCACAGTACATATATTCTAGCCACTGACTAACATCAGAACAAATCAGTGGGAAAGCTCCCTTTCAAATTCTCTTATCTATTAATTTCTGTGGAATTAAATGGTGTTCAAACTGAGAAAGAACATGCTAATTTGATTCCTCTACTACATAAAACCATAATCAGCATAAAATTCTCAAATTTCCGATAGTCATTGACCTCCACTCAATAGAATAACCAACATTTTATATTTTTTTTGCTTTTTATATCTGAAAAATATATATTTATAAAGAAACAACATAAGTCAATTAGGTACATTATCTAATGCATGAGATTTTATTCTTCGTGTAATTTTTAATTCTTATTAATTCCTATTCCTCTTATTCTAATAAGTTGTATTTCCATTTGATCATATCTAAATGATCTTTCTCTTTATTATAGTTCTTATATTTCTTTTTTATTCATCTTATTTTCTTTTCTTCACTTTTGTCATATTCTTCCATTTTTTCAATTAAAATAATCTCCAAACCTGGAATTTTCATTTGGTTGTATGGTATATATTTGTTAGTATTTTTTCCATGTGTCAAGTGTTTTCCAAAACTTTCCTATTCTTCCTTTCTATTGAGAAAACATCACACCTGTTGACCATCCAATATTTCTCCATAATCTCTACTTAGCATTTTACAGAAGCTACTTTCACCCAACTAAATGTAGACTTCATATTCTAAGTTCTTTCTTCACTCCAAACCAAAATGATAACTGATGACACATCTAAGAATTAGCGTGCTTATAGTTACATACCAGTACTGACACTAAAGAAGCTACAGAAGAACAAAAAGATGAAAACAAAGAATCTTTTACATGAAAGAGCCAGAAATATAAAAAATGTTGTATTTCTACTAAAATTCCAGCAAGAGTAGCTAGGGATATTAGACTTTGATTCAAATTCAACCTCCACCATTATTTCATTTGGACATATAGGAGAGATTAATTTGCCTAGTTGACTCCAATGTCCCATGCTCACAAAATGGTAGGAAAAGCTATGACTACTTATTACAGTGTCATAATGAAGATTTTCATGGAGCGAGAATTAGAGGAACTGGTACACAGCAATTAAACAGTCTTGTTAATCATTGCTGTTACTATGAGCTAAATGGTGATAAGCATAATGATTTAATACAGTTTAGTAAAAGTCTCTAAAGTCATTAAAATATTATTCCACTAATTTATTTAGCAGATAATTTTTAAGAACTTAAATACTTGCTAGATCTTTGGGACACCTTAGCTCAGTGCACTCATAATCTAGCACTCTTAGAACTGAAGGTCAGCACAAAGCTAAATTTTCTTGGGGTCAGCATGAAGCAAGAGTACTGATTTTACAATTTTTATTTTGTTCTTTCTGTATTTCATCATACTACATATAAACTTATACATCTTAATGTGGTTTACTTAAGTTTATTATAAGAAAATAGGTATGCATAAATTTGCTGTTAGATTTTGTTGATTGTGAGGCTCTTGATACATATAGAAGTGGAGTTTTCAGAAAGTAGGAACTGAATTTTAAGATAAGGTAAGCTAAGTCAGCAAGCAAACCAATGTGAAGTAAAGCTGTGGAAACTGGTAAATTTGTTCAGTGACAGTGTATGAGTAAAACAAACAAAAAAAAAGGATAAAAGCTGAAAGAAAGATAATACCACAATTTAAATCAGGCAAGAATGTCAAAGGAAAGAAAAACAAGAGTGCAGTGTTAGAGACTCTGATAGAAAAAAAAAAAAATATATATATATATATATTTTTAACTACAGGGTGTGATCAGTAGTACAAAATTCATGCTAAGAGATTAAAAAAATTACATGTTATATATGGTCCCAGGACTTACTTTAGTGACCTTAGAAAGAATGCTTACATGCAAACAGAAAAAGCAAGTCTCGGTATGTTAAAATGTGACTGAAGAATGTGAATTTAAGGAGATAATATGCAGATGAAAGTTACTGTCAAACTAAAAATGAACTTAGAATAAAAGAGAGATTTTTTGTCTTTAAATGGAAAGATACATTGACATGTTTAATTCCAAAGGGAAGAAATTAGGAGATAGGTTGGAGATACAGCACAGAAAGGAAAAAAATCATTTGAGTTAAGGCTCTTAGAACATTTACAGGTGTAAGATCCAGAGTATGCATGAAGGCACTGGTTTGTAAAGGAAGAAACATCGGAAGGGAAGAATACAAGGATTTGTGGATAGTGTTGTATTAGCAAAAATCCCACGGGCTTCTACCTCACACATTATTTTCTATGCTTGTCATCTGTTATGAAAAAAAAAAGAACGCAGTGTGGTGTTGGAGCATAGTATAGTAGGTAAGATTTTATACAACATTGTGAATAGAAAATGCCTTTGTGAATAAAATATATAAAAGCTGCATCTCAGAATACAGGGTTCAGTGGAGGCTCTCATCCCAGATCCTCACCCTGTTTTCATGGCATGTATCAGGTCCTCAGATGTGCACCTTTAGGGACAGAGGTATGTTGCCCTCTCGATTTTTACTTTTCAAGAAAGGGGTTAAGGGCAGATGGTAGTGTTTTGTTGTTGTTATTTGTTTGTGTGTGTGTGTTTTCTATTCTTTTAAACAAAATTACATGGATTCAAAAAGAGCAAAGAGGGAGGGAGCACACTGGTTTGAAGTTGTGGATCACGGCCACTTTGTTGGTAGTAACACTAAGTCAGTAATATCTGGAGTGTGTCCTATATTCCAAAATATGAACAATGATGTAAGTCAACATTACCTGAATATTAAAAAATATAAAAATCAAAATCACAGAAATTATTTTCAGCATGGCTAAATCAAATATAAAACTATAAAGTTAAATTTCCAATGAAATCTTGGGAAATAGAAAAATTTCAGCATGAAGAATATGTTGAAAATAACACGTAACATTCTTTGCTCCTAAAATAATAATGATGTATCTTGCCAAACATTTGCACTCATACCTGAACACACAGGAAAGAAGGAAAACAGAGAAAAGATAGCAGAAAACAAAAGAATTTTGTTTTAAAGCAGTTACATATTTCTAGAAAATAATATCTGTAGTCATGATTAACAAATACTTGATCTATGACACTTTTCATTCTTTGTCTCTCTCTCCTTCCTTCTTCCTTCCCTCTCTTTCATTGGACTCTTCTTGTTTCCAAGATACCTTCTAGTTTGGCTGTATGCTGCTCAATTGGATGTCTCTGATACAGACTGAGGTTGCCTGGCAACATGACCAATAGAACACTCACCAGTCTGTGTGGCAGCTCAATATTGTGGTTTGCAGGTGAGGGATTTGGATAGAATTTCATAACATTTTCACATTGCAATCCTATTTTATTTCAGCAAGTGTATAATGAAGTTTATTACTAATCATGTTATTAATATAGTTCATTACATTCTATATTATATAAAGATTTTTTAAATTTTTTCATAAGTGTCAGTACTTCCAGAAAATTCTAAAACATTGCAATTGCCTTTCAAAATATATCAAATGTTTTGAAAGTTCATTATAAAGTTCATTAAAAATTCAAAATAAAATTACTTTTAAGAAGTTTATTGATAAGAAATAAGTAGATGGGAAATATCTGGAGGAGTGGAAAAGTTCTACATCTTGATATAAGGAACAGCAATAAAAACAAATAAAATTAATTACTGTATATACTTAGTATTAGTACACTTAACACATTTTAAAGTGCAAATTGTATACCTCAAGAGCTTAAGAGAATCATAACAAGATAAATATGCATATGTACTTGCACACATAGTGGTTACATAAGCTCAATATACATTAGTTTGGGAATAAAAATAATCTCTAGGTTTTTATCACAGAGCATAATATCTATTTAAAACTAGGCATTGCTGTTGCATTAAATCAGTTAAACAACAGAGACAATTTTGGGAACCATGCATTAACTAATATCTTGTTATTTATAGAGAAGAGCCTTAACTGTCAATTCAAATGAGCAAATTGAGGAAGATCTGATAGCACTAATAGCCACACACGGCAAATGATTTGCTATTTGTTTCAGCTTCACTGGATCACAGACAGAATGTTTCAGATGCACAAAAAGAGCACATCCTTAGTTTTTCTTTAAAGTCATATTTTCAAACTCAAAATTGTCAACATGCCATGCAAGGCTGGCCCCCATGGAATGCACTAGACCCCCACTTGCCACAACTTCCTACAGCATAATGTAAATAGAGAAACATTGTAAAATTTACTACAAACTTAGAAAAAAATCCTTAGCATTTTATTTTATTGCATTATATTTATAAAGCTTTATCATATAATCCCTATAAGTGTAAGTGGGAGGATTTTCTCTATCCATTGGGCCTTTTAAAGAGCTTAGCATTTAGGTTGCATGATTATTTTCAGGTACTATCATGTTGTTTTTATGACATCAGATCCCCAGTATGACTTTAACGTAGTTTGTCTATTTTATAAGTGAGTAATATTAGGCTCAAAGAATTTAAGTGATTTGCCCAAATTTACACTCTTTGTCTAAATCAGAAATGTTCACATCCACAGTTAAACTCAAGGGTTTTCTTTAACATGAAACAATACATTGTTCACTTAGTATCTAGTGTTTTAAGTTAAGAACAAGTAAAATCTCTCAACAGATCCAGTTCTTATAAAAATTCATCTGTGTTTTGAGTAAGTCTATATCACTTTATTTTCTAGTCTTTAGAATACTTCTTTTGGCAAGAGAATCTTTCTGAAGCAAATAAAATTGCATAGAAATGTGATACTTTAAAGCTGTCAAATAAGTAGCAGAAGCCATCTCACTTCTTTGGTGACTGTCAGCTGGTGAAACTGAAGTCCTAAGTGTTATAATGACTTTCACAAGTTTCAAAACTTCTAATGGTATTATTCAAACAAGAACTTGCCATTTATTATTTTGACATTATATAATATGCTACCCTCATAAACCTAAATTTTGAGGAACATTTCAGTATATCAAAGTATATTAAAGATGATATACCTAAAAGGCAGAAATCAAGACTCCTAACCCTATCTAAAGGAAATCATTTTTCACCCTATCAATCTGTATTAGGCATGGGTAGATTCTGCCCTTCCTTAAATGATTGAATTATTTCACTAAAGAGGGGTAAAATTAAATATATACCAGGTATTGATCATTTCCTTTGTGATAAACTGTTTACACATGTATTTAATGCTCACCAAACTATTTCATAAGTTATTATATTCTTTTACAGCTATGAAAGTAGAAAGAGATAAGCTAAGAATCATCTTGTACAATATGTAAATGCAGAACTGAGATCAGAACCCAGTTCTGCTTTATGTTAGAATCAGTGCATTTTAACCAAGACCACCCCACCTCAAACTGAGATCATCTAAAGGTAATTCCCATATTCTAAATGTGAATGAGAACGTTAAACACCTAACTAGATTCTTCCCCTTTCTTACTGGGGACACATTCAGAAAATGTGTGTATGCATCTAAAATACTATATACAACTAATAGTTTATATTGCAGAAAGGACTAATGATAGCTAAGTTTAAAAATAATAGGTGAAGTTTCCAGGAAATCTCTTTAAGGGAAGCTAACTCAGCTGCAAGAAAACACTAATAAATAGAATAAGAAATGAAACAGAGGAAGTCAAAATAGACATCTCAAAAATACTTGACTCTTACAGAAAGAGAAACAAAAGCAAAAATAAACACACAGGATTACATCAACCTAAAAAACTCCTGCAGTTAAAGAAAGTGTAATGGAACAAAAAAGACTGAATGTAAACTGGTCCCACATCTATGGAAAACAGTATGGAGGTTTTTCAAAATATTAAAAATAGATACACCATAATGACCAAGAAATTCCTCTCCTATGTATCTGGTAAAGATTTCAAAAACACTAACTTGAGGAAATTCATGCACTGCCATGTTCACACAGCACTATCTTCAATAGCCAACTCCAGAAACAGCCTAAGTGCCCAGAACAGATGAATGGATCAAGAATGGTTGGTATTGTAAACAACTGAGTACTACTCAGTAATCAAGAAAGATAAGCCCATGACATTTGAAGCAACATGGATGGAGTTTAAAAGGATAATGGAAAGCAAAATAAGTCAGAAGGAAAAGGGGAGACATCAGCTATTAATGTGTAGAATATACAGTAACTGAATTAACTGTCAGATAAAGACAAGCTTAAAAACTAACACTTAAGCAAGCATTAACTTTGGAATGAAGACACCAAAGGGAAGGGAGAGCAACAAGGAAAGAACAGCCATAAAGGGAAGGATAATGGTCTGTGGTGATGGAATATGAGTGAGTTAGCAAAGGATATACTATGGTAATAACTAATGGGGATGCCCTAATGTTAAATGATTTAAACATTTAAAAAATAAAAGATTAATTCTTGCCATTTGTGACCTCATGGATGGAACTGTATGGGTTTATGCTAAGCAAACAAAGTGAGCAGGACAAAAACAAAAAAATTGCAATAATTAATTGAAAGAGGAACTAAACCAAAATGTAACTGCATATTAGTAATAAAAAACATAACACAAAAGAGAAACAAAAAGTGTTCAATACATTTGAATGGGTATTTTAAGGACAATAATGCCTACATGACAATCAAATGACATAACACAATTAAACAGGGAACAAATTATATTCACCTCAAAATGGCTAAAACTAAAAGAGTGAATTTTATCAACTGCTGTAAAGAATGAAACAATGGGAACTTTATATTACTGACTGGATAATGTAACTACTTTGGAAATCTGATAGTATCTACTTAAATTGACAATCTGTGTATAATATAACAGAAATAGACACCAAGAAACATTTAAAAGAGTAATCATAGTGACATTATTCATAATTGCCCAAACCTAGCAACATTCCAAATATCCATCAAAAATATAATGGTTGAATAGCCTGTATTAAATTTATACAAAGAAAAAGTATGAACAATGAAAAGTAATTAGCCACACAGAAACATTAATGAACTTAGACATACACATTCAGAAAGGAAACCAGACACAAAATAATGCACGTTGTATGACTATAATGTATTTAAGGTTGAAAAAAAAAAAGTTAAAACTAATACTATGTGTTTACAAATATATGGAAAAATGTAAAAACTATAGTTAAAAGCAAGCTACAAAGGTCACAAAAATGTTACATCAGGATCTGCTAAAAGTCAGTAATGTTGGAAAATGGTCTAGTTCTTGATCAGTATAATGATTACATGGGTCCTTGATTCTAAAAAAATGTCTGCAACAAATTCATACTAAAAAAGTTTATAAGAAAATAATTTTGTATTTAAACTTTATAAATAAAAATGTGATATATGAGATAAAGTTCAAAGAATATAACTCAGATCAAGAATTTACTGTGTGTAATGGGTCATTGTAAAATTTTTATTTTGGTTAATCTTTACAGTATTCAGAAGACAGTACTATTACCCCCACATTTCAAAGGTGAAGAAACAGGCACAAAGAGTTTGCAAAATTAATGAAAAATCACATAGTTAAAAGGGATTCATTTTGGAATAGAAACTCAAGATGCAATATGTTTCTGGAGCCCAAGCTCTTAAGCAGTATATTACACTAGTTCTCCAATGGGGGGGGGAGAGGAGCACTCCCTATGCTGGCTGTTACGTTTTTTTTTTTCCTTGTCAAAATTGTTTAGTATGATCAATAAACTAACTCTAAAATATTGGTCTTTCATAAACCTAAGATACTAAATCTTTAATTCAGCACTCTATCCTTGTTTCATTTTAAGCTCTGCTAAGGATGGAAGACAAATTGCATTAAGATGGCATATTTACTATTCCAATTTATAATTGAGCATTATCATAAATTATATGGTTCCTTTTGCCCAGCACAGAAGTGAATATATATGAGATTCATCACTAACCATAAGGAGTATTTCTCCCTAAAGGTCAGAATATTCTTCTCCATACCCAAAGTCTTAAATTAAAAAAGGTAAACTTTGAAAAAGTTTGTTTCTATAACTATTGCTAACATCATTTCTCAGTTTATTCAACAGGATATCTCAGTTATTTTTCAGATGGTTAACTGAAGAGATTTGAGCTTGCTGGAGTGGATTCAAGTACAAGTCCCACTATTTTCCAGTTATTTGACCCAGAGATAACTTCTGTTTTCTCTTGTGCAAAATGGAATGACAACAGTGTCTACCTCTCAGGTTATTTGAAGGTTAAATTAAATTAAATTAAGAGCATCAATAACTTAAAACAGAACTGAGTACACAGCAAATGCCACACAAGTCTTATTATCATTTCTAGACTCTAGCCATTCTCTGTTCCCACTGCTAAAACCTCAGGGTTTTACTCCACCCATAATTCCTGTAATCCTACAATTTCCTCAATTTTTTTCTTATTGTCTACAAGAATGCATTCTGAAGACAAATCAAGACAAACGGTCAAAGAAGAAACTTTTTGTTACCAGGGCTGGAGCTCACAAAACTCATAAATGTTTCAGTTGCCTGCTAATTAAATTCAAATTTCTTAGCTGAGCATCAGTCTTAATTCACAAGCTTTTCGCCCAAAATAAAAACTTAATCTATTGTCAAATTAATTAGTTATTTATCATTCACTGAATGTGAAGTATGCATCTTACCTGTACACTTTCCTATACAATTATCCTGATTTCTCTGTTAACATTTTCTAGCTACATCAAATACAATATCTATTAGAAAATCTTGAACCAATGCAGTTCAGAATTATATCTTTCTCAAATCTTTTCTGTTGCTTTTTCATCTACATATAACCTCTCATTATCTCCCTATTGTGTTGATTAGTTTATAACCTGTTCATGATATGGTAATAACATATTTTCTGCATTATTTATGCCTACACATAAATTATTTCCTCAAATTGAAGTAAATGTTTACTTGAGAGTCAATTTTGTCTCTCCCATCCACTTATTTTAGAATATAACTAACCCACTGCACCTTATACTATGAGTATACTAATAGCATTTATCAAATTAAATGAAATATAACTTCTAACATCAGCTTTGTCTTTCAGATACCAGATCTGGAAATTGAAAGATATGTCACTAATTCTCCATTCTCAAGTTCAACAGTAATGGAAGATTAGAAAAGACTTGATCCCGTTCATCTTCAGAGCAATACTCGTTTGAACACCAGTAAGCTTGAAAATAAACCATAAGTAAATTGCTGCTGATAGTTTGTTTTAAGAAGTATTAAGGAACTGGAATCAGTGCATGGCTAAAATAAGAGAAGATGAAGGTCATCAAAGAGATGAAAAAGAAGACTTAGCATGGTCAATGTGTGTAAAGAGTGTTGCTGAACTCTAACAAACCTAGAAACAGGAAGGAGTATGATTAAGCCAGGCTCAACTCTTCATTCCAAACTTCTCTGGATTGCACAAAGTGACTGAAAGACTACAAGCAAAAGCTATAGTCCGAAGTTGGATTCATACCAGGATCACAGGATGGACCAACATCCAAAAATCAATCAATATAATTCACCACATCAACAAAAAAGAAAGATAAAACCATAGGGTCATATCAATAGATGCTTAGAAAGAATTTGCTAAGATTCAACAGCCATTTGTGGTAAAAATACTAAAAAACTAGAGCTAATAACAAAATAAACTTTAATAACCATTAGCATAAACACCTTAAGAGAATTAAAGACATTTAAACAAATGTTTAAATGTTGTTCCACTAAGAATTAGTATAAGATAAGGGATGTCCATTGTTATTAGTGCTATGGTACATAGTTCTGAAAATTTTAGCTAGAGAAATCGGACAAGAGAAAGACAGAAAATGTATCAAAATTGAGAAAGATACAAAGCTACTATTATATGCAAATGACATAATAATATGCATAGATAACCCTCTATAGTTCACAGGAAACTAACTGAAATGATAGCAAAGTGGGAGGGTATAAAATCAACAAACATAAATTACTTGTCTTCCCATATTTAAAAAAATGAGATAAAAGAGGAAGAAATTAAGAGAGTGATCACATTTTCTACAACAACCAAAAAAGAAAATACTTAGGTGGAAACATAACAAAGGAGGTAAAAAATCTACACAAAGAAAAGTACAAGACGTTGTAATAGAAAAAAGAAAGAAATAGAAAAAATATTCCCTGTTCATGGATTGGAAAAATCAACACTGTCAAATGTTTTCTTCCTACCCAAAGCAACATACATTCAATACAATCCTTTATAAAGAAACTGAAATTTAGTTTTTTCTGTGAGCAGAAGTCACTGTGTCCCTTTGTTGCATACTTTATATGACATGATTATGAAATCATGATGCTTAATATCCAAACGTGCTTGAATTGAAACATCAGTTTACTAAGTACCTGGAACTGTGCTATACTTTACAAGCATTAACTCACCACAGGAGAGATACTTCTTATTCTTATATCCATTTTATCTTTCTTTGGTAGATTCATTTTTAATTATACATATATATATAATATATTCTATTGGTTCAGTTAATATAACAGCCTTAATTTTTACAAAAATATTCCTGTATATTTTTTTAGCCTCCATCAAATCATTCATGTTCATGTCCCATCTGTCTTTCTTCCTCTAATATTCACTTTAAAGGGACATTAAACATTTGATCAGTTACACAGTTAATGACTGACCTGGACTTATAGTGAGGGTTATGAATGCAGAATCTGAATTTCTAAACCACATACTATGATAGTAGAGGCAGATAAATTGGGAGACAGTGTACAAACATCAATACTGACATATTTTGTCTATATTTTTAAGAAATTCGATTTTTGCATTGCCCATTTATCCTACTTCATCGCAAAAGGAATTTGTGCATGTAGAGGTAAGACCGTGTTTCTGTGATCCATTTCAACTTCAAAGCAATAACAAAGTAGCATTCAATTGCATCCAATTAATAAAAGAATACTTTGGAGGACTTTAGAACTCTTATTTTAAATACTATCAACCCAAAAATAATTTAGATTACTTAAACACTTTCATAATCTACATTTTCACATATCTCCTACATATTCAAACCAAGGCAAATGTGGAATTGTAAAGGTCATTTGAAAACAAAATAATGGCATGACAGACAATACAAAAAATATAAATCTTCAACATTCAAAATGAAATCCAAAGAAATAATCATTTCATATTTGAACTCTTAAAACTTCAGGCTATTAAATAAGTGATTTAATTTTTTCAAAGTTATTGATAGAAGGCTTTATTTTCTGCAGTCTCATCATATTCATTACTTACAGTAAATACTAAAATGTCCCAGGCCTCTATTTTCTTCTTTATAAAGTGTGAATAAAAATAATGATATTAAAATGTTTGGGGGAGAATTAAAGGCAACACATAAAAATTATCTGATAACACAGCAAATCTAATTACTTAATTTAGTAGTTTTTAAAATTTACATATCAACACAGGGTAATAACATTTCTTCATGCTTCTCAATTTATGATTAAGCATAGAAAACAAATCTCACTTAAGTCAAAAATACTATGTTTGATTATACTTATGGAACAATAGTAAAAATCAGTCATTAGAAATCTTGAAATCATATAACTTTATTCTTTAGCAAATAGCTCATCAAATTTTTATCGTTTATATATATTTTCCCTCAATAGTCACAAATATCAAGAACTGCAAACAGAAATGTGTTCTTTTATGACTGTCTGCCAAATTCATTCAGCATGACTGCAATTGAGGGAAAAAATAAAAATACATATTACTTACTGTATGTGGCGCTTGGCAATTTCAAAATGATTTGCAAACATTCATCCTCAAAACACTCCTACAAATTGCATCTGTGAAAAGAAAAACATCCAAAAGTAAGCAATTTTCCCAAGGTCACAGAAAAACTAATCCATACCAACACACACTTAGACACTATGTACTTTAGCATAATGAAATAAGGCTTTGCAAGATAGAGATTATACAAGTAGCAAAGCATAAGGAGATGGTGAACACAATATTCTCAACTCTATGCAAATATTTTAAACATCAGTTAAGAGGACACTCTTAAGTTACAGATAAGAAATATTTCCATCTGGCTTCCAAGTATAGGCAAAAAATAGTTTACCTGGAATTTGACATAAAAATCATCTAAAAATATGTGATGTTTACAAGTAAATTTAGTTGGACACTTGACAGGATTATTAACATAATTCAACTTTTAAAAATGTACATTTGTCTGATATATGAAGATGACTGAGTTAGATTAGAACTTTGCCTGATTTATTCAGAGAACTGCACCAGTACACAATGTAATTGCATTTCAATTCTAATTGAAAAGCATGCTACAAGAAAACTACAGACATGCCACTTGCACACCTCACAAAATACACAAACTTCCATTTTCTGATTTTCAGATAGTCAATGTGATATAAGATAAAAATTTTATCAGAATTTATTAAAAAATTTGTTTTAGGGAATGATGTAGGGAAGAGCACATTAATTTCAAAGCTCAAAATATATCAAGTTAAATGGGTTTTATGCTACTGGATATGTTTTATGAAAGTTTTTTAAAAGAAACAAGGTAAAATACAAACTATGATAATAAACTCTTTAAAGTACTTTTTGTTTCGGATAGATTGAACACACATTGGACAAAACAAAAAAAAATCTAAGTATCAAATATCTTTAGAGGATCATTAGTTCTCAACAATCAACAGAATTTCTTCACAGAGAAATGACTGATTACAGTACTAAGTAGAAACATCAATTTTCTAATATAGATGTGCTCTGTATTCACCAAAACCAAAAGTGACCATGTTTTTGCCCATGTTTTTGATAACTAAGCTAGTAAAAAATTTAGAATGACATATGTATTCTCATACTCTAATGTATTCTCATACTCTAATTATATTTACAAATAATTCATGTTTATATGTTGAATATACTTAAAGACATGTATTTGCATATAATTTATATAATTATTTGTGCATATGAAATACTTAAGATACAAGCAATAGAAAATAAAATGCAGAACTTTGTTTTAGGTATTTAAATAAGTCACAAAGACAATAACTATTATATTAAGTAAATTCAGCAAGGTTAAACAGTATTACCCAAAGAAACGTGATATTTATCATTTAAAAAAAAAAGGATACTAGCAGTCTATAATATTATTGTTGTAAGGGGATTTTTCTCAATGTTTTCCTAAATCAAAATTTTGAAGTACTTCTTTTCATTCAAACACATCATAAAATTTTAAATCACTATTAATTCCAATAATACCATATTTTATGAATTATTATTCTTTAGTACCTTTTTTTTTTAAGAGACTAGGTCTCACTATGTTGCCCCAGGTAGTCCCGAACTCGCAGACTCAAGTGATCTCTAGCCTCAGCCTCCAATGTAGCTGGGATTACAGGCGTGTGCTACCATGCCCAGCTATTTTTTAGAGACTAGGTCTCGCTATGTTGCCTGGGGTAGTCTCAAACCTACAGACTGAAGCGATCCCTGGCCACAGCCTCCCAACACTAGGATTACAGGCGCACACAACCATACCTGGCTTAGTAGTCTTTATTACTTTTAAGAATTCTACTTTACAAATTACTTTATTTTACTTGTGATTTTCTTTTTGCAACATCAAATTTTTAATGGTAAAAAGCATTTTCACTCATTACTTTTCCACACATGCCATCATTTATTTTGTACATATTCATAAATATATTACTATAAGATGTTTATAAAAGACTAAAAATATTAATACTTAAGACTGAAAAATAATGCAAATTTCCTTTTGTTTATAACTTCTGTCATAGCATGACTCTTTCTTGAGAATAAAATATCCAGAAGGGGAACTGTTGGACCAGAATAGCATGAGGTTGCCAGAGTTCTTAAACTGCATATTAATTAATAAGAATGCACATGGTTTTCATATTTGAAAAACTTCATAATCTGGTAATATTTTATAATCCCCATAGGCAGTGACACCACATCATGACATAATATCTGTTCCCTTGTTGGTCCTAGGTCTTCATATTACGTATTGAATTATGTTTTATAAATTTTCAGTATTACAGATTTTGAGTTTGTTTGCCTTTAAAGTGTCTTTAAAGATATTATTCATTTTGACACAGAATGTTTTTAAAAAAGCTCATGTGGCAGTAGAGGAGTTTTAGTAAAATAGTAGTCTATTTTTAGAGAAATTATTTCCTCCAATAGTCCTTACTTTCTTAAAAATAACAACCAATCACTGACTACAACAAATGAGGCATTAATGCAAAAACTATATATAGGCCCCTGAATATCTAAGCAGTTATACCAGTTCTCATTTCTAATTTCTGATTTAGTGCAACAATGTGTCAGAATGCCTAAAAGTGACTCTGTGTGTACACACACACATAATAATATGCAAATAAATCTATTTATATATTACAAACATTACATATTTACATATTCTTACGTATAACTAGCAATTACCATTTTCAAGTGCAACTAAAATTTTGCTTCTCACAAATCTTGCATCAGCCACCTTTCTTTCTCTAAGCACTCTATTCTTCTGAATAACTGTATATTTAACTTTCCTAGTTACAGATTCCTTGTTTTGTAGTCTTCAACTCAGAAGATTAACACAAATATCATTTAATATAGTTATACAATATATCCTTCTGGATTTTTACTTGGTTTCCTCAGCAGATCACTGAATCAATAACAAATTAATAGCTATGCCTTCCTTTACACAACATTTTTTTTTTTTACTGGCTGATGAGAATGTTATGTGAGATAAAAATTCAACCTTGCTGAAGTGAAGATATATGAACTCTTTGCTTTACCTCATATTTAAGTCCTGTCATTGTGTCAGAGAATAAAATTAAATTAACTCACAGTGATTTACTTCTCTGAAAGTCATGTTGGTTGTTACCCCATTTGTTCTGCTCTTTGAGGTATATGAAAGTCAATTGTCTTTTTGATTTATCCCTCTATTTTCTTAGATATCAAAGTAAGCTGATTAATCTAAATCACCATGAATATATTTCTCTCTTTCTCTCCCCCTCTCCTCCCAAATTTGGCCTTCATAAGCATAAAACTAGCTCTTGTACTTCCCATTGTAAATATAACTCAACCTATGATAATTTCACTCATAAAAGTTATGGAAAAATTAGGATCTCCTGATTATTGTACATTATCTAACTATAATTCTCATGAACTCTATTAACCACCTTACTGAGTGTAAAATTTCATATCAAAAAAAGCATGTACACCATGATTAAGTGTCTGGGTCATGCCTTGATCAAGATCCTAGAAACATGTACCTGTGCTTGATTTTTGACAGTCTACATTGAAGAACCTACATTACAAGATTCCCTCAATGAACATTTTCATCTAGCTTTGTTCTTTTTCCAATTGGGAGAAGTTAATACTGTTTCCTAACTCATATGGTTTCTCAGTTTGTTCCTTTTCTCTTTATATCATTCCATATTTTGTTGAATACTAAAGAAACCAGCAAAGTGACTTGCAAACATTCATCCATCTCTATATAAAGAGCATTGAAGCCTTCCTCTTCATCATCACTATCTACCTGAATAGGAGAAAATGCTGCTTTTCATCATCTTCTGAGATGAAGGCTAAAATAATTGCTTAAGTCACTTTAGCCCTCCCCCAACAAATGCATAATAATTTAAGTATGGCATATTTCCTATCCCTCACACCATTAAGTTTTAGTCTACATAGATATTTTACCTTTCCCTTAGTATACCCTTAACTTTTTATCCATTTCACATCCACTGAGCTGCTTTAAGAAATAATTTAAAGTATAAAGAATCATATTCAGAGAACTTCATTGGTGAAGTTTATCACATCTATAATTGTAAATTCTTAAAAGCAACTACAGTATGTAACAATTAGAGAACAAATAAGTAAGTTGTGTTTTGTGCATATGATAGAAGGCAGTCACAATACTATCTTCTCAAATTGTGTTTATTTATATTAAAAAAACTATATATATTTTGAAACATGCCTTCTTAAAACATACAGAGAATGAAATAGCAATTATGTAAATATAAATACACATACATACACATATATTTACATACACAATTCAGAAACACTGGAGTGTTATACAGCAAAATGTTTTATAGTTATATCTAAATGGTATAAAATATAAAAATTTTATATACATCTCAATTTTTTTCAGTTTTTCTGCAAAAATAATTTCATGTTATAATACATAATGAGAACAAGAATACTAGCTTAAAAACTCAGATGGAATTAAGTAACATGCATATATATAAATCAATTACACAATGAATAAGATATAACTTCAGTGTTATCAGAACTGAAAACTAGTACAGACATAATTGGGGCATAATTAAACAATAAAATGACATTTTCAAAAAATTAATGAAACATAACGTTTTAATGTGATCTACTATATGATTGGATCTACTAATTGCCACCCCAATATCTTATCTCTCCTCCCTTAATTGCCAGGTGCACTTTCATGCTCTTTGACTTTTGCCTGACTAAAACATAAATATAATGCCTGGAATTCTAACAGATATTTTTAGTGAATGAATCATGGACTCACTGCAAGAATCCAAAATTTCTGGTGAACTTCTAGAGTGATTTATCAGGTGTGGACTATGAGCATAAAGAATTCATATTTAGTGAGAGAAAATAAAGCACTAATTTCTTTAGGCCCTAACATTTATGATAATTTTTGGATATATATTGAAGACAATTTCTAACTGGTAAATATCCAAAAATTTGCAAGTAAAATAAAGAAAAATTTTGTGTCAGGATTTGATGATTATTTTATCATTCTAATATATATATTTATAATTCAAATCATATTTAAAATGAAGGTAAACTTAAAGGCATCAAGGAAACAGAACTAATATTTAGGGAATCAAACTATTAAAAATGATTCAAATTAAGAATTCTATGTTCCATAAAAGGGCACACTTAGTAGTTCAATTTTATTGAATTGAATATACTATTCTTAAAATTAGATTTAAGTATTAAAAGAACTTTAACAAATGCATTAAAAATCAATTTCAAGAAATGAGATTATTTAGATATATTATTTTATCTTTTAATGAGAGGTCTTTTGAACATCTTTTATCTAAATTTAGACTGGAATCTTTCAATTCATGAGATGAAATAAAAATGTGGTGTGAACATATGAACTTTAGATAGATTGTGAGTAAACTTTATATTATGCTTTTTGGCTACCATCAATGCTTTCTTAATGTTTTATGCCTTTATTTAAACTTACTGTATCTACTTCTTCTGTAAGAATTAAAATTAATGGAATACATATTTTACTCTACTAAACCACCTAACCCATATATAATGTATGGTAAGTTGTATTTTCTGAAGGTGGCCACAATATATAGGAGCCTGCATATTGTTCTACAATATGATCCTGGGATGCACCCATCAAGAGATGAAACATTCATTATTTCCTGGAATCTGAGCAAACACCTGGATTCCTCTGACCAAGAAGAATGCTAGAAGTAATACTGTGCCAGTTGCAGAATAATTCTTAACTAGCATCATCAGGTTCCTGCACTTGGAGCCTTCAGCTGCCATGTGAAAAGTGTAGACTACTCTGCTAAAGACAGACACACTCTGTCATTAGACATGTGACATTTTGGATATCTAGTTCATCTAGTCTTTAAGATGACTCCACCTAAAGGAACTCCATGGGAAACCCTAAGCAGGGCTCTCCCAGAGTCAAGCAAACCCACAGAAACATGAAGTGTAATAAATTGCTGCTTTAATCTATTAAATTTCAGGAGATTTGGTAACAGTAAAGATAAAGTAGAATAATATAATCCTGTGGACTCAAATCTGGAAGTAGAATGCAACAATTTGACACCCTCTATTATCTAATCTGAAAATTAAATCTTGATTAGATACATAGACAAGACAAACTGACAGAGGAATACGCACTGATCAGAATGTGACTTGTTTTAATGATAATCTATTTTTTCTCTCTTAACACTATCTGTGCAACTTATTTCAAATTAAAATGATTTCCGATTGTCTTCCATCCAGTTGCTAATATGCATGGTAGCACAACTATTATTTATATAATGTGTGAGTGTATGTACACAGGGTGTGTTTTGGAGCTATCTATAAGAAACCATCATATAAGAAGAAATAGTTCAAGAAACTATTCTCCACATATGCTGAAAGAACTTCAAGTAGCAACTAGTAGCTAGAATTTCATGGTCTTTATGTGCCCCCCTCCCCCCCCCCTTTTTTTTTAAAAATAGGTCTCGCTATTTTTGACTGTGAAACCACATGCTCACATTGCTCGGGGTACCACAGACTCAAGCATTTCCCAGCCTCAGCTTCCCAAGTACCTGGAATTACAGGTGCATGCCACCACACCAAGCTATAATTTTTTGAAACTAGGTTTTGCTAGTGCTCCTGGCAGGACTCAAATAGCAATCCCTGGCCCCGGCTGTGGCTTCCTAGGCTGCCACTTACAGGCATGCACCACCATGTCCAGCTGCCCTTTTGAAATCACCATTTTGATATATTTTGGTAATTCTCTTCGGAATGGATTATGTTAATATTTTTATACCCCCATCATATCCCAGAAAATGATGCCAGAATTGTCACAAAGGTTTATTTGATAGAGCATCATTAAATTCATAGCCCTTTGTCATACTGAATCAATATTTAAATTTTTCAAGACATACTGAATAATTAGCTATATTAAGGACTTTGGTTGGCCTTAGGGAGCAATGAGAAATGTGATGCCTTCATTGTGGAAAGTATAATTTAAAATGGAAGACAGATGAGAACATAACTATGTTATGGAACATAACTATGGTATAACTTATAGCAACTGCAATAAGAACAATGTGTTAATGGAACAGAGAAAAAACTTTTACCTTGGAGATTAGGAAAATGCCTTAAAAAATGTACCATAATATACTTGAAATGAGAGGATACATTACTCAAGACTGAAAAATAGTGTTAGAAAAGAAAAGGAGTGACAGACACTTATGGTATGTCCAGGTAGTGCAGAACCATAATCCAGGGAGCCCTGAAAATAGATGAGGAAGAGGTAAAGGGTAAGATATGAGGATGCAAAGGTCATTTGGGATGAATTTCTTTAAAGAGTCTTGAATGATAAGCTAAATAACTTGATTTAACTTCTAGATCTTCCAGAGATTTTTATATATAGGAGTTCATGCTTGGAATTAAATTTAGAGAGACCTTTCTTTATTGCTATTGTGGAATATGTAATGGACTTCAAAAATGTAGTTTTATTTTTTTTAAGAAACATGTCAATCTTTGGTTTTGAGAAGGTACATCCTTGACTGGGGGCAGGTAGGGTAACAGGATCATCTCTCAAGATCTCCCTCAATGTTAAGTTTTGTGACTATGTTTCCCTTGGAAACTAGTTTCAATTCTTTAAAATGACAGAGGTGTTAGAATTCTTGTACCACTGAAAAACAAGATATTGGTATTTCAAATACCCAGTGGGTTTGACTAGCATAAAAACCACATAATCTTTGACTAGTTGACAAGAGAAGTTGAGAGACAACGATCACAAGAAAGCTATTAATCTAGCACAGTGGAAAGGCATTTTCAACAATTCTACTAGGAAAGTAAGATAAAAATTTGATAGACCTAAATCCTTTTTGCTTGCATCATTTTCAAAAGTGGTGTCTAGTGCTGAGGAAGTCCCAGGACATCTATCTGTACATACGTAATCTAATTAAGTGCATGTGAAAGAACCCAATTCTGTAGAGCATTTTGCTAGGTACAGCACAATAAGAACTATGCTGGACTGTCTTTTTGAATATCATAATGTACAAAAGGCAGATAAATGTAGATATACATCTTTAATTTAGGAAGCTAGAAGGGATGCATTTAACTATAGACAAAGCCAAAAATGCATACCCTTACCCTGAATACTGTATGAGCATCAATTCGATTACTCCTTCATTGGTTCCAATTTAAGAAGTAACTCAGCCAAGGGTCAGAGAACAATGCCATGGACTAGATCTCACCCCTGAGACCTACTAGGAGAAAAAAAGGAAAGTTCTGCCCTATTCAGCTTGAATAGCACTAAAATCCAAGGTCAGTGAAGCAGCACAAACACAACACAGGACTGCAGGAGTCCAAAAGGAGAAGAAACAGGCAAACAACACACAGCATAAGTCTGGGGATACAAGTTCCTTTACCTTTCATCCTTCATGATTTGGTGTTTTAATTGGTGTATTAGGTGTCTTCAATAAGCACATTTAATCTTTTAGAGGGAAGTCTATGGATGCTACCAAAAGTTAGAAAATAATATTTCAACTAAACAGAAAATATAAATCTGTGATGAGAAAGCAATGTGAAACTCGAGCACAGTACAAATTTTATTTCTGAAAGTACTAGGTGATATGTGACATCAGAATTCTCAAGTTGTTTGAGTGACTTACTAGAAAGCAGTTGTTCAAGCATAATTCTAGTTTCTAAAGAATCATACTGTCCTTGAGATCTTAAAATCCCACCTGTGTTAAATGAACAAATAAGGCACATATTTTCCCATAAAATAATTATGAGTAACACAGCATATTGTTTTTCTGAAAAATAGAAAATGGTAAACATTCTACAAGATAGCAACATGCAGTAACATGCCCATCATTCATAAATTTGTAATATTTTCTATAAAACGTTGATAGTTATATTTTTATAGTACAGATACCCATTCTCAATAGAATAGCATAGTATTATGAAAATAGATAGGTTTTGCAGATGTTGTTCATCTCTGAGTAGAAATAATCCTTAAAATAGGAATGAGGAAAATCATATTTTTAATACCATAAGATTTCAGTAAGACAAAAACTTGACAGAGAGCAAGCTTAAGTGCAGAAATATAAGAAAAAGAATTTTCACAATGGAGCCAGGTTTTAGAAATGCAAAAGCACTCAATAATTACATGCCAGGAGCTTGAACCCATTATTGAAAACTCATTTGTAAATATGTGCCCCTTGATGAAATTTTGGGAATGCATTGTTCCATAGTGCCTTAAAAATAGTGATCCCAAACCACTGATCAGATTTATTAATTATGTCAATTGATTGTTTATAATGAAATAACCCTATAGCCAATGAAGTACAATTTGATATTAAAATGTGGCAAGATTTAATTGGCCTATAAGTTTATAGATCATTATTATGATTTTTTTTTGCCTAATTAAAAGTACATGATTATTTATAACACAGTTCATAATACAATAGAAATATACTAACTTGATTTAAATGACAAGATAATTTTTCATGATAAATACTAAATCATATGATTTTTGATTTTAGAAAATAACATCAGTTAAAATGGGCAAATGTGGGAGTTTTAGGTATTGTTAGTGTGCAGTAGAATGACAAAGGTAAATGGATGTATGAAAGGTTTTTAGATTAATAATGCAAAGCTTCTGATTTAAATCTGATAAAGTTATATTGAAAATAAAATTTTACATAGAGTTTTAAAAAGTTAGAACAAACCTTAATTTGGCCCAAGAAAAATCTAAACAGATTCTATACCTAACAGAATAACTAGAAGTAAAAAGTAAATCTGAATTATCATAAAATAAGATTAGTAATAAGATTTAGCTCAGTATATCCAAGCACAATGAAGGACCACACATCAAAATACCCAAGACTCAAAAAAAGGAAAACTCAGTTCTCAGTAGAAGTTCTTTGGGAAACACATGCACATACCCTCTGCCACCCTTTACACATACACACACACACACACATGCACAGTGGGTGTTAAATTGATCCTGTTAGATTGATCCTGTGGTAACGGTACATCTTTGATTTCATAATAATCAAAAATACATAGCAAAATCAGTCATATCCTTAAATCTTTAAATATCTTTGTGTAATAATGATGGAGAATATTAATTGCTACTAACTTTCAAAGTTAAAACAAAAGCTTTTCACACAAAGTAAACTTATAAAGTACATTATCAGCTAACTAGCCCATTAAAAAAATAACTGCATGTAGCGTAATATATTAACAGACAGATGCACAAGAAAATCAATTGTCTATCTGTAACTTAATGCAACCTTGTTTGAAAATGGTTGGCATCATGCCAAATTTCCAGACACAGCAGGAATTATTGCTTGATTTTAAATTTTTCATATAGTTTTCTACAAGTTCACTGAAACTGACAAAAACAATATTTTTAATCCCTTTTAAAGTATATTCAGATAGTACACAAAACTTCAGGAAAAGCAACAGGAGGTCTAAGTAAATGCAAGCTGAGAACCAAACATGATATTTAGGTGAGGACTCAGTGGGAAAAATTTACAGTGATCAAACATTTAAATTATTTCATTATTTTAGCATTAAAGGGCTTTTTAGGTATATAAATAAATATACTGTCATATAACCTCTAATATTTCAACTTTAATGTAACAGACTTTTACAAAACATAAAGCAAATTATTTTTTTTAGATATCCTATTTGACTGAACATGTTTTTGAAATTAAAGAAGTTGTAGGTTTTATTAAACGATTAGTTGTACATTCCAACAGTCAGCAAATGAAACAGAAATAAATCATAAACAGCATGATGTGTCATTAGATTCCTACGAGCAGTGTATTAATTTATGTGTATTTATCATTTTCACAAATTATTGTGGCAGAACAAACTATCAGTATTCAAAATAACATGCTTTTCTCATAGAAAAGAGACCTGAAATTCAAAAATTTTTAAATGAGAAATCTGTAACAACTTACTTCAAAACTTGATGGTCGCCAAAAGGCCAAAAAGTGATGAAACAGCTTATTTCAAATTGTGCTCTAAGTAAAATATCTTCTGGTAAATATTTATAAAAATCATTAAAATAACTAGATATCTCACAATGAAAAGAAGAACTCAATTTCTCTAAGGAAAAAAGATAATGCTTCATCTATTACATCAGGGATTAAGAATGAGATGGCAATATAATTCACAATTTTTATTATTTTCATATTCACACATGAAACAAAGAAGTCATCTTTGCCATCTTTCAATTTTTCCAAGTATCATCCACAAGAAAAAATAACACAGTCAATGCTGTGTTCAAAAAACTGAAGAGGCAATAAAGTATAACTACTCAACTTAACCAAGAACACCTATCAAAATTGGCAGTGAAACTGGAATTCACCCAAAAAAAAAAAAGTGAGAGAATAGAAATGAACCACCCCATCTCTAAGTCAGATGCATCTTTTTCTGCACAGCAACATTATAGAGTTATACTTGTTACAATTTGTAAATTACTGTGATATATGATAAGCTTTTGCCGTCACACATTCATATTTTCTCTCTAAAGGAAGGTTTCTAAATATTTCACTAATAAAGTTTTACTGTGTTTTTATTTTGCTTGTTTTCAATTCTCTTTGACACCTACTTATTTACTGTCTCCTGAGAGCTGATTTTACAGTAACTTCTTAGAATAACTCTTCCAGGTTTGAGAATTTTATTTCAAAAATCAGTTAAAGAGGCCAGATTTACTCAGCACTTGTCACATTAAATGCCAGTAGAGGGCCCTGAAAGAGAACATATACTAATAACAGCTGGCATTTGTTGAACACTTGCTAAGTGCCAAGTACAATAATCGGTACATTAAATGTAATCACCTCAGACCTCAATGACAGTCCATTAGTTACAATTATCAGATGGAAGACAATAAATACCCAGTATTGTGAGAATTAAATAAACCAGTACTATGTAAAGCAAAAGACCAAGTACTTCTGCCTCAAAGCAACATTTGCAAAAAAAAAAAAAAAAAAAAAAAAAAAAAAAAAAAAAAAAAAAAAAAAAAAAAAAGGCATTACTAAGGGAACTTTTAAAGGGAGTGATTCCAAAAGAACTGTTCTTATATTTAAAAAACTGGTTTTAACATACCAGTTAAATTAAAATTAATGGTTATTCTCAATTTTCCATTGTGTGTTACATGCAAAAGCTATGACATGAAACTAGGAAACTTGCTCATTCCCATTTCCTTCTGTGGATGTATGTGTGTATTTTCCCATATACTCCCCTATATGGGGAGTTCTGAAATGATTTAATAACAGATGCTATACACACAAACACATACACTCACACAGAGGAGTATTCAAAGAATCAGTAGGTTAGAAACTGGGGAAAGGGATGTGTTTCTCGCTTTTATTAGGAATAGCTGGCATTTTTAAGGCAGCTACTTCTGATTAGCTACAAAATCAGTGCTAGCACAAACAATAAGAACTTTAAGAGCAGCTGTCAATGTAAGATGGCAGTATCTTCACCTCTGTGTGATGTTGAATTCACCATGCTTCATCCATCAATTCTTAAACCAAATCTGCAGATACACTACAATCACAGTAACTGGTACAATTTAATAACACAGAAAATTATAAAATTTATCATCTCTATCTGAAAACCCCTAGAAAATTTTGTTTAAAGTTACTGATCAGTGCTATTAAAATAGTCAGTGAAATAAAGATAGGATGGTGATAGGGCTAACAAATGCTTCATATTTTGATATCAACAAAAATTACTTTAGGAAAACAAGTCCTTAACTAATGAAAAATTCTTTCAAAACAACTATTAGGGAAGTAATTATTACAGATTAATACAATAAAAGATACAGAATTCTGATCAGAGTGATCAATTCAGTCATATAGAAACACATTTGAAGATGATCAAGGACCACTGTTAAAATGTAAAAAACCTAAATAAGTCCTTACAGATCATATCTTATTAAACAATGTCCATTTTATTCTAAAAAAAAATGAAAAACCTATTTTTATAAAGTAAACAGATTACAGAGTAACATAGGATATTATAATATACTAGTTTCTCCATTTGTAAGATAAGCTGAAATCCAGAGAAATTAATGGCTGTTAAGGAATTTTTAAATGGCTTTATCAGAACCAGAATGCAATTCTCTTAACCTAAGGATCTCTATAATACTGTACTGGATAGAAACTATTGTTTACTGATAAAAGTTTCAAGTTTTTATAGTTCTTTATATAGTACAGTTCCCTCCTCTAATTCCAACCAGTTCCTTTCCTCAGAGGGAATTTTCATTATTTATTAGCTCTCCAATGGAAGCCTTGAATTCAAATATCTTTATTTGATAGAGTGACCAAAATCTGTGAAAATCTGGAGAACACATATCCACCTAAAAGCTATTACATTTTGAAAAATCATATCAAAGCATGGTACGACCAAATAAATAGACCCAAAGTATTCTGGACATTATCAAAATTATCTCGCTTACCCATCCTAATTTATCCATACTTTCTCTTAATTACTACTCCTCTGGATTACCTTTGTAACCTTTAGTAACATATATATTCACTATTATCTTGCATCAACTATAGACAACTGATTAACAGTCTCAAAAAAGGTATTTAATGATCTTCAAATCATTTGAGATAGTGGCAAATACCTCATATTTGTAGGTTATTTTTCCTTACAAAGGGAATGAAAATTATGCATACATGTTATCTCACTGGCGTTAGAATTTTATATAGATAAAAGAATTTGTGTATTGTAGAAGCAAAATGGGCCTACTGTCTGCAGCAGCCAATGAAGTGCCTCATAACTAGCAATTCAGTGTCTTAATTCAGCTGCACCATTCAATTACGTACAATTAATTCATCCAACTTATTGCACAACAATAATACTTTTTAAAAACCTGTGACCAAATGTCTACTCTAAGTTTACCAAATTGGAGAAACACTATTCCAAAGTCAGGAAATGGGAGCCGGAGAATATAAATTATATTATTAAAGTACTTCATCATAATCTATCAGTTAATATCACAATAAATGTTTGACGTGGAGTCAATAGTTCAGAATTAGTAATGAAACTTATACTGGATGTTTCATAACAGAAATCTAAACAAGGAATGTGAAAACTGTGTGGCAACTGAAACTGGCATCTCCTCAAATAACACAGTATTCCCTAGGAGCCATGAGCCTGCCAACTGCCAACTGACCATAGGGCCCAAGCACAGAATTCTAAAAGTAGACAAAGGTAATGAGATGCAAATTTAGCATCCCTATCCTTCTGTTAAATGACCCAGATGCAAGAGCTAGAGTGTCTGTCTCTTACCTACTCAGAGACAAAATGATGAAATGAAAAGAAGAGCTCTTTTATATTTACAGAATTTATTAAGGAAAAGATACAGAAGAAGAAAGTATTGAGAAATGATAAACAGAAAATTTCTTGAGAAACAAATACAAGGGTACACTGAAAATCTACAGGATATGGGTAAAATCTGAACCATGATCTGGGACAGAAGGGTTTCTTAATATTTTTCAAGATAAGTGACATACAGTCCCATTTGGGACTGAATGATCAAGAGAATCAAAGAAATATGAGTCTTGCAGATTCAAAAAATAGAATGTGTTAAAAGAAAATTGTATTGCCTTTTGAAATTAGGCTAGTCAATAAACCCACAAGCCTATATTCCCTTTACAGAATCTGAAAACAGCATTGTTTTTAAGTAAAATTTTTTATTTTTTAAATGAATCAAACAGAGGAAATGACTCATTATTGAGGGTATCTAATTAAACCATTTACATAATCTAATCAAGCATCAGATAGTCCAGAAAAAATCTTTTTTTTTTTAATTTAAGGAAAAGTACTCTTAAGGCACTGTCTTAATGCATTAAACAGAAATATTAACAGAAAGTTGCTTAAAATCAACCAAAGGCCAGAATTACATAAAAAGTACACTTCATCATGATTAATACATCACTTCTTTAGATTAACAATAAGTATAAGTAATTGTAGATATAAGAAGTTTATCTCAAGAAACACTGAGAATAAAATTCAGAAAATACAGGATTTCCCCAAACCTCTCAAAAATATGAACCTTTCCTAATGCTATGTAAAGTATTTATCAGCAGTATTATATGGAAATATGATATATTAATTACAGATCTTAGTTATGAATTGAAATCTCTTCACAGAACTCTTTGGATACAAACTTTCTTCTTTATGTCTTCATGAAAAGTTACACTATTTGATTCTGTTTGTTCTAGAAAAGAGGGTCTTCTAAGTAGAGACAGCATTGAATCTACTTGAAGAAAACCATTCTGCTTTTCCATTTTTACTGGTCTGCACATAATTAAGTTTCTTTCATGACCTGTTTCTATGCCTTCCTTCTGTCCAAACCAAAAATCTGAGTTTTTTTCTTCCATTTCCAAAGGCAAACTTACTCAAATAGGAAACAAGACATAGACTATCATTCCATTTTCAATTCTGAAAACTGAAACATGTGACGTAAAAGCCGGTTATTTTAATATCTCATTAAAGTAGTACAGTCCTTGCTCTGCCATCTATTAATTAATTCTGAACAACTTCACAATTTCATGTCTTAATTTCTTCATCTGTAAAGTGAGGTACCAATAAAATCTACCAGGAGAGTTGTTATAACGAAACATTAACTATAGAGCAGTGTTCACAACATAGTAACTTCCACATTTTGGTAGATAAATATTGATGAATTAAAAATATATATACACTAGAGCACTTGTTCAAAACCTCACTGTGTATCAGAATCTTTTTTTAAAATGTTTACATAGATTCTGCGAATCTGTCTCAGGCAAATGAGAAATTCCATCAGTGGGATTTAATATATATATATTAGAAGAAATAAAAACAAAACCATCTTTAGACAATTTTAATTTATAAAATGGTTTGTTAAAAAAGATACTAATCAGTGCCTGAGTCAGTTTATCTACATTTCCCACATCCTTCTTTTCCTCGATCATGGCCAGAATAGTCACTATTCAAAGCAACTGGGGACTTAATAACAAGAGGGAGGGCACAAGACATTAAGATGTTTCACAAGTGATAAAGGGGGGGGGAGAATGCCAGGATAGGCAATGATGTGAAAAATATACATATGTATATATATAAATAAATATAATATACAATCACACATGCAATCAAATCAGAAAAAATTTTTTTTTAAAAATAAGGGAGATCAAATATATAGCTCCTTTTTATCTGACTGAATTCAAGGCCACGTTTTGAAATACCTGGGCATTACTTTCTACCTATCCTCTGTATTTCCCTTTGAAAATGAGTGTGGTCTCTGGATCTTCAACACTGTACTACACATCTGATAGGTAATAACTTCAGATTCTATGAGATAAAATGTCATTCCTTATTTAGAAGGAAAAAATAGTTTTACAAAAGTAGTTATATGTTGAGTTTTGGGATTTTCTTTCTTTCAAAGCAAACCTGGTTTATTCTCATCAAGGCAAAGGGAGATGTAAAAGAGCAAACTCACCTCTTAGGATTAGGATACACTGGTTAGAGGGAACAAGAAGAGGAATAAGTCCTTAACATGTTCCTTATGTTTTGTTTTTGTTCAGTACTCATTCCTTGTTCCTGACAAAGACTGGTAACACCTTAGTAAGAGTGACTTGTGGTTAGGAACAAGTCATCTTCTAACCCCTATTTTTAACAAATACTGATACAGTGAACAGAAGGTAAAGCAATACCTAGATCTTTCTTAGCTCCAGATTTTATTACACAAACTTGAAACTAGAAAGACAAAGGAAAAGGCTATCAGCCCTGTCATTTAGTATGGATATGATGACCATGCTGGTCTGCACTGCTATGGATGCACAAGGCTCTTGGGGTTAAGCAGCTTATTATAGTGGTTCACAATAAAAAGTTTTTTAAGCATAGTTTATAGAATGTGATAGACTAAATTATGAGGCCATGATGAAATATTCATAAGTCCTTATTTAATTACAACAAATGCAATGCAGAAAAATATATAGGAATTTAAATTTATTCTATTTCAAAAACTATTCTTTGAGATTTAGTTCTTCCATTCCAATCTTAAAATGTGTTGTGAAATGATGGTGATATAAGTAGACTTTTCAAATCATCACTACTGTGCAAAAGAAAACGTACAAATAGAGGTTGGAACACAATTTTCTTTAATTTAATTAGATTGAGAACCACCAAAGCATTGGCTTGAGTTAGAAATTATGTAATCCCTGTGGCCCTCAACACATAATAGTTGTGGGTTCCATGCAAGTGAGTTCTTGTTGATAAAATGGAAATAGTAATATTTCTCATTACTTATGATTATGAGAACAAAGGCACAGTACGACCGGTAAGGTGTTTATTTACTTACAGTAGAAATGAGCATGCATTAAATTTTAATAATTTTATCAATATAATTAGTAACTTTATCAATTTAACATTCTAACTCCCTCACAAATAAATTAAAATGACTATATCTTCATGTATATTTGTATCCACGTATTTTTCCCATTTCTTTCTTTAGAGGACAGTATTACATAGTAGTCTTGATAGAGATACAAATCTCATACTCTTTATTTAAAACTAAACAGTAAAATCTCAAGAGATATTTAAGTTATTATGTTTCTGATCTACAAGAAGATATTCAATCCCTCCATATGTTAAGATCTATTTTTAACAAAATAAAAGTGCTGTGCTTATAGTAAAAAGGCATTAAGGCAATATTAGACAAAAGATTGAGTTGACATTTACTACTATATCTGATGTGTAATATGGATGATCTTGAATATGTAGGCTGTTTTAAATTGTTGTTTATTGTGACTATTCTGCATGTGTATTATGTCCGCAAAGTGCCAACTAGCAGTTTAATCACATTCTTTCTATAATATTCTAAAAGAGCTTAAATAAGACTTAAGTGAAAACTCACTGTAGCTCAATGTATCAAGAACAGTACCAGTTAACTCCACATCATGCTATACTACATTTGCTATGTTATTATGCTACATCTTTCATAATTCCCACCTATATCTTCACAGCAAGCACTTCTTAAAAAATCAAAGGAAATTTAAATCTTTCATATATAATATAAAGTGCATATATCATTATCTCACATAAACAGAAAATATTATCTCAAATTTTTATATCAATGATGCTAAGAGTCATTACTTCCCTTTCAAGCTAGGTTGGGGGAGAGACATTATTCATTAATATGAAAATCTTATTTCAAATCCTGCTTTAGGACTATGGTGAATGGAAAAGGAATACAATGGTGTGGACACTGGAAGAACCTGATAGTCTGTGAGGACAGTAATGTAGATATTTAGATGACATTGAATCCTTTGAGGAAGACATATTTCCCTATTTTAACTTACTGCAAATACTGAGCCCCAACAATGTCTTTTTTTTTTTTTTTTGAGACTAGTTCTCACTATTTTCCCCGTAGAACCGCGGCTCATATGGTGCCCAGGATACCATGGACTCAAGCAATCCTCAGCCTCAGCTTCCAGGTATCTGGGATTACAGGTGCGCACCACCACGCCCAGCTATTTTTTGGGGACAAGGTCTCGCTACGTTGCCCTGAGCAGGACTCGAACCACGATCTATAGCCCCAGTAACTTCATAGGCTGAAGCTACAGGCATACGCCGCCATGCCCAGCCCCAACAATGTCTTAATAACCAAGATTAAAATCCTCTAAAAATTAAAATTTCCAGATTGAATAGGTACTGTGAAACAAAAAAAAAAAAAAAGAGAGAAATAAAATAAAGTTGAAAATCTCACAGTTAAAAATGAATTTTAGCTAATGCATTTACAGGGATATTAAAACATAATAATTACACAGATGTCTTTAGCCACCTGTAATTATTTCCTGGTAAACAAACTAAGACTAATTAAAAATAAAAGTATAACTATACTACACAAGCACAGACACAAGTATGAATCTAAATCAAGGAGAAACAAGTATCAAGTAAATAAAATTTGTAGATTTATATTTTGCTCCCAAAAATAACTGCCTATAATAACATAATACTCCAAATGGATGACCAACTATTAATGAATTAATGTGCACATACATTTTCACAAATCCCTCTGAATGCTTTAAGTACTAAATTTTACAATACAAAGCTAGACTCTAAAAATATGCATGCCTATAACTGAATGGCAAAAGTCATTTCTTAAATGTTGTCCTTTAAGAAGGAAATTGCAAATGAAAGCTAAGCTGTTCAAATGATAGTTCACCAAACCAAAGCAGACAATCCTGATCTCTAAATTCAACTTATATGTTCAAATATATGTCTAGAATGTGTACAGGAGAATAATATTAAGAAATGTCATCAAATAATTTGTCAGCATCAATATAAATATATTTAAGTACTGATTTGATGTATCAAATGTTTATTTTGATGACTAGAGCAGAAGAAAGAATTCTGAACAAAAATCCAGTTAAAATTCTTTGATAGTAGGCATATGGTCCTCAGACTTCAAACTAGTGATCCTGTTAAATAAATCCCATTAGATTTCCAACGTCTACATGTTCTTACTCCTGAGAGCAACAAAGACAAAAGGTGATATTGTAAAAGTCAGTCACAAATGTGTTAGTCATTGCAAGAGATATCACCTGAGGATGTGAGGACTAATAAGTCGAATTAAAAGTACAAAACTATATGAACTGTTCCTTTTCATACGGCACAGCGAGTGCTAAAACATGTAGCACTGCCATTTTTTCACATGATACTTTACTCTTAATTTTTTCTTATTATTCAAAAACACTAATACTCTCATTTCTCAGTCATAAAAAAGTAAAAATACTCACTGCTTGCTCTCTCACCTTCTTCCTAAAAGGCCAAAGTTTTTAAAAGCTGCACAATCTCTATTACATGGAAATGTTTCTGTTACAACTACCACTTGTAAAATCAAGTTGGTAAAATGGAATCATTGTATTTCACTCTGATCATAACTGTTTAACCTGAAATTAATGTACACTAAATTAAAAGGCTAAATGAATCTCATTTGGATCACTTTAGAACAAGAACATAGCTGAACCAATATTGGAATTTCTACCTTCATGATCTCCTAGCTATTTTTAAATATAAAAATTGGGTAGACTATCAGATAATTTATAACCAATTACTTTAAAGCAAAATTGCTTTGAATATGCTCAGCATAATACTCATGGTAAATACCCAAAATGTTTACAAGATGAATAGCATATCATCAGAAAGCAATACTGCCGCCCATGGATTCCTACTAGCAGCTTGTTATCAGGAGCCATTGCATTTCCAGATATTTTAGCAAATTCATATGCATGTAGTATCATAACTCATATATATATATATTTGAAGCAGTAAGTAAATATATAAATTATTTAAGGTAAGTGATTCAGTTTGCAGATCAAGTCCTTCAAATGTTTCAAGCTGATATATCTGTTCCTTATATTACAAAGAGAAAAATTTCCAGTTATTAAAAACCCCACAAAAGTATTACACCCCCTCCCCCTGGAAAAAAACACACACATGCTGTCATGTCTCAGCTTATTTTCATGTATGAAGGCTGAAAGATGCCACCCATAAGTGTCTGTAAATTTATTTCTTCAAATCTCTAGTGACTGTTTAAGAAGATCAGCCAAGTGAAAGATTTATAGAGAGGAGCAATTAAAAGCAGTGAATGAAACATAGAGAGGACAAATCTTTCAACATTTCTTCTGCTCATCCTGAATTTTCATTCAAAAAACAGAACGAGAGAGAGAGAAATTCAATCTCTTGTCCATAGGTTCATTAGTGAAGATGGGTGACATTGAAACCTGTAATCAGTAGCCTGCTCATTATAATCAATCAACCAACAAGTTTTTGTTAAGCATTTACTACTTACCCCACAATGTGCTAGGGTCTGCCTATCTCAGACAACATTCATGCCCCTTTGGACTCTGGGTTCCAGAAATAATGCACAACAGTAATTCTGGACTTCCTTTGGAAAAGCTTTCTTCTTTCCCAAGTCTGAGTTGAGATAATGTCTCTACATAAGCAAGTAGCTTAAGCACCAGAATGGGGAAAACATCAAAGAAATGGTGAATTAAAGCATTAGACAAGCAGGGGTGCCCTGGGAAAATTCTCAATAGAATTGAAGGTAGGTAAGAGTATAAGGAATAGATGTGAAATCCTGCTTTGTGGCAAACAGTGAAGAGAAGTATGCTTTTCTATGTCAAGCCTTCTTTAGGTTAGCAAAATTCTTCAAATCCATCCATCTCTGAAGTCATACAAACAGGGTTTTAATACTAAGATTCTAATTCTGCATGAGAGTTTGCAGAGATCAGGGGCAAGGGAAGACCAGTATTGCAGTAAATAGTCAAAATGAGGAAAGGCTAAGGATTGGGAAAGCAAAGAGAATGATCTGGGGAAGAGGTCCAAAAGTAATAACCTATTGGTTGACCTTACTTTTCAATATGCTCACACCAGCAGGTTTAACACTAGAGGGCATGAACACACACACACGCACACGGGGAGGGGGGTTGGAGAGGAGGTTGCAGGGCAGAGCAAAGCAGCTTTCAAATAAAGATGTAAATCTGGGAGCTCCAACGAATCCTATATTTTCGGTGGCTGGAGAGGCCAAGTGCTCATAGCCCTACAAAAAAATCTCCACGCTGTGTTTCTGGGCAAAGTGATGGCGATCTTTCCCAAGGAAACAGCTCAAGATTTGAATGTTATGGCAGTTGAAGGCAGGTAGACGTCCCCAATACTCCTCTCCTCCGCTAGCAACACCTTTGCCTCAGGAAAGCTCCCCCCCACCTCCATCCTTTTAAGGTTAGCTTTCCCTAAATCCCTAAGCGTCTGTTTGTCCATTACCTCTTCCTATGGCTCTCTATAAAGGCAAGAGATGAAGACTCTCCACCTGAAAATTCAACCGATCAACTGCTCTTAATCAAGAACAGGCGACGCGGAGGGGCGCCCGCAGCTTTGCCATCCAAACCCAGCAGAATTTGTGCGCTCTGGTTCCTGGCAGCGCAACGTCCTCGAATTGGGGGTACAGAAGCTGGTCCTATTGCCCCTCATTCGGCCCCTCGGTTTCATGGCAGCCTACATAAAAGGGAAGCCGCTGGCATCCCCATGTCTCTCTGGCCCCAAGTAGGGGAGGTCTCTTTACTTAGTGGAACCCAGAAGGTTAAACTGGCGCCTCAGGATCAGAGCTAGTGCTCAGGAGGACAGGGCATGAAGGATGAGAGAGATTTGGAGAGAGGCAGCGCAAAGGCAGAAATGGAGAGAATATATGACAAGACCGAGAAAGGAGCGGAAAAAACATAGAGCATCAGGGCCACAGAGACACTGATCCCAAGAAAGAGAAAGAGAATGAAATGGAAAGAAATCCGCGAAGGGGAAGGGGGAAAGGGGGAGCCAGAGTGAAGAGTCAGAAACAGGGACACACAGGGGGGAGAGGGGAATGAGTAAAGCAATAGGACGTAGAACCAGAGGAAGGCGACCGTCCAGGACAACACCCAAAACGCAGAGTGTCCCCGGCGTCTGGTCGAGTTCAAGTGCCCTCACCGCAGCCCCCAGCCACTCGCGGCTGGTGGAAGAAAGTTGCCCGGGCGGGAAGCCCTAACTGTTCCCGCCGCCTCCCGGCGCCACCAGGACGCAGAGGGTGGCGGAGATGGCCGGTGGGGGCGACCAGAAAGTCCCGCGCCTCGCCGTCCTCCCGCCGCACCTGCAGCGACCGACGAGCTCGCCTCGTGCGCCCGGGAGGCCTGCGCGCTGGTCCCGCGGGACCGCTGCCCCGGGACGGGTCCGAAGCGCTCGGCTCCGCACCCGGGCACTCGCCGCAGGACTTTGCGGCGTCCACCTGGCACTCCGGCCGCCCACGGGAGACTCGCCCCAGACAATTAGAAGGAAGAGAGAGAGAAGCGAGAGAGAGACGGAGATCTGCTATCGCGGCCAAGGATCCCGCGAAAAGGGCACGGCGCTCCACGCTCGGAATACAGCCTCCAACCCAGCCCGGCCCCGGCCCCGCCGAGTGCGGGACGCGCCGAACCCGCGCTCACCTGAACCCCGCGCTGGTCCGCGAGCGCCTCGCGCAGCCCTGGCTCCCGCCCGCGCCTCTCTTCACACTTCCCGGCGAGCAGAGCGAGCCGGCTCCGGCCTCGGCCAGCCTCGGAGAGGCGCCCTCATAGCGTGGCGGCGGGCTGGAGGGCGCGGCGAGCGCGGGCGCCGAGGCCGAGGAGGCGCTGGAGGCGAGCGAGGGTTCCTAGCACATCGTCACCTAAGCAGAGCTGCCGCCGCCACCGCCTGGCCACTTCGCCTGCGGCCCCCGCCCCCCTCCCACCAACCCGCTCCCTCCCGGTCCCTCCTCCTACGTGCACGGCCCCTCCTCCTCCCGTAGCCCCAGCCTGGAGGCCTCTCACTGGGCTAGTATCCTTTACGTAACAGCACCCCCAGCCCTCCTCCCTCCCGGCTCCCGCTCCTCCCCGGGCTGGGGCGGTGCGCACCCAGCGCGCTCCAGCTGCTCCTGGAGCCGCTGCTCCTGCGATGCGCGCCAAGTCCCGCGATACTTGGCGGGCACGGCCCCCAAGAGCCACTGTGGGGTCGGCTCCTTGCCCCCGAGGGCTCCCGGTCACCCTTGGTCGCCCCTGAGCCCCACGGTGCGGGAGCGGGCTGGCGTGCCGCGTGCTCTCCCAGCGCGCCGGCGAGCCGGCGGCAGGAGCGCAGCCCTCGGAGAAAGCGCTTGGTGACCCCACCCCCGCCGTCGGCGCTCCGGAGCTGCCTGGCTGCGGGCGACTTGAGGTCTTGGTGCCCAGAAGAAGAAATGATAGTTTGGCCCCCTTTCCTTTGCAGTGCTAGCACAATGACAAGATCCTGGTGTTCTGGTTAGGGACAGCTGCGCCCAGGGTAAGAACTGGGAAAGAAGACTCCTTGTGCTCTTAAATGTTTTAAGGGGAGGTGAAGAAAAAAGTGGGGCTTTGCACCCCCATCTCAATCTGGAAGACATGATCTTTAACCTACACACACTGAAGACTCCATAAGCCTTTCAGAGTAAAGTTGTGGGCGATTATTTTCTTAATAAAGTCAGTGTACAGCACGGCAGAAAATGCATATTACTAGACGAGTGAAGATACATGTCAAGGTTTTACATACATGTCTGTGCCTGGCACAAGACTTAGATGTTATTAGTTCTGAACACTTAGGACTTATCCCCTACTGTCATGTAGAAGATACTCCAATGGAATTTCGAATTGGTTAAATTCAAGTCCTTGCTACACCACTTAATCAATATTGGCTCTTCTTTGGGCCCTTGACTTTATTCATTCTCAGTTTATTCATAAGGGAGTAAAATAGGTGTCCATTCCTCCTCTGATAGTATCACTTCGCTTGCCTTAGCTTAGCCTTCTTAGTTTATTTGGTGAAACTGGGCGAGAATATCAAGAGCTACGTTTTTACACGCATATATTAATTACAAGCTTTGAAAGTTTCTAGAAGTATCTTTATATCTTTGCTTTAATCAATTATCATCTAAATTGTTGTGATAATAATCACGTACTATCACCTACTACATTGTCCATTCTGTCATCTGGACTCCACTACTAGCTATGAAGTATCTACAGTAGTGCTTCTGTGATGTATAAGGGGACACAAGTGTCACTCATAAAACCAGAGAGACACTGGAATTTATATAGCAAACTCTTGTGAGAATCAGTTCTGCCATCAAGTCACTCACTGATAAATGTATTGAGAAAAGCAATGGGTCAGGTGTTAAAAGATTATATTGTCTTAACTTTGGCACAAACACTTAGTTTGCATGTGTGTAGGAAGACATATAAGCTCCAATCCTTACATTCTTGTCTCTAAAAATAATAGAAATTCTATTGTTCAATACTTTGTAGTGATATTTAATTGAAAAATTACAAATAAGTAAATAGAAATGCATGGTAACCCTGGGAATGTAAAGATGTGAAATTTATATATAAATTTAAAAAAAGAAATGCATAGTAAGATATTTAGGAGGTCTCACAGTATCTCCCTGAGAATTATTAACTAATACTTTTTGCCCACACCCCAAAACTTAATGTTTTAAAAAAAAATTCTCAAGGTTCTGTGGGTTATCTGGATGGTTTCCTTCTATCTAGCTCAGGTTGCGTTGGGTGGTCAAGGATGACACCCTACACACATCTCTTGGTGTCTCAGCCGGTATGACTCAACTTTGTTCAACCTGGTTTGCTAACTCTGTCCTCAGTAGTGGTAGCTGCACGATTCCACAATGTAATCATGGAATGTAAGTTCCGTGTCCAATACTTTTCTAGATTCTGCTGACACATGTTTGCCAATGTGCTGATAGCAAAAGGAAGTCATATGCCCTATCCCAGATTCTAAGAGTGGAGTAATATACTCCATATTTTGATGCAAAATCAACTGTGTAAGACTAATATACTCATGCATAAACACTTGAGGTCATTTTTTTAACTTAGTGCAGAGTCTTCTAAATTACAAGGGAATAAAAACAGAGTACAGAGTGATTTAAATAGAGTATATACTAAAGACAGGGATTTGAGTGTAAGCTGGTAAAATTGCCCATCCTATGGTTAATAAAACTTGAATTTAAATGAATGCAATAGATGGGTGGACGGAAGGAGGACAAGAACTTACTGAAATAAATTGTCAGATTTTCACAACTTATTGGCAATGATGAAGGAAAAACATGTTACATAATTTTGAGTTAAAGCTTAGATGATTAGCAGGGTAGAAGAACCAGCAATGTTTCATAATATGAACATCAACAGTAGAGTGAGTGTTCACATTCTCAGCTGAGTACACTTGGCCAGTGAGGGTTCATAATATAAACTGCACTGGTTAGGATGGGCTCACCCATTCTGCTGAGCCACACTTCAGCTCTTGATGGTTAATAGTCAAACCTCATTGGGTTAATTAGGGTTCTCACACTCATTGTGTCCCACTTGGTCTGGTGGAGTTCACAATTCCTAGGTGAGCCCTCCTTGGGGCCAGTGAAGGCCCATAAAATGAGTCCAAAGTAATCAGGATTCAAAACATGAAGCAATTACATCTCCAAAGCCAAAATAATTCTTCATTTATATATACCAAACAAACATCTCTTCTTAGAAGGTAATTCTCTTGAAGGTGGGGATGATATCAATTCCGAAGACTATTCCCAAGACTAAGCACAATGTATGGTACATAACAGTCATTGATTCACTAAATATCTGATAATACATATTAAATTGTATCATCCTGTAAATAATAACATATTTGCTCACTCTTTAAAACGTTTGCTTCTTTGTGAGATTGGAATGTTCCCATATGTTTGTGTAACACATTTCTAAAATAACCTATGAAAATGTATTACTATAGATAGAAAAATCATAGTTTTTAACATGAAAACTGATAAGGCACTAATAAGGCTTTTTTTTTTTTTTTTTTTGGTCTAGTTACTTCCAGGTGAATTTTTGATCAAAACCTGAAGGAGTCTAAACTGTCACTAAAGTTCACAAGTACATATTATATTAGCAATATTTTTTACATCCAAGAATCTAATCATTTATACTGAAAACTTAAATATGGATGCTAATCAAAAAGCATCTTCACTGATCTTCATATTTTGAAGACCAATTATCCATTTGTAATAAAAGATCTTCTAGTGTGTTTTAAGCTTTACTCATAAATCCTTCACACTAACTATATTTTAACTATAAACTACAAACAATTACTCTAATTTACAGAGACAGAATTTGAAACATTTAAGTGTTTCCCAAAGAAGAAATACAGATAGATGACAGGTACATTAAAAGATGTGCATCATCTTTTATCAATAGGGAAATGCAAATAAAAACAACAGTGATATATCATGTCACACTGTTATGAAAAATTAAAAATAAATAAATAAATAAGCAAAGAAGAAAGAAACAGCAGGTGTTTGGTCAGAATATGGAGGAAAGTGTACCCTAACACACTTATGGTGGGAATGTAAATTGGTGCTGCCAAGAGTCCTTTCTAAATGTGCAATATCTATAAGATACTTGAATGTGGAAATTTAGCTTTCATAGCTACTTCTCATTAAACATATAATAGGGCTAAGTGTGTCATATGACATATAATCTGTAATGTTGATTTTTGAAGATTCTTCAGTACTCAAATTCTTCAGTATCTAAATCTGAAAAAAGAACTTCTCCACTAGTCTGCAAACTATGTGAGCTGCAGATAGCTGGATGTTTTAAATTGATATATTTCTAGTGTCATTGCCTCTAGGCACTCATTCAAGAAAGGAAAGCACAGCAAAAGTCAACTATCTTAGAATTAATTTGAAAGGGGATACATCTGTTCCTATTTTAATCATAAAAAAACATAGAAATTAGTTAAAAAAAATTCACTCCTCAGCCTATACAAAATTGTGTGTATGGTACCACTACCTCCACCCACATCTACACACCATGATTTTGCATTTCAGTTTCAGGGAGAAACTACTAATTTGTAGATTTCAATGTAAAACAGACATAGAATAAATGTTCAGCTGTCACTAAGCAGTAATCACTATACATCACTTTACACTACCTATATACTATGCAGGATAATAGATTATTTTTTAATTTATGTCATGCTTTATTTTATATTTTTTATTGTGGTAATGTTGGTTTACAGCACTATATATGATTTGGATGAAAAGGTTCACACGTATGCAGCTGTATGTCACCATACCACACCCACAACCAAAGAAAGAACCATTAATCCTTTACCATAGGACATTGAAGTAAATAGTATTACAGTGTATTTAGCTGACTCATACCAGGTACTCAACACATATATTATTTCTCAGTTCCTTATCTTCAAAATGCTATTATTTCAATATTCAAATATAATTGCAGCTTGAGGTGTATTCAGGAAGATTTCATGTTCCCTGTTATGAGGACAAGTTAGAGGTAGGAATCAAGGTAATCAATACTGTTAGTGTACATATCAGAAATCATCTCCCTGTTTCCCCTCCTCCTTGAAACTCTAGACTCTATAATGATCCCTTAAAATCAGAGTAAACATCGGCACATAAATACACAACCATATATAGCATACTCATGCACATATGTTCTCACTCTAACATGTAAACTCCATGAGTCTTGCCTTCATTGGTCACAGAACGATGTCAGTAGATAAAACTGAGTGCTTGCCAGATAACAAAAGTGCAGTAAATAGTTTGTATTATCATACAGTCCTGATTCTTCTCTCCTCAGTAGCCAATGCATACTGCTAAACTGGCTTTTTATCAAAAAATTTCTTCATGATCAGCCTTTTTAATGGCATCCTAATTAGACAATGAATACTCCTCTCTGTGGAAAATGTGTTGCCAACAACCACCTGTTGAACCCCATTTAAGCTTATACCTTTAGAAGAAGATAGAATTCAACCTGTTAAAACACCAAATAAATAGATAAATACATTCATAACTTTATTCCACATTCCTAGTTTAGTATAACATTTATTTACTTTGCTAACTTTATTAAATATAGGGATAGCCTATTCTGCCCAAGATGGGGAAAATATAGGAAGTTCTTAAGAACAAGGATGAAAGCATGTTGATACCTGTTCATCAGGAACCAAAGCACTTTGATTTTATACGCCAATATTTTACAAATTCAAAACTTTCCATACTAAGCATGAAGGGCTATAACTTCCATTTAGCACAGTACTTTGCCTTTTGCTAGCCCAAATTCCAGAGTCTCAGAAGAAAATATAAAATCCTAGATTAAAATCAAGTATTTAGTTAAGGACTCATGACTGCAGGCTCCATAGCCAGTAAACAGAGTTCGGACCCCCAGCTCCAAGCCCTCAGGATTCAGGGCAGGGAGACCCTTGTGGTGACAGACAAGGTAACCAGAGGCATTGACTAATATGCCCCTGCCAAAAAGAGTCACACAACAAACCCTAAAACATTACTAATCAAAGCCCCTCTTAGGGGAAGATGGGAAAGCAGATTAGACCCATTAACTGACGGGAGAAAAATGAGAAAATAAGGCAAATTCTATCTTGGAAACAATACCTATCCATCATGCTCTCTGACCAAAAAGGAACTGCCCACTCAAAACAGCCAACAGAAACAAGAAAAATTTTCACCACAGCAATGGCACAAAGGCAGAATCAACTACAAACTGCTAAAAGACTCTAATTTTTACCAACTAATACTAGATATGTAGTTGCTCAATACATAGAGCAAGCCCAAAAGCAAAACACAGAAAAGAGGAAAAATGCAAATACTCAAGCAGGCCCCATGAAAATCAATACATCACCAAAAGAAAGACAACCTCTAGAAAACAAGTATGACATTGAAGAAATGCCTCATCTCTCAGACAAAGAACTCAATTCTGCATGATACAAATATAAAGAGCTAAGGGAAGAAATAGAAAAACACAAAGAAAAAGAAAATATCATGACAGAAACACTGACTGAGTTAAGAAAAGAAATGGAAAAAATTAAGAAAGACAATAGCAATAAGAATAACATAATTGATGAACTGAAGAATGAGATTGAATGCTTGAAAAAGAAACAGAAAGCAACCCAGACCAAAGGGAAACAACAGCGGAGCTCAAAAATGCAGAGAAAAGCCATGGAACCAGATAAGATGAAATGGAAGAACAAATCAGTATGCGCGAGGACACCAAAATGTCCTCGAGGACAAAGAAAGAAAAAGAGAGATACAAAGTAAGAAAAATGAAGAAAAACTCAGAGATCTGTCTGATTCCTTAAAGATAGGAAATATAAGAATAATTAGAATTCCAAAAGGAGAAGAGAGAAATATAGGAACTGCAATAATGTTTAAGGAAATAATGGAAGAGAATTTCCCAAACCTGAAGAAAGAAATGAAGATATACATACAGGAAGCTAAAAGAATACCAAACTACATCAATGAAAGAAAAACTACAGCAAGATATATCATAAAACCTCCAAGAGTCCAAGACAAGTTAAGAATAATGAAACTGACCACAGAAAAGAAACAGATAATGTACAAAGGAAAACCTTTTACTGACCTTAAATTTCTCTGAAAAGACACTCTAGGCAAGGAGTGCACGGATCCACAACTTAAAAAAAAAAACAAAAAACTCCAATACAATAAATGCCAGCAAAGAATATTCTACCTTGCAAAGCTATCCTTCTTATATGAAGGAAGAATAAAAACCTGAATACCTCCTCAGACAAGCAAATCCTTCATATATTTGCTACCACTAAACCATCACTCCAAGACATCTTACAAGAAGCCCTAAGATCAAAACCAACAGAAGAATAAACAGTAACAACAAAACAAGTAAGCAAATAGGAAACTCAAAATGACCACCCAAAACCAACTTTAAAATCTCAATTATCTATACTCACCCTATATGTTAACAGTCCAAACCCAACAATCAAAAGACATAGAGTAGTATACTGAATCAGAAAACAGAAACCAACATTCTGCTGCCTCCAGGAAACACAATTCAATCCAAAGATAAGCACAGCCTGAGAATAAAGGACTAGAAAAGAATCATTCAAGCAAAAGGACCCCCCAAAAAGGCAGGGGTAGCCATTCTTATAGCAGACAAAGCAGATTTTAAATTAAAAATAGTAACAAAGACAAGGAAGGTCATTACCTAATGATAAAGGGGTTAATTTATCAGAAAGACATTACAATTATAAACATATATTCACCAAATGAGAGAGTATCAGATTCATGAAACAACTACTAGCAGAACTGAAAGCAAATATCGACAAAAAAAAAAAATACATAACAGGAGTCTTTAACACGCCACTCTCACCAAAGGACAGATCAATAAAACAGAAACTATATGAGGACACAAAAACCTTAAAAAGAAGATCAAGACCAAATGGACATAGTAGATATCTACAGGATACTGCACCCACAAGGAAAAGAATACATTTTTTTTTCAAAAGCACACAGATCATTTTTCAAAATTGACTATATACTAGGCCATTAGGCAAACACGAACAAATGCGCAAAGATCAAAATAATACTAGCATTTTTCTCTGATTATAAAGTTCTCAAACTAGAAATAAACAATGAAAAGAAAATAAAAAGAGGGTACACTACATGGAGACTGAAAAGGAGTCTACTGTAAGAACAATGGAGGAAGGAAGAAATAGAAGAAATTAAAACTTTCATTGAAACAAATGATAAAGATGACACAACATAACAAAATGTATGGGACTCAGCAAAGGCAGTAGTAAAAGGAAATTGCATAGCAGTACAGGCTCATCTCAAAAACTGGAAGAAACCCAAAGAAATAATCTAACCTCCCAGCTCTAAGAATTAGAAAAAGAACAACAAAGAGCTCCAAAGATCAGCGAAGACAACAAATAATAAAAATCAAAGCACAAATAAATGAACTGGAAATAAACAAACAAAAACAATCAAGAAAATAAAACCAAAAGCTGGTTCTTCAAAAAAAATAAATAAAATTTATAAACCCCTAGCAAGGCTCTCACAAGGAAAATAAGGGAGCAAATGCAAATAAATAGAATCAAAAACAAAAAAAAAGAGAAATCACAACAGATACAGCAAAAATTCAAAAAGCAATTAGAGATTACTATGAACATCTATATGCAAACAAATACAACATCCAGGAAGAGATGGACAAATTCTTAGACCAATATGACCACCCAAATTGAACAAAGATGAAATAGAGGTTTTAAACAGACCAATCACAAACAGTGAAATTGAAGCAGTCATCAGGACTCTCCCTAAAAAAAGAAAAAAATCCCAGGACCAGACAGGTTCACAAATGAATTCTAACAAATATTCAAGGATCAAATAACACCTGTATTACTAAAACTTTTCCAAAAATTTGAGAAAGATGGAAGACTATCAAATACATTCTATGAATCAAATATTTTTAAAGAGATAGAACAAAAAAATTACTAAAATTCATATTGAATAACAAAAGACCCCAAATAGCTAAAATTCTCTTGACCAACAGAAGAGAAAATTAAAGTTTTACAATCCCAGATTTCAAATTATACTATAAAGCCATAGTAGTCAAAAAACCATGGCACTGAAACAAAAACAATGGATCAGACTAATGGATCAGAATTGAGTGCCCAGAAATAAAGCCAGAATTGTATGACCAACTAATTTTCAACAAAGGGGCAAAAACCATGCACTGGAACAAGGATAACCTCTTTAATACATGGTGTTGGGAAAACTGGACCAGGATATGCAAAAAAAAAAAAAAAAAAAGAAAAGAAAAGAAAATGAACTAGGACAAGCTTGGTTGTCCCTCAAATCTTGCACAAAAATTAACTCAAAATGGAAAAAAAGATTAAGATGTAAGACCACAAAAGAAAAAGGAAAACTTAAACAGCTGAGACTACATCAAACTAAACAGCTCTGTACAGCAAAAGAGATAATAATCAAAACAAAAAGAAACCCAACCAATTGGGAGAGATTTTTCCTCTCCATACAAGTGGATAAGGGTCTGATCACAAAGATACACAAAATACTTAACACAAGTTAACAAAAGCAAACAAAAAAGCCCAGTCAAAAAATGGGGAGAACTATGAAGACACTTGTCCAAAGAGGAAACGCAAATGGTCAATAGGCTTATGAAAAAATACTCCACATCACTAATAATCAGGGAAATGCAAATCAAAACCATACCAAGACACCATCTTACACCTGTAAGATTGGTACATATTAAAAAAAAAAAAAAAAAAAAAAAAAAAAAAAAAAAAAAAAAAAAAAAAAAAAAAAAAAAAAAAAAAAAAAAAAGGACAACAAAAAGTGTTGACATAGATGTGAAGAAAAAGGAACTCTCTTACACTGCTGGTGGGAGTGCAAATTGGTCCAGCCACCATGTATGGTTTTGTGGAAGACACTCATGTTACTGAAGATAATTCCACTACTAAGAATCTACCCAAAGGTCACAAAAGCACTAATTCAAAAAGACACATGCACCCAGATGTTTAATGCAGCACTATTTACAATTACCAGGCCATGGAAACAACCCAAATGCCCTCAAACCAATAAATGGTTGAAAAAGATGCAGTATATTTACACAGTGGAATATTACTCATCAATCAAAGAAAACAAACTTATGTCTTCTGCAGCAACATGGTTGGAGCTACAAGGAATCATGTTAGCAGAAATAAGCCAGAAAAAAAAAGAAAAGTATAGGATGGCCTCACTTATATGAGGAATACAGGGAAAAAAAAAAAAAAAAAAAAAAAAAAAAAAAAAAAAAAAAAAAAAAAAAAAAAAAAAAAAAAAAAAAAAAAAAAAAAAAAAAAAAAAAAAAAAAAAAAAAAAAAAAACAAAATTAAAACTACCAACAGAATTGAAGCATAGAGTAAGAGAGGGGGGAATAAAGTAAAATCTGGGGAGGGGGCCATGCAAAGAAATAAAGATGGTTTAAGGGTGACAAGGTGATGGGAAAACCTTGGAAAAGACAACAATACGTGTGTGTGTGCATGTGAGCAGGCACGCAATTAATTAAAAAAATATATATCAGGTATTCACAGGCAAATTACCCATTATTGAAAAACAGATTATCCAACCTTTCCTTTTCCCACTTTCTTTACTTATCTTTTAACTACTGGGTCTTTTATTACATATGTCAATGGAATAGGAATCTGTTTACGTATGAGAATTATAAACTTCACCATTATATACCATCCTTAGCACGGCTATTGGATTGAATTATAAGTCAATTATCCTACTAATACTGAATTGTATTGCAGCATTTACTTCAAGGCATTGCAGTTCTTCATTATAATATTAAAGTACAGAAGCAATGGTTTTTAGATTTTAAAATAATTATTCTTTGAATAGAAATTTAAATGGGTATTTCAATAATATTTAAAAAGTGTTCCTCAATTTGCGTTTTATAACCTGTATCAGAACCCTTCTAGCGTAGCTTCTTTTTCCTCCTAATGTTAAGGAACATTTGGATAACATTTTATTCAACTATTTCTTTTGTCAATTGTTAACCTCTCTTTCTTGAGAAAAACATCAAAGAAGAGTAATGTCAAAATTATCTCACTGTAACTAAAAGAAAAAATTAATCATTTTCTTCTTCTATAAAGGATATATTTGTAAGATAACTTGTCTTATTTTAAATCTTTGCACAGGAAAATTAAAGTTAATACCATTAGTTATAGGATAAGTAGTAAGAAATATCAAGCTAGAACCTGATGGGGGATTCATCAGGGTAGAAGAGAAGAGACTACAAAGAGCAGTGAAAGAATTAGAAAGAACAGTGTAGTGTGTAGACTCACGATTCTAGTAAAAAGAAAAAAAATTTGTATATATGAATTTTGTATGCTAGTGTCTTTATCATTAAAAAACAAAAGAGATTGATCCAATATTTAAAAACCAGGATACTTACCATAAAAATATCTTGACACCTGGCTATTTGATAATTATCTAAAAAAAATTTGCATACCTTGCTATATGTAAAACAAATCTATCCCAGATGAAGTATTATTATAATAGCCTCCTATTTCCAGTCTTACTTTCCTTGAAGCAGCTGAACCAATGCCATTAAGTCTAAATTAGAACTCATCACTACTCTGTAAAAAAAAAAAAAGCTGCACACCTACACATCTCACAGTAAAAATCAGTCCTTCCAACGGCCTGTTTCTCACTCTACTACAATCATGCTAATCTCCTTGCTATTTCTCGAGTTTGTTTGTGCCTTAGGGCCTTTGGCCCTGATTATAATGCACACCCCACCGGAGATTGCATTTTCCTCTCTCACTAAATTTTGTCTTTAGTTAAATGATATCTTCTCAGTGAAAATGAACCACTTCATATACTACTGTATCACTGACAGTCTTTATCCCTTTGTAAATTGACTTGCTGAATTGTTATCATTAAATATAGATCTCACTTAAGTTATTTACTTCAAGCATTGCTTATGTGACTTCAGAACATTGATCTCTTTATATACTAAGATCATACCTCACAGTCCTTACTCCACAAATTGTTTCAAATATGTGATGGATTAAAATTATTTTCCCTACTTTGTTAAAGTTACATAATTTTCCTAAGATTAAAAATAAAAAGCCTATATTGAAACCTTAACTTTCTGATATCAGGTCTCAAGCTCCTAATCATCAGTTTACAAATATATTAAAAATAGTTATATGATTTCAAGGAAAATAGAAAAACATTTCTGTATAAAAGAATAGAATATTCTTATTTGAATACCTGTGTAAACTCCATTTTTATTCCCTTATATCACCTGTCTGACTTCTAGAAAAACAAAAGATGGTGACCTTGGATCTAAGTAGTGAAAAATGAACAAATCAATAATTTTATTAGTGCTCTAGCTCTACTGCTTTTCTTACAGATAACTAATGTCTCATTTTCCATGACTAAGGATATATTTTTTAGAAATTACATGGACTCAACTTTTTTCTCCCTTGAAACATGTTTATAGCATAAAATTCACAAGTCATATATGCATAACTGTGAATTTAATAACATGGACACATGATGTATCTGTATTATGCTAGCAAATATGTAACAATTAGCTCCACCAAATCCAAACAAGTCAAACTATCAAACAAATAAACAAAACAAAACAAAAAAACACTTTGAAAAATGTAATGTCCATGGCATGAATACTCCCAACATGAACAATTTCAAGCTACCAAAATAATGTCAGTGAAAAGTTTAAACATTCAACAATCAGCTGAAATTCTTGCAATTCTTGCAATTATAAACTGGAAGCAATCTAGTAACATGGTGACAGAGAGATGTGGACACACTGCCTTTACATACTAACAAGGGAATTATAACAGAATAGTTAGCCCTGAAAGATGAACAGGTAAACATAGTGCACATCAGGAGCAACAATCTGGTGAAAACTGATAAAATTTTAACTGAACATTGTTCACAGTGATACCAGTATAGTACAAACCATGAGAGGGAGGATTGATTGTAGTATAGAGCAAGAAGAAGGAAAACTCCCTAATCCAGTTAATGATGCTAACATTAAGAACAATAACAACAGCAACAAAAAAAACCCTACAGGTAAAGACAGCATTAGATAAAAACATTACAGGTCAATGTTGTTGATCAACAGTGATGCAAAAACTTCAACGTTATTAGCAAACTGGATTGAACAATATATAACAAAGAGCATGCATTCTGATCAAGTAGAATTCATCCCAGAGGTGAAAGGATGCCATTCATGAATTAGTCAGTATAATATATATCAACAACAACAAAACCCCAATAATCATATAATAGCAATACATGCAATTTGATGTGATTCAGTATCTGTTTATAAAAAACTAAGCAAGATGATAGTAGAAGGCACCTACCTTAATATAATAAAAGCCAAATATCACAAATGAAGTCAATATAATATTTAATGTTGAAAAATTAAAAGTTTTCTCCTTAAAAGTAGTAACAAAACCCTCTGTATCCACTTTTGTTTTACTTAGTATTAGAGTTTTAGGTCTAAAATTAGAGTTAGCAGACAAAACTAGAAAAGGAATAAGAGATCTAAGCTGAATGAGAAGTAAGACTATCACTATTCAAAGACAAAAAGATATTACACATATAAAATCCCAAGGACACCACCAAAAATCTCTTAGAAAAAACAATTCTGAATAGCAAATAGTAGGTCACCAAATCAACATACAAAATTTTGCGGCATTTTTATATATAAACAACAAATGATAGGGAGGGAAAAGAAATTAAGAATATAACTCCATTTACAATTGCTTCAAAACAAATGTCTTAGGAATTAACCTAAGGATCTGGAGGACCTATTATAACATGAACTACACAGTATTATCAAAGTATTTAAATATGACATGAGAGATGAAATATGACATAAAATGATGATAGGATATCTCATGCTTGGGGATGGGAACAATCAATAAAATAAAATAAAAATAATCAATAAAATAAAATCAATAAAATAAAACTGACTAAAGCAATACCTCAATTTAATGTACTCTTCATCAAAATACCAATATTTTTCAAAGGAAATTGAATTAAAAATATTAATATTCATATGGAAGCACAAAAGACCATAAGAAGAAAAGTAAGTAATAATAAAGAAGAGAAACAGCAGTATCACATATTACCTGATTTGAAACTTTCTACAAAGTAACATCAACAAAAATAATATGACAGAGTCAGAAAGACAGATACATGAAGGGATCAATGGAACAGAGTTAAAAAGCCTCAAAATAAATTCATGTACTTATTATATAATCTATGATAAAGCAGACTGGACCATAAAATGGGAAATGGCTCTGGGATAAGTGACGCTGGGAAAACTGAAAGGACATGCATGAAAGATTATGAAATTGGATAATTATTTCTACACACAACAGTAAATTCAAAATAGATAAAAATTTAGATATAAGACATATAACAATAAAATATAAAGAAGAAAATATTAGCAATATGTTCTATTACATCAGTGATAAAGACATTTATGTAGACTTGACCACTGTCACAAAGAAGATAAGAACAAAAATAAGTAATTATCATTACCTCAGATTAAAAATATTTTACATGATGAAAGAAAGTATAGTAGATTAAAAAGATATCTACTTAATGTGAGGAAATATTTACAGATTATACAACTGACAGGGTTTAATACACAAACTATATCTTTTAAAAAACCTATAAAATTCAACAATAGAAAAACAACCTAATTAGTAAACTGGCAGTAGATATGAAGAGATAATTCACCAAAGAGGGATACCCAGAAGCTCAATAGGTATCTAAAATGTTCATCATTGTTTCAACTAAGAGAAATACAGGTTAAAACCACAATAAGATACCATGTCATACCTATAAGAAAGGAAGTTTGTACTATTGATGGGAATGTAAACCGGGGCGACCATTTTGGAAACAATCTAGATTTATATTAAAAAGTTAAAAGTACTATATGCCTCAGGAATTCCCTCTTGGGCATCTCTATAAAAAATGTGAAATCTTACAAGTAAAACATCCTATTCTCATAATGTTTATCACAGCACTACTTACAATAGCTAGGACATGGAAACAAACTAAATGCTCATAAATGGACTATTGGATTAAAAAGAAGTGATATATCTACACTATGGAATACTATTCAGCCCTAAGGAAAGATGAGATGTGACAGAAAGGAGGGTGTTTGGGGAAATTATGTGTGTAATAGTCATTGAGAATGACAAAGACAAATATTGGACATTTTATGAAGGCTAACTTTGCAAAGTAAAACAAGAACGAGCAAACATTAATAAACACAATGAGACCTTTAGATTAAGACTAGGGGGAGGGAAAAGGATAAGATGATACAAAGGTTGGAGAATCATATTAGAGAAAAATTATTTTTAAAAATTGTTAAAATAAAATTGCTACTTGCAATTCTTGCAAGTTGATACAAAGTTGTTGCAGCAAATCAGTAAATACACAACATATTTCTACCCTAAATGCTACTTCTCTTTTTCCCAAACGTTAATTGGTATTCTGATTTCTAAAACTTATTTTGGAATCACACATAACTTTTTTGTATACATTTTTAGTTGATGAATATATTTACGTTTTATGAGTAGTGGTAGATCATTCACTATTGATGAAGTATGTTACTTTATATTACACTATACTTTCTTTTTTCAATTGGGAAAATACGTGGTTTATTTCTAGTTATTGGTTAATAAAAATAATATTGGTGTAAAAGTTCTCATTCTTTTGAGAACAAATAAATGTATTGATTTCTGTTTTGCTATACTCACCATATTTTCTTTCTGAGACAAATCACTGGATTAGAGGATCTATCAGGTTTATTAGAAACTGCCCAAAAACATTTCCAAAGTAATTACATGAATTTGTACCATTTTTTAAAGTCTTCGTGAGTTCTAGTTACTTCACAGCTTTATCTAGGCAAATAATTTTCAGTCTTTTAGAAGTTTATGTGCTCTTGTATGACATGTCCTTTTAAGTTTGCATTTTTCTAATGGCTGGTGAAATCGCGCCATTTAAACATATTTAGTGTACTATTTGCATAGTCTACTTTTTTGTCAAGTGACCTATTTAAGTCAGATTTTTTTTCTTTAAGTTGTATGATAAATATGTTTTTTCTTTATATATTCTGAATACATGATCTTTATTACATGTATTTATCACAATTGTTTTATTCTGGGACTTCCATTTTAATGAACTAGTGAACTTCTATAATGAACATAGATCTGTATTTTAAAATCTAAATCATCTTATTTTAAGTAATATACCATATCTGCATCTATATTTCTATTATCTTCCTATCTTTGTTTTTACCCACCTATCATAAGTTTATTGAGATGTAGTTCACATACTGTACAATTCAACTATAGCAAGCATATGACTCAAATAATTTCAGTATACTCACAGAGTTGTGTGAGCATCACCACAAAAATTCTAGAACATTTCCATCACCCCCAAAGTAAACTCTGTATTTTCTTGTAGTCATTCTTCCTTTCCTTTCTAGGCCATAACAACCATAAATCCATTTCTATTTCTATATACTTACCTATTTTGTGCTTTCCACATAAGTAGAAATATACAATATTCAGTCATTTATAACAGGTTTCTTTCATCAAGTTTCATCTGTGGTATCTTAGTTTAGTACTTTGTTATTTTTTTAAAAGTTAAATAATATTCATTTATTTAGACATAGCATATTTTACTTATTCATTCTTTCAGCATTTGAGTTTTCTATACTTTTTTGCCTGTGATGAATAATGTTGCTATGAACATTTATATACAATTTCTTGTGTACATATATTTTCATTTTTATAATGTATATACCTAGAAGTGGTATTGCTAGGTCATGCAGTAACTCTGTGTTTAACAATTTGAAGAATTGTTGGGCTGTTTTCCACAGCAGCTGCATCATTTTACAGTCCCACCAGCAGTGTATGAAGGTTACAATTTCTCTATATCCTTGACAATAGTAGTTATTATGTCCTTTTGATTATAGCCATCCTAGTGGGTAGGAAGTAGTGTCACATTGTAGTTTCAATTTCCATTACCCTGAATGGCAAATGTTAAACGTTTTTTCATGGGCTTATTGGCATTTAGAATTTCTGGAGAATTGTCTATTCAGATTGTTCAACCATTTAATGTTTGTTTGCTTGTGTTTGTTGGTTATTTTTATTTTTATTACTGAGTTCTGAATACCTTTTTTATGTTTGGCATTGTAGATGTTTACAATCTTGCTCCTAGGTCATGAAGATTGCCTCTAGTGTTAATTTCTAGAAGCATTGTTGATCTACGTTTAACATTTGAATCTATAATACATTGGACTTAATTTTGATGCACAGTGTAGATTAACTCTTCGATCTTAGGCAGGGAATCATTTCATTCATTTATCTGGACAAGAAAATAGTTTTTCTGTTATTAATTTCCAAATTTATTACACTTCAGTGTTTATGTGCAGAAAGGATTATATCTAGAGTCCCCAAAATTTTGTGGAGAATTGAATCTGTAAAATACTTATTCCTTTAACTTGTTTTAATATGTCACATGGCCCCATTGATCATGTAAAAGAAAGCTTCTTTTACATGATCTTTTAATTATATTTGCTTTCTTTTAATTATATTTTAAATTGTCTTTGTAGATATTTTGTATTTTTTTCATTGTTTTCTAGGTGGGAATTTGATTTTACTTGATTACTTACATTGCACTTTTATATTTAATTTTAAATTATTTTTGATAAATAGAAACAATTGCTTTCTATATATTTATTTGTATCTAGCATTATGGGATAGCTCATAGTTTATCTGTGACTATTATATTTTCTAGGTTTTGAATTATTTGCAATAACGACAATGGGATTTTTTCCTTTCCAATATTTACATATTTATGTACTTATTGAATTCAATTAACATATAGACTACTTCACATATTAAAAAGTATACAATTTGGAGAGTTTTGAAGTATTTATACCTTTAAAATCATCACTACAATGAATAATGGACGTAATATATTGGTCCACAAAATTTCTTCATGTATTTTCATAATCACTTCTTAATCAGCCTCATACAACCCCCCTTCCTACTTCTAAGTAGTTTATTTTATGTCACATCATATTAAGTGTTTCTAAAATTTTATAAGTATATAACACAATATGGATTATTTTTCTTTGACTTATTTCATTTAGTGCAATTCATCGGTGACCTCTAATAGAAGCAGAAGTTATTCCCAGAACTAATGAGCTCCAAAAATTGCTCTCTGCTCCTCTTGAATGGTTCTTTCAGTGTCTATGCTCAGGTCATTTTCTACATACACATGCTTATTTGTATTGAGTTGAATATTTAAAGGGGTACATTACAGACTTAATATTTTCCATTCAGGTCTCTATTCTTCCAGTTCAGATCTCTTATGGAATTTTTAGAAATTCTATAAATTTACCCTTCCTAGATTTCCACTTGTCTCCCCAAGTCAGGAGGACTGTTGGAATGAATCTAGGATCTTTCCTTTCTGCATTCTCAGTCAAAAGTTGCACCAGTTTTAGGATTCATCTTGTTTATTTAGACTCTTGAAGATCATTGTCTTTCATTACTCGGTAATCATTGTCTGAAAATTGTTATTTCATGTATTTTGCTGGAAGCAGAATGCTAATCCTTTTATTTGTGTCCACTTTTCCTGCCTCATTTCACTGCTAAGCAAGAAAGCAATATCTGATTTTGTTTTTTATTGAGCATAAGAGATTTAAAGCAGGCATTTGTAGTGTATGTCTATTCTCTAAGGGAAACTTTGAATATTTCACTATTAAATATGGGTTTTGTTGTCAGATTTTGAGATGACCTTTTTCAGTGCAAGGCAGTTTCATCTATTCTTAGATTAGTCATGAATGTGTTTTAGTCTTTCTCAAATGCTTTTTCTACATCTATTGAGATGATTGTACAGTTGATACTCAAACAGCCCAGATTTCAACTCCAGTCCACTTCTACAGGGATTTTTTTTACTACCCAGGCATCATATTACTTGATTCTACTAACCATGGATGTGAATTGATTGAATCTTTGCAGATAAAACCTTAAGATGTGGAGGGAAAGTAGTAAGTTATATGAAGATTTTCTGCTGTGATATAGACAGTCAGCATCCCTAAATTCTCTTCCCTTCTCCAGATTTACAAGGAACAACTTTAGAGTTTGTACTCCATTTTTTTGTAGTACAATGAATTACATTTTTGAATATTAAAACAACTTTTTATTCCTGGAGAGTATCCAGGAATGAAATATCATATTTCTTAATATCATATTTCTTATTATCAAATTTCATTGGTTTTGATTGCTAGTATTGTGTTTACATATTTTTGCAGCTAAGTTCTCATGTTCCATAGTAAAAAAATTTGTTGATGTTAATTTTTCTGTTCTCTGAAAAACTTCTCATAATATTAATGCAGTTTCTTCCTTGCATATGCTGTACAATCCATCAATAATATCATCTTTGGTTTGTAATTTCTTGTGGGAAATATAGTTTACAGTACTTCATTAGCTATGAAAACTTCAGATTTTCTATTTAATTTGTTTCCATTTTGCATTATATATTTTAACCTAAAATTTTACATATTTTTCTAAAGTTTTTATTTATGGCATAGATTTTACTCATTTTTTCATATTATTCTTTTATTACTTGTAAGATCTGAAGGGATTCATACTTTTGAAAACTCCTATATTGATAAATTTGAATTCCAGTAATTTCTGTATGTAATTTTACCCGATTAATTTCATTATCAGTTTCCAAGGATCAATATTTGTGGTTTTCTTTATATTTCCCTTCTAGTCATTACTTTCTACTCTCATATTTTTCTTTTTCTACATTGTTTGAATTTCATTCAATTTTACTTTTCTGACTTTTCATTACAGAGTCTTACAGATTCATTTGCAAATTAAGATTATCTGTTGGACACCACTGATACCTGCTCAAGTCCTTTCATATCCTTTTACCAAGACTTTATGCCCACTCCCCAGTTCCTGTGTTCTTTGCTGTTAATAGTGTGTTCCTAAAAACCATCTTTAGAGAATTGCTCTCAGGATTCTGAAATATCCCCACCCATCTGGAAAACCACATGGTGAGGGAGCTTAAAGCCCCCTATGTGCCCACAGAGTCCATCAAATACCTTTTACCTCTGTTCTATCTCCCAGTTCCTGGCTGTAGACTGTCATTTTAACAGAATTGCCTTCAGAATATTTGAGTAGCTTTGACTATTTGGAGAGCTTAAACTTCCTAGAAGTTTATATTTTCCAGGAAATGATTTCAGTCTACTACTGACAGAATCAAAAGTCTAAAAGTCAACTCTCTTATTTCTAAAAGAGACTCAGAGCAAAATGCGGTTCTTCACAAGATCACAGGAAAACTAAGTCTTTAGGTAAAATCACATATTCTTTGCTTTTTACAGTTAAATAACCCAATTTATCCAGTGCCTTACCATTTTTATCTGTAATATTTCCTGATAAATCATTGTTTATTAGGTGCTTCTGAAAGAAGCATATTGCACATTTCCTTCTAACCACTACTTTGGCTTAGTAACACTGGTCTGACATATATCTTACTCTACTCAAAATGTTTTCTAATTTTATTATATTTTTACTTACAAGTATGTTCTTTAATTTCCAAATAGCTAGGATTTTCACATTATTTCTTTGCTATTATTACCAAACTTATTTCCAATGTAATCAGAGAAAATATTTTGTATGACTTTATTCTTCTAGAATTTGTTGAGACTTTGGTATACTAATCTTTATTTACTTTTCTGTTATGGGCTGAAATTTAATGTATACTGTTTTGTCTTCATGAGCATATATACTTTTATTGATAATACTATTTAACTCTTTTATATGCATACTGAATCATTATTGAATATATCCACATATAAGTTTTATTTGTGCTTAAAATCTCTTATTATGTTTATAAACACATCTATTTATTCAAATATATTTATATAATTTGAAATAAGATTAGCATTAAAATCAGAACCACAATTACTATTCAAATAATTTATTATGGGTAGTCCCTATATCATTGTGAAATATTTTTGAATAATATTGTTTATCATAATCTTTTGATATTAATTTAACATGTTTTATATGGAATATAATTTTTTTCATTTTTCTACTTTCAGTTTTCACATATCATATTTAAAATATTTATTTCTCTTATAAACAACCAGATTTATGTTTTGGTTTTGTATTCATCTATAAATCTTTATTGGGGAAAATTGAGTTTTAATGTAGGTGCTCTTTCATTATCTGATTCTAGCCATCCTTTATCTTTAAGTTATCACTCTAAATTTGTAGACATGTGAATTATTTCAGTTTTGATGGAGATTCAACTGTCTTCTCTCCATCCTGGGGAAAAGATTTTTGCGAGTATATACTTACTCATTTAGTTATTTCAGATTAAAAATATATCTGTTCTAAGGATTTTTTTTGGAACTGGTTAGATAAACATATACCAAGTTTTTCATGAGTATTAGTTAAATGAATTCCTTAAAACATACATATGTTTACATCTATGTGAGAATCATAAAATAACTTGTTATGAATATTATCTTTAACTTCAAATTATTTAAACTATTTGTATTCATGTAATTTCTGCTCAAGTTTAAATCTACTTTTGTACACGTGTTTTCTAGTTTTCTCAGCTATTTTCCTTTCTTTTGTGATTAACCAGTCATTTTTTCCCTTAATTTTTGTCCCTCTTTACTTATTATTGATACATTCTTTATTTTTTCCCCTTAATGAATTTAAACTACTTTTATCTCTTTCATGATAAGAGCAGTGGTTTTGGCAGGTTTTTTTCCCCTTTACTTGCCTCCCAGCTTGTGTATATTGTAATTCTTTATTTGAATTCACATACATTCAAGTTACAGGAACCATAATTACTGTTGTTTTACAAAACATCTATTTTGATTTATATATATATATATATTCTTTCTCTTGCATTTCAATTTTTTGTATTCCTATATTTTCATAAAGAATGACTTTGATTTTGCTTGAAGAAATTTATGTAGTGATCCTTTTAAATGACTATCTGCTGATAAAGAAGTCTCTAAATTATTGTTAATCCGGAAAAGCCTTATTTTGTCTATATTCTGAAGAATATTTTAACTGAATTTAGAATTCTAAGTTGGCAGTTTTTTCAACACATTAAAGATGTCATTTCACAGTGTTATTTTTTTCTTCTATTTTTGTTGAAAAATCAGATCTCTGTTTTGTTTCTTCTTTGAAAATAATATACTTCCTCCTTCACCTAGCTGCCTTTTAAGATTTGTGTTGGGCAAAATGGAGTTGACTCATGCTGTGATTGTGGAGGTGAAGATCCAGGAGAGACAGTATGTATGTAACTTTATTCTGAATCTGGGTCCTAGAGCCTGTGAAGCAGGAGAGCTAATGGCATATGCTCTAGTCTGAAAGCTGCAAGATTCAAGTCTCTAGAAAAGTTAATACTTCATATCTAACTCTGAAGTCCAAAAAAAGAACAGTATTTAGCTCAGGCAGTCAGGCAGAAAAGGGTGCCTCTTCACCAGACCTTTTGTTCCAGTCAGACTTAGAATTGAAGGAACAAAATTCACCTATATTAGAAGAGTCTGCTTTATTCAATCTACTGATTCAAAAGTTAACGACTTGAAATACCATCCTTACAGACAGCCCAAAAAATGTTTGACTTAATGTCTGAACATTTTATGATCCAGTGATGCTGACACATAAAATTAACCATCAAATTTCTATTGTCAGATTTGGAAAATATTCAACAACATGTCTTCAAATATTTCTTATACCTTTTATCTTTCCCTCCCCCAAATGCCAATGTTCCATTTTTTATCATGCCTCATTAAACTTTAAAAATATTTTTCCATGTATTTTTCTTTCCAAATTTCAGTATACATATATCCTAATGACATGTCTTCCATTTCATTAATACTGTTTTTTATTGTGTTAAATTTGTTGTTATCTGTATATATTGAGTTCTTAGTGTAAGCTGTTAGGCATTTTTTTTTCTGTTCTAAATATCCAATATATTATTTTTATACTTAAATATAATAATATAAAACTTCTCATTTTAAGACATAGCTGATTCAAAAGTTGTCAAAGAATGAAGACAGCTTGGAAATGGAAGGGAAATTATTTAAAAGATAAGAATTATTAAGGTTATAAAAATCAGGGCAATCCTATCCCACAACAAAAAAGGCTGAGAAATGCAAGAATCTGTGTTTAATAGCTTGTATTTACATCCTTGTGGCACTTACCACCTTTATGTTGCCCTTTAGGGTCTCAAAGTTTTCTAATTTGCTACGGACCGGCCGTGCAAGAAAGACC
>PVHY01000054.1:0-153782 GCA_004024945.1 Uropsilus gracilis
CCTCTCTAGTTCTCATTCCCTCCCTCTTTCCCCCTCTCTCTCTGTATAAAAGAGAAAAAACATTTGCTACAAACTAAGTTCATTTAATTCTATAGACCTAAGCATAAAGTGAAAATTAGGCATAGCCTCAATATCTTTTAGACTACTCAGTTGTTGGGATTCAGTCAGTACACATAAAGTGATTATAATGTTTACAGTTTGTTTTCACTTTCCTGAGTATAGTAAGAGTTTCAAGAAATAAAATAAGTCTCATATATCTAGATAAGGATATTTAAAGATCCCAAAGCATGAGAGAAACCAGAAATAACAACTAAGAAAAATACAGGTCAGGCAACATAGATTGTCTGAAGAACATAATTCTAGGAAATAGAAAAGGGATCCTGCCAGGAAGATCAGCACTGGCTTATTTTGTTCCAACTTCTTCTGAGAACTTATTTTCCTTCTATCTATTCTTGTAAGATTAACTCTGTCTCTCTTTATATCTAATCTCATTTTTATGAACTGTGAGGTAGTATTTCTAGTTTGTTTTTCTTTTTTAGTCTATTATTCATTCTCTATAGGAAAAAGCGAATATGTTTGCTTCTCCAAAACCTACAAATATTGCTCGTTGTGACTCTAGTTATTAACAAGAAACTTGAAATCTAAAGCAGTGATTTTCAACAAGCTCTGGTGGAAGAAAACTGCTGAATCATGGGGCAATATTCCCTGTCTACCTACAAAATCTAAAGAATCAGCTTCTTGGCAGCTCTCTTCCCTGCCTGCCTGTGACTACGCAGGTGTCTCTCTTTTTTCCTTTCCATTTTCCTAAAAAAGTAGTCCTTTTAAAATGTAAAAGAAAAAAATCTTTTATGTATTTGCTTATGAGCAACAGTAACCTACCTTCAGTGCTCTTGATCAGAAATGTAAATGGTAGGTGAAGAATGGGGGACAAGAAACAGATGTCTCTTCTCAGATCAAGGAAAATCACTTTCCTGTTCCAGGGTTACCAAGTGAATATGCCCTATTTGCAGATCTACTTGGGCACTAAGAAGATTGAAAGCAGGCCATCGGGATATGAGCACCATACCTGGCCATGGCAATCAGGGAGCAAGTACACCAGGACTGTCAAGAAGGTTTATTAGGACCAGTACTGACTCAGTGGATTCATATCCACAGCTGATTAACCCTAACAGGTAGTTAAGGGTTTCTATACACTTTACTTGTACTGGTGTTCTGGGTAGCCTATCATTGGTGGTAGTACATGGGCTGATAAGCCAAAGATAGAATGAGGTAGCCTCAAGAAGAAATTGGGTTGCATACCAGTAAACTGAGTCAGTAAGTCATGGGCTGTTTATCTAGATCCTTAGGCTGCATTTCTTAGGTTACTCTGTCAGCATCCTTTAGGGTATCATGCTTCACCTGGTTATCACACTTCATTCCCCCCCTTTGATGTTCTGATTTCGGAAAAGCATCACCATCACTGTCATACTCATGGTAGATTAGAGACTGATAGTGTTGCATGCATATCATACAGGCCATTGTTTTACAGTCACTAACATCTCAATAAAATTAGAAACGAGGATAGCCAACAGAGATGAAGGATGAGAAAACATAAACCTATAAAGAAAAGTAGATAAGAGGTTCAAACAGCTACCCTGGTCTCCATCAGCTGATGGAGTAACCCAGGGGTTACTGTTCACCAGAAGGCAACAAATCATAATTAGAGTCAGGCAAGGCAGCAGGAGACACAAGAAATCCAGAACAAAAGTGGATCCATGTTGGGTGTCCTGATGTCCTGAAGCATCAGCCATGTGTAGTCAGCTTCCAGTGCGAGGAGACCCAGGCATGTGGTAAGTGTTCAATTAGCAGTCCCAGTTATCCAGGAAACAACTGATTGGAGGGGGTGTATTGGTCAAATGAGCAAGTCCATCTGTGTATTTCAAGAGGCAGAGAGGTCACAGCCTAAGCTGGTGTCATTGATTTGATCCAACTATGATGAATCCAAAGTGTACTTTCAGCCATTTTAACTGCTGGAGTTGTGGACAGAATAATAATAAAGGGGCCCCACCAGTGGGATTTCAAAGGTTGCAGGTTTCATTTTTTTTTTTTTACCCAGACAGCATTTCCAGGTTTATAAGGGTGCACGGGTTGTGCAGGACTCACAGGGGGTCATTCCTGTGCCCACTAATTCAGCTGACAAAGAACAGAGCCCAATTCTTATAGCAGGTGATTTTAACATCTCCAATTTGGCTAAGATGACCCTGTAGGAAATGAATTGAGGAGGAAAGGGGTGCCTGTACTTACAGGATCTTAAAGGGGAAAACCCCATTTGCTTCGTTTATTTACTAGACCGAATTTCTGAGTATGGTCATAGGCAATATCCAATCCCAGTGTAATCAAATCTATTGGCATAGCTTTTTAAAGCAGGTTTTAAGGATCCTGTTCATTCATTCTCCCTGGAACTCTGGGTCCTCAATTTTCAAGTAATTCCAAGGTCTTGTGTTACCAGTCAAACAATATCATTCACAGAAGCAGGACCATTGTCCTGTAGAAAGAATAATTCCATATCTTGGGATAATGTCTCTGAGAACCCTGGCCACCTCACCAGTTGTTGCAGTTTGATAAGGAAAGGCTTCAGATCATCCTAAATATGTACATACAGTGACCAGCAGCTTTGCTATATGCAATGCCATTCACGGACCAGATGGGTTTGTGCTGTGAAATAAAACAAACTTTGTCTTACCTTAATTGCCTCCGGCAAACTGGAGACAAAACTAGCACTAAATACCTCTAAAAAAGTGATGGTGCCCCGCTGCTCCTCCAAAATACCTAAAAAAAAAAAAAACCCTCCTTAAAGAGACAGTGACCACTTGTGAGCAATTCCTCTGGCCCCAATTATCTCACAGAAACGATGTTAACCAATTATGTTAACCAATTTATGTTATTTATGTTAACCAATTTATGTAACCAAAATATGTTAACCAATTTAATTGTACCCTCACCATTTGCCTTCTTTCAAAATTCACCCAACCCTTGTCCTGTCTTCTCTCTATATACCCCTTTCTTTGTTTAATAAATTGCCATTTGGTTCATTACTTTCAAATCAAACCTTAGCTACTGCAGCTAAAGTAGCAAGAAGTAAGTTATTATTATATCATAGTGCTGTAAGCATAATATGAACTCGCCATCATGAAAGTTACTTTAGAAGCTAAGTCATGTTTTTCTAATCTCCATATTACCCAGAATTCCCAATTTAGTTATTCTCAATAGAAAATAATAAATATAGGTTGAAGTGTATTGAATAAAAGTTGAAATGTTATCTCTCAGAAAGGTGACAGATCAAAAAGTATTTGGGTTTTCATTTCTCTACCTAATTAGAATTTTTTCAGATACTCTGGCACAATTAAAAAGGACACAAAAGTTGAAATTTTAGACATGAATTTAATTTTCTGATCCTCAGTCATTAGAATGTGACTCTCTGGAAAATTTAGTTATGCTTTCTAATAGAAAATCCATTCCCTCATCAGTAATATTTATAATCATTATTTAAAAGTGCTTATCATAGCAACTGTACAAATTAAGTCTTCAGTAAATAGTAGCTATCAGTTTTATAGGAAATTAGCTGTATAAGATATTGACCGTAACTCATTACATATTTAAATGTATGTTTGACTTGAGGAGTTGTGGGTTAAATTACAAAGTTGATTCAAAATAAAACAAGCACAAATGCCTAAAATGTAAATCTTTGGTATTTTTTTTCTAAATTTGTTGCTAAAGAAAGCAAACAACAAAATAATTAATTCTGATTAGAATTTTCTTTATTTCAGTATAATATGAAATTTAAAAATAAAACACTTATTTTTGCCCTCTATGAATTTGCAATTAATTCAATACTAGATTCAAATTATTGGATTTATGTTTAGTTTTCCTGAGAGAAAATTTCTCAATATATTATATGAAGTCAGAAAACATTAATAACCAGCACTTGCTCTTACATTCTATCGTTTATGAAATGCTAACTCATTTCTGGAAAAAATAGAAAGCTAGTAAACTGCCAAAAGGAGACATATGGAAGAAATTTCTCTTTGAGAGATATGAAATACCAGTTTTTTTAAATCACAGGGACTACAGAAAACTGGACATATCTTGAAAGAAATCTGCTAATCATCCTCTGCCCATCCTTCTTCCTTCCTAAATATTGTAAAAAGGGCAAGAAAATTGTAACTGTTTATTGATTACCAAACAATTTTAAGCAGAAAGTCAAAGGCTGAGCATACAATGCAATGAAGAATTTCTATTTTCAGTCTGAAATCAGTCTAAATACCCATTGTTTCCAGTTGTATAATTAAATACAGATTGAAAAAGCATTAAAAAAAACTTTATAAGAAAATCTCATTTTTCCACTAGGAAAATTCCTTAAAGTAATAATTTAGAAATGAAACTCTACAGGGTGTGTTTTAATGTCTTTAATTTTAGAAAATAATAAACAAAGTAACATGCTTTCCTGTACTGTCACTTAGGAAGACTCATGGTGAAATAACCACATAGTGTACCTGAGTGCAAGTTTAAATCTAATACAAGTTAAACAGAGCCAGAGCTTAAGGTTTCCAGTTCAGCTTTATAATAGAGCTAAAGATTAAGGAAGAGTCCTGTATGGATGAAAAGAGATTAATTCTTTTTTAGCTTTGGAACTTCAATGATTTTTTTAATAATGAAACAGGAAACTATGTAAACTAGAATTAAGAAAGATTCTAGGAACTTCAGCTGATTTAGCTTCATTTCAGATAAATTAAAGAAGCTGTAGATAAAAATCCATGATTTATGTGAATTAAATTTATTGTTTTAATTTTTTAATTTCCTATTCTTCTAAAGAAATGAAACTTCTCATATTAATTTTTTATGGTAATTTTCTTCCCAGCTTAAATGCAAGGTAAATAATTCTGGTGCTAACAGTCTTTTAATGTAAGGGTGGACAGACCGACTTTTGTTAAAAATTGTGACCATTCCTTAAATAACTAAATAATAAAGCAAGGAGGATGAAAAAATTACCTTTTCAAACAGGAACAGTTCAAACTTTCGTTTCTCCCAATTTGTGAAGAGAATTTTATTTGTCCTTTTTTTTTTTTTCTTCAGGAATTCACTTTCTAATAGAAATGAATTTTTATTACAAGTCAGGAGACCTGAAGGTTCTTTCCTGACCACCAAAATGGCATTAGATTTGGAGATGAGGCGCTACTTTAGAGAATATAGTTTGAATATCAAAAATATATGGGTTGTGGCCAGAATCACAATAGACATGAAAATAATTATGATCTCAGTTGGATTGAATTACCATTAACTAAAAAAAAAAAAAAAAAAAAATCTATTTGCTCTATCTACCATATTTTCATTTTCTATTTCTTTTCTACATATACACATAGACAAACTTTAGAGAGTATTTCCAACACTGTTCTAGTTTAAAAATAACAGAGCAGATGAATTCATATCTTTAGCCACTGCAGTCACACAGCTGCATCCTCCTTTTTTTTTTTGCTTTATTTGAGAGAAAATTAATCTGAAATGAAGTTATATCATATCTGTGTTTTTTAAAGATGTAACTGTATCAGCAACTCTTGGTTTCTATATGTTTAAGGGGACAAATCATCTATAGTTCTGGTTAGAACCCTGTTTTTAATGATCTGAGAAATAATGTTTACCTCTGTATCAGATCTCCAATTGAAATCCTCTTTACTGTGTGTTCCTTTCCCATCTGGAAACAAAATAATCAACATTATATCTTTCTTTTGGAATATCAGATAATAGTTCAACCCTTATGTCTTTCTCAGAGCTTGTTGCTCTAATAGGATTTTATGAACTTCATCTGAGTTTATAAATACAAAAGTAATCTCCCTGGTGCAGTTCTTCTAGGCTCAGATAAACCTGAAATAAGATCTAATCAGTTCTGATGCTATCAGAAACTGATTTTCACCTTTCACCTACTTTTTTCTGAGGTACCAAGCTATATGGGAGCTGTTTCCTGAGGGTTAATAAGTTTAATCATCTACAGAGGACTACATGTCTCCTGGGAGAACAAACAAATAACATATTATGCGCGAGGTGGGTGAGAGGGTGTTCCACAACCTTACAAGAAGTCTCATTCCAATCTTGAGTGGCTTTAGTTGGTGGAAAGAATTTTCCTTGGTTGTGCCACATGTGCTTTTGTGTAACTCTTCACTGTTGGTCCTCATTCTGCTTCCAAGTTCTAACCAGAAATACATCTCTATTTTCCATGTATTGGTCCAGAATGGTCAGCAAGTTTGGACCTAACAAGAAATGGGTAACTTTAAGGGCTGTAAAATAATTTTATATATCTCGAATTTATTACTTTGCTTCATAATTGAAAAAAGATATGTTGAGTCTGATTCATTGTTTATCTTAAGTGTTTGTAGTTGGTATGACTGACATGCAACTTCAGTAAGAGATCTGCTTTTATCTGCTGGATTTGCCATAACTAAACACTATAGAATACCACAAATTGGTGACTCAGACTCACACAGTAGAGGTTTACTTTACTATAGGTCTGTTGGTTAGAAATCAAGGTCTTAGTAAGGTTGTTTCCTTCTATTAAGCTTTAAAAAAAATAAATAAGCTGTTTTCAACTTCTGGTGACTAGTTGTCAAATTTTGTTGGGGCTTGTTAAACACATCACCCAACCTCTATCTTAGTCTTTCCTGGATATTTTTTCCAGTGCATGTCCATCCTTTATTTAAATTTCTCCTTTTTATAAGAACATTGGTCATAATGGATTTTGATCCAGCACAGTGAATTCATCTTACCTTGAACATCTACAAAAATCTCCTGGTTTGAAATAGGTCACATTCTGAGATACTGGAGATTATGACTTCAAAATATGAATTTTAGGGGTGCATAATTCAACTTGTAGCAGTAACCAAATTTACAGACTTGTAAGCTGACCTTTCTTTTTCCCTAAAGGACAATAATAATCTTTTCTGAGTTATGATGAGATCTATTGAGTTAGTGAAGATAAAATGTTAGATAGGTGAGTATTTGATAGTAAATGCTTAAAAAAACCTTTCTACTATTACTATGTTATTTTCCAAAGTTCATTAATAGCAAAAACTATCTGCAAAATAAAAGGTTCTCTGGTTCTCTACACTGTGGCAGAGTATAATGCCATCCGTTGGTAGTACAACTCCAACACATTCTCCAGTTATTTCTAGAACATGACGCATGATCAAGTAAGAGCTTAGCATTAAAGCAGAGAGCTGCAGGAAGGAAGACTCTTCAGAAAAAGGGAAACAAGCTGGAGTAGGTGGTAAAATTTGACATAGAACTTTAATTCATTTGCCCAAACCACTAGCCATGATTTCATGTGTGAGTGACAGTCATTTCTATATATTTCTATATTTCTGAATTGTTAGTTGCCTGCTCACAAGAGGGGCATAGTCCTTTCAATTTTTTGTAGTCACTTTTTCTAGGAAAACAACCTTTCTCTTAACTTGGTTTCTTCTGTCTTGGTTTCAGTGCTCTTAGTCTCACATCTTAGAAACTTCAAAGCCTGATACCTCATTAATGGTTCCTTTACTTGACAAATATATATATATTAAGTGCTTGAATGGGAAGTGCTGGAGGCAAATCCTTTATTATGCCATATTACTCAAATGCTGGCATCATTCCAATTCTACTTCTTTTTTGTGGTATAAATTCTCCCAAAGTAATGACCCATGTTTGCCTTTCATAGATTCAATTCATATAATGTGGTGCCAATCTTAGAGATGTTTCGAGTTAGAAACAAGCTTGGGAAAGACAAACCCATGGTTCTTAACCACAGAGATTTTGCCCCAGGGGACATTTGATAATATCTGGAGGCATATTTGTTGTCACCATTGGCGGAGTGGATGCTACTGACATCTAGTGGGTAGAGGCAGGAGGAGGAGACGCTGCTATGCACCATAAAAAGAACAGGACAGTGTCCCCAACAATAAATTGTTTGGCCCAAAACGTCAATGGCACTGAATTTGAGAGATCTTAAGACAAACTAAAGTCTGAAAAGTTCACTTTTGTAATGATGAGTAATAAAGATAAAAGTGAATTATGTATTTTCATTTTTCCTGAAGAAAAAATAACTACATTTCTGGAAGATTGTTTATTTTAAAAACTTTCCAATTTTAATTATTTTAGCTTTTAATTAAATTTTTTATTGATTGTATATATCTACCTATATATATAAATATGTATCTATCTATATATATATCTACATATATATATATATATCTACATATCTATCTATCTATCTATCTATCTATCTATCTATCTATCTATCTATCTATCTATCTATCTATCTATCTACCTATCTATCTATGTCTAGAGCACATAGGTATTCTTCTGAGTGGTTTCATGTTTAATTCTGCCCAAGGGAATTAGGAAAATGTTAATAATTTCAGGTTCTTACATTATTAGCATTCTGGAAATAACAGATTATCAAGTTATTAAATAAACAGAAAACTGAAAAGTTTATCACTGCTCTGGAACCTTTTCCTGATCTTCATCTATTATTGGTGATTATGAAATTTTCTTTTTCAAACTTCAATATTATATCCTGCAGGATATATAAATATAAATATATATAAATATAATATAATATTTAATATATTGCTGGTAAAAAATGTTATGACTAACATAATAAATCTTATCTCAGTTCAGGATTCGTATTAGTGCTAACTTTATGGCAAATAATTGTAATTGCTCCAACACTTAAAGAACATACTGACTTTTGCTCATTGGGTATTTACTTGACACAAAATACACTAACATATACTTTCATAATAGTTATAGTAGAGGCAGACAGTCCATAATTTTTTTCAAAAATTGAGAATTCATCATCATAGCCATAGAGTTGTTCTGCTCATTGTGTTGTCTTTTATGTTTTCACTGAAAATGACACTAGAGATCAATGTTGCCTCATTAAGAATAAATTTAATATTCTGACACCACCAATACTTTTAAGAAAGAAAATTTAGATAACGTACACATAACATGAGGCTTGAATTTTTTCACAATTATAATTTACATATTTTTAATAACAGAAAATTCCTATGCTAAATGATATTTAGCACCCTTGACTGAGACAGTGATTTTGAGTTTTGATAGAATCTGTTTTTTTCTCAAGGACTAAGGGTTTCTACCTGTACTTACCTTGCTTCAGGCAAGAGTATTTCTTTCTGTCTTGGATTATAGCTGAGCGTGTGCATGTCTTATCTTTCCTTTTATATTATAAACTGCTATTGAGAAGAAATGTACACTTCTTCGTTTATATGTCCTGACACACTCAGTCAAATTTCTCAAAATTAGAGTTGCTTCTATTACTGTATATAAATGGTGGTGTGCATCTTCTATATCTATAAATGAAGTGAAACTGAATTCCTACTCTAATGTAGCATGAAAAAGACAGGAAAAGTCGAGGTTGATATGACTCTTGCATAATGAGCTATGTGACCTAAGGCAAGTTATCTAATCTCTTTGGACAATAAATTGTCTATTCTACGTATGATTTTTCTAAACTGTACACCTAAATATAAAGTGAATGATGAGTTCTGTTCCTATTTTCTCTCACAGAGGCCTAGGAATAAAGGCCCCTTATTTTAAGCAAAAATGCCAGCTGCTGCCAGCATTAATGAGTCTTTAAGTCATGATCTTCTGGCAGCTACTCTTGAAAGTAGAGAAAATAGTCAATGATAGCTTCTCGATTTGGAAACCTCTAGCAATTACAATTTTAAGGATCTTTTCCGTAAAATCTCCAGGGACGATTTCTTTTGGTTAGGTTACACATCGCCTATATACTTGGCAAGCAGACTGGTGACAAGAAGAATTCCATACATAAGCGTTGCCCATCATGTTAAGAAGACTATCCAGGAGAATTAGTATTGAAACTTTTGTTTTTACCTTCTAAATCCACCTTCCTATACTCTGCTTTTTGATCCTGGAAACGGACTGTACAAATCATACTTTCTCACCCAATTGAGTCCCTGATAGCCTAATAAGAGGCTTCGATGAAACCTGGAAACATGAAGGAGAGAAAAGAAGTTCTACCCTTCTGCTTGTCTTCCTTTTCTTTAGCCACAGCAGTTGGTCCAATTTCCTGTTGTTTCTATTCTCATTTCAGTTGACTCATGGCACAGTTTTTGGAGGTCTCAGTTCATGGTGAAGCGTGCCCCTACACCCTTACCTTACAATGTCTGTATTCTCATAACTCAAATCTTATCTTTACTTACCCTGCTGCAGTAGTTAACTATCTCAGTGTTTATTATTCTCCAGTACTTACACATACATATTCTCCAATACTTACATATTCAATTCAGTATATCAAATGACAATTTCCCAGACTGGATTAAAGCTAATACACAAGCTATATTATATATCCAAACAGCCAATTACCAAAGGTTATTGGCCAAAAATAAAAACCAGGGATATGAAAGTGGAAAACTGCCCCATGCTGTATATATATATATATATATATATATATATATATATACACACATATATATGTATATATATATATATGTATGTATGTATGTATGTATGTATGTATGTATGTATGTATGTATGTGTGTATTGGGGCCTGGTGTACAAAATAGAACTCCAGTAGGTTACAGTTCTAAGTATATTGAAATATCAGTGTATTTATTAACACAGCACCCTAAGGAATCTCAAGATGGCAAAATAACCCAGCGCTAACTATCATAGAACATCAATGCTTGACTATACATATAAAAATAAAATAGGTCAAATTAAATTTGTAAGATAACCATAAAAAGAACATAGGCTGTCTCAATCTGTTGTGTCTGTGAGATATGAAGTCTAAGGTCCAAGGAGAAAGATAGCAATGGCAGAAATGATGGAAAATAATTTTAATTTATATTTTTATATTCACCCCTGATCCTTACCCTTGCCTTTGGACAAATAAGTACCTTCCCCTTTACCTCAGAAATCAGTAGTGACAGTTCAGGCTTCTAGGACCTCAGCTTGATAATATCAGGGAAACAGATGAATATTAGGCAAGAAGGTGAAGAAAACAGATGGGACTGAAATTCCACCTTCTGTCCTTCATTCTTCTGTCCGCACCTCTTCACCATAGACTTGATGAAATGGAGACACGTTTTCTGGAGACTGCGTGCTGTTTTGAAACGGGTGAAAAAAAAACATTAAGATGAAAACTTGATGAGTTATTTTTTTGAGAAATGGGAGTATAAAACATGATAAATACTGGTTCTGTTCATGACTTGACAATGGTATAATGCTACCACAAACATAGGAGTTCATACATCTTTTTATCCTTTCGTATTCTTCAGAGTGAAGCATGTATTCATACAAAGAAGTGAAAATATAACCCCATAGTCACATGGGCATGTAAATGACTGGGAAGTTAATACAAATATAAATAATGAAAGAAAAAGAAAATTGTGGTTCTGTTATTCCTGGAAGCCTCTATATCTAGTAAGCAGGTGAGATAAATAATAACCTTTCTATTAAATGAAGAATAGGTAAATATTATATTTAAGCATTTTCCCAGAAAGCAAGAAAACAAAAGACTAAAATATGTTATAGAAAACCTAAAGGGTTAGAATATAATAGAAAAAGGAAATAACACTCTCAGAAGTTTTACTATATAAAACTCACACCGGATATACTTTTGGAGAGATATAACAATTTAAGAATTGCCTCAAGAGTCTCTGGGGAAATAAAATGATCAAAAACTTGGTCAGCTTTTTTTAATCTTAGGGGGATGATAGGGGGACAAAAGGAAAACTAAACAAGGTATATCCTTAGTAATCTGACACAAAAATTTTATATAACATCAGCAATTTGAGACCAAAAAGACAAAAACAACAACAAAAAAAGATACCTGCTAAAATCCTCAGTTCCTCAGTGCTTGTTAGGGGGAAAAACAAAACAATACTGATACCCCTCCAGAAAGTAGTAGAAAAGAGTGAAAAAGGAAATGTAAGAGAAAAGCCAAAATATTATAAGGTATAAGTAGAAGCAGTAGATATTTCCAAGCAACCAGTAAGGGTAAAGATTATAAGAATGGATATTGTAGCTATAATTTCCAATATTAAGAATAAAACTTGTATAGTTTTAAATCAAAGAAGAAAATTCTGCTTCTAATGGCAGGAAGAGGAGAGGGAAGAGTGTGGAGATAGAAGGATATAAAAATTTCACCATAAAGAAACATAAAACCCAAAGATAATATTAAATCAATATATATATAAATAATTACAGCATATAAATAGGTCATCTCACAATAACCACTAAAGTCTCAAATTCCAAAATACCAAAATCTCAGTGTTTTGTCACATATTGCAATAAAAGTAAGAATTAATAATAAAATATCCAATATAGAAATAAAAGAGTATTTAATTAAATGATTCTTTTATTTAAAGAATTCAGATATATTTTAAATTGAATAATGATGAAACATTATGTGATAGATTTGTGAGACACAATCAAAGCTGTTGTTGAGGAAACTTTAGAACTTTAAATACAGTCATCATAAAACAATATATCTTAAAATAAATGAGTATGGATTCAAGTACAGAAACTGGAAAAAAAAACCTCATCAAGTCAAGTCAGAGACTCAGGTAACTGCAACTATATATGTCTAGTTAGGAAAACTTGTCATCATGCTGTTGATGGGCAACAGGGATTAAGTGAGAGACAGTCTCTTAAAGACTTTCACTATTCTTTGAGAAAAACAAAGGAAGCAGACTCTTCATGTTTGAAAATATTTAGGAGAATTTTTATGCATGGAAAAGGAAGTGACTATATTCTAAAACAGTTTCCAGAACCCCCTAATTATCTATCTCTTAATGCGCTAATCAAAATGGGTTGACCTGAAGTAGTAACACTGAGGCCCCAAAATTTGCTACAAGTCAAAGTCACCTTTTGGTAGGGAAACTAAAAGGGGATAAAGAACATCTGGAACAAAAAGAGCAAAATCAAACTTCAAATTAACAGCTGTCACTGTCTTGGTCAAGGACAGCCTTCCTGTGTGTCTCTCACTCATGTTTCTTTCAAGTAAATCTACGTCTTCCCTCCATCTAACTCATTCAAGTCCTCCCAAGACCAAGGGCACAATGTTTATATACCAACCTATATACCAAGCATAACTAACTACCTATTTCCAGGCCTCATGGAGTAGAAATATGATTCAGTTCAGTAAGTTCAATTCATGCTGCACTGGAACCTGTCATCCAAGGTGGTTATATAAAAACAAAGGTGGGGAAAATGCAACTTCCTTTCATGGAGGTATGCCGGTAACAAACTGGGGTTCAAAGTGGGAGATTTGGACTTGGGAACCTTAATGACCAGAAATGAAATGACAGAACAAAAAAGGAAGTAGAGTCAAAGTGAATGGGAGATAATTCTCAATAGCACGAAAGAAACATCCTTTAAATCTTTACATAAACATTGTTTGGTCTGAGTAAGGTAGAGACTGAGCCCACAAAGTGGTAAGAACTGAACTAAGAACATTTAATATTATTATTAAGAATATATGAGATATCCACTGTAACTAGTTAGACTCAACTAGTTACACCACAATAACTTTTCATTTGGAAAAAACAAAAATTCAAACTTGCATGTGCAATGTTAGGGATTGAAATCATCTGGGCTATGAACAGATATCTTAGTTTGGAATATTTCAATCTACATAATTTTTAAGAAATTTCCTACCATAATAGGCCAGAACATTTAATTTTGAAAACTATATTTTAACTTTCATATATTGGATATGTGACTCTCTGACAATGTGGATATTATGAGCAATTACTATGAAACAATGAGATAGTTTTGAGCATACATGTAAAACCCTTACTTTAGAATTCTCATTATATCTATAAATTTCAGACTAATATTTACCTCTATTAAAATTATATAATTAAGCTTTACCATAATTTTTAATAATTAAATTACTTTTCCTTAAACTTGCCTGATCATAAGAATGGACTTCTTAAAAATCCAAATTTTAATCATCTGCTCAATCTGAATCACAGCTTAACAATTTACTTGGTTCTGTAAATTACTTTTCACATCTTTCCTCATCTGAGAAAAGAGTCTAATTCAGCACTATTGTGAAGAATTGAATGCACTAATCCATGTAAATCATTTGGAATATTAGTAAGCATTATATAAGTGGTTTCTGTCATTAATATTGTAGTACATTTATTTTTAAAGAATATTTAGACTGTATAAATTAGAAAGATTCACAGTTATTTAATTATAATCTACTAAACTGAGCACTTTGTATTGACTGTCTTAATCTTCAGACCTATCATTTTGACTATTTTTAGCCCCATTTTACAGTTTATAAAACTGAGACTCAGAAATAGTAAGTAATTAACCCAAAGTCATATAAATAAAAAAACAGGTCTTTCAAGCCAAGTGTTATGATTGTTAATAGCTAAGAGGGATCACATTCAACTGGGGACAATTAGCGTTATTGACCCAGATGACTATACATATTTTTAACTTCTTTCCATTAAGTTAATTTCCATAAGGTGCTGTCTTGGTCTAGTTTGTGCAGAGCTAGCTGGTTTTTATTAGTAGCTTTGTTTAGCTTCGAATATTTTCATTAGTTTACATTCCGCAAGTTTCATTCCTATGAGAGAGCGTTTTCCTGGAAGATGGTAAAGGATGTGGCTCCATTTAATTAGGGTCATAGCAACTCAAAGGGATCATCTCTGTAAGAGCTAATAGTTAAATGAAGTAGTCCTTTGGAAATAACTGAGGAGAAGGACTCTATAGAAGTTTGAAGAGACTTAGTTAGAATTACTAGGGCAGAGGAGATCAGAGTTTTTGAGCTTCCCTGAATCAAAAGGTCAGCCAGGGTAAGGATGCAAATTTAATGTTGTTTTTCATGGTGGGAGACCAATGAAAGCGGAAAACATCTTTTTTATTTCATTTTGTTGATTTTCTTATTTTCATACAACCTTGGTCATATTTGTATAGTTAGGGCACATCCTTGTCCCCTACAACTATTTGTTTTTTAATTTGAAAATTGAGTGGTCATTGTAACCCAGAAAATGTAATCAAAGAAGTACCAGGGACTTGCTTTCAATGAATTCTGTCTATGGAGATAAGGGCTTTCATTCCACTTGGGTTTCCCTTAAAATAAGTTTATCTCCAGTGACCATTTGTGTCCTGTATCAATCAGTAATGTCATTTACTATAACCACTACATTTTGCAGTGGTTTTCCAAAAACAGAGTGCATACTGTTTCAGAGTCTATTTATGTTGTGATTTGAGTAATAAGAGACACTCCAGTCCTAGAGAACAAAGATCACTGATATTTTTCAAATAGAAAAAAATATAATTCCTACTATTCTTCCCATTTCTTCAGAAAGCTTATGTTCTTTGACAGAATATAGAACTATGAGTAAGTTTGAGGAATATGTTGCTATTTTACTTTTTCTTTACAGATGTTAATGTAATAGACATTAAAAATAGTTTTTATTTCTCTATCATCATAAAAAAGGACAGAGGCACTTTTTTATAAAGTGAAATAGCTCTACAAGATTGTGTGAAATATGTGACCTGTTCATTCTATTATCTGATCATTATTTTAAAATGATACAGATACATACATTTCCTTGGTTTGGGTATAAAATAATGTTATTTTTCTTTGCTTCTGCATTGCCTTTAATTTAAAATAGATCATTGATTTCCTAAGCTTGGTGGAGCTTAGGTTATAACCCTTACTATTTCACTCACCTAGGAGAGCTTTGAAAAAAAAAAAAAAAAAAAAAAAAAAAAAAAAAAAAAAAAAAAACAGATAATGACAGTTGAGTTCCTCATCAATTAAACCAACTCAGCTCAGAGGTAAACTCCAAGGATCAAAGTTTTTGAAGAAATTTCTCCATTGAGCCCAAAATGTCACAAGCTATGGGAATCAATGGCCTCCCACAGTAGATTTCAACATGTGTTCACTGGACCAACAGTACTGGCATCACGAGAAAACTGATGGAAATGCAAATTATCAGTCCCACTACTGACATTCTGAATGAGGTTCTGAAGTGGGAATCTACAATCTGTTTAAACAGGCCTCTAAGATTCCACTACATGCTGAAGTTTGAGAACCAATGATAGAATGTGAACAAAGATGAATCTATACATCTGGATTATTACATTGAAAAATCTCTCCTTCCAATCCCTCCAAGAGTTGCTTAAAGAGACACTAGACTGGATAATTTCCTTGGAGAGGGGACCCTGAGAGCAGCTTCCTGGACACCCTCAAACTTATGGGAGGCCTTGCTGGCTTTTACTTTGGTTTAGCTGCCAGGGACTCTCACTCAGTTCCTTCAGGACACCTGGTTTCCAGTAACACTCTGGGCCAGGCCCCTCCCTTTGCATAATCAGTCTCCCAAGCCTTACCAAGAGGTTCCCTCTTTTTTACTGTCAAATGAATTACATATTTATAATGTGACTTCACTCTAAAATTCATACTGTGATTATATACATTTTGTTTTAGTCATAAGTGAAACCTTTGTGAAAATCAGCACTCCAGAAATTCCTAAGCTGATAAAATACCCTCCCTCTCTTGAATAATTTCCACAATCAGACAGTCCCCCTTCTGTCCTTCTACCCCTCTCCCTCCCAGAAGTATAGGCTCCTGACTTCCAGGTATAAGTCCTTACTCAATCTAACCTATTACAGAGAGAAAAAATGAGATAGTAAGGTAAGAACTATCAGAAACTAACATACCTGGTACCTTCTTCCAAAGGTCAAAAAAAAAAAAAAGTGACTCAAGTAGAAGTTTCTATGAATCATGAGGAAATGGATTATCAGTTCTATCCTAAAATGAAAAATGAACAAGTTGTTACTGCAAATTTTGAATGACATTCATTAAACCAAATTTATGAAGTGCCTACATTAAGAATTACATTAGGATGTTGTCGGATCTAAGAATGAGGATTTAAAAATGGTGCTATGAGTAAATTTGAGAAGCCATATGTATTTATTGGTAAGATCTCTACTTTGAGCCACCAAAGTTCTTATCTCAGTCCATAAACAAAAGTGCTATCATGATGAAGCTTTTAGTGATTGATGTAATAAACAAAGGTTGACTAATAAAAATACATACCTAAAGCCTATATAATATTACCATGAAAATTTCCTTCAATGAAAAAATTTTAATAAGTCTTATTTAGTGTCTGAGAAGTTAGGATATTATGATTATATAAACAACAGAGAAATTTTAAAAACCGAATCGATCTAAATAATCGTCTGCCAAGGCAGACAGGCTGAGGTAGCAGGAAACAGACTCCACTCCCATCTCTGTACCAGGGCTTACTGCCGAACATTACAGCTCCCTCATACCATGAACTGGACTTCTGGAATAAGAAGTTGTGGCAAGTAGAGTGGAACTGAGTTGAATGGCCAGGTTGAGCTTAAAACACTGAATATGGAGATGCCTCCTCTCTCTTTTCTGGTTTTAATTCTAGAGGAGGGGGCACAATTTTGACTCTCTTCGAAGACTGCATTGGCCAAAATCTTGACTTCCAAGCACGGACGGGGCATTTTGAACTTGGGTTTCTCCTTCTTTCCCAGCTCTGTAGACTCTACCAACCTCTTGATTCTGTTCCTTGTCAGGAAATGCCCCGTTTTCACCCTGCTGGTGGTTTTGTTTTGGGATCTCAGCCACTGTGCTCTGTCCTTGCCAGAAGAAGCTGGGTGATTTTGCGGTTGCATTGAGAATTTGTATTTGAAACCTTACTTTCCCTATCCTCTTCTCTGTTTCTGTCCTTTCAACACACTAGTTTGCTGATTTTGCCTTAATGTTTACAGGTGGGATGCACCTTTAAAATGTGCTACATTTTCTGTTAAACAGTTTGGAGTCCTTAAGCACCCATCAGTTTTGCCCAGTACCAGTTTTAGTTGCCTGTGGTTTTGTTCAGTGTCAAAATGATAATTAAAACACCTCATTCATGAAAATTCATATTATGTGAACGTGCTCTATCTTTCAACGTTTTTTCACCTTGTGCTTCAAGGTCAATTATTTCCAAATATTTCTCAATAGAAAGTCTAAATCAGGATCCTCTGAAGGGTAAGATATATATGAGGAAGTGATTGTTCAAGGGTAAGTGAGGTAAAGAAGAAGAGCAAGACCACATGTATAAATCAAAGTCTGCACATTTCAGTAACTTTCCAAAACCTAAAAATATTCACACAAATGAAAATAAATGTTAATTCAAAAAAAACTTTGCAGGTTGACAATAAGTCACTTGCTATTTATAGTAAAGGCAGAAGTTTTTAAAGCTAAATAGAAAATTGCTCTTCCAGCACTAAAAGATGCTTATCAGAATGTGACAGGACAGGGGTTACACATTCAAATGTAACAAGATTAGTCTTTGGATTCCCAAAGTAGAAAGAACGAGTTCAGCAGAAATGGTTTTTACGTTGCCTGTTGGTCTGCTTTAGAATCAATTCTATTTATCTTTGACATCAGCCATGGTTCTGAAACTGGAGATTATAGTCAGAAAAAAATCAAAAATGCTGGGTTCAAATGTTCTTATTGTTCAAGTGCAATGTAACATGGTTTCTATTGTACACAGAAAACCAAACTTTATCTAACTTTAATATAATTATAAAATGTTTTTAAATTTGATTTTAAGCTTTTGTATTAAAATCTAAAAACTTGATGGAAATAATTTATGCACAAAGAAGTTAATCATTATAGAAAAGATATCTATTTTATTCTATATCATTTCCCAATACTTACTACTTAATTCTTGCTTAGAAAATAAATATAAGGAACTTATTTAAATCTTATTGACCTTTTATTTTTCCCTTGATAATACTTTAATATTGTATTTTTATCAAGCAAAACATATGAAGGTGTAAAATGAATGTGAACTTTCATACCAAGGTGATATTTCTCTCATACAATTTGACTAGTTTTCCAGACTTTCTATTTCCACTTGAAGTAATATCTTTTAGAAAATAACACCACCAAAAGCATTCCTACTCTTCCTTAAAATTAAATATTGTCCCAGAAACTCAACTTTATTGATGTTTGATATATGGAGGCTAGCTGTATACATGTTGCAATGGATTCAATGTTGATGTAAATCTGACCCACCAATATCTCCTCCTATTATGTCAGTTGTCTCTTTCTCTATGCTTTTTAATATACAAGTTTTCAATTTTGATGAAGTAAAATTTTATTAATTTTTGCCCATGCTTTGTCAATACTTTGTCTAGACTTATAGAAACTTATAGAAAAAAAAATTATAGAAAAACTTATAGAAAAAAAAAACTTATAAAAAAAAGTAAAACAGTGGTTTCTCGGAGTTGAACACAAGCCGTTAGCATCATTATTGTTTAATGGTTAGAGTTACTATTTGGGGTGATGGAAACTTTGGGAATACATGATGATACTGTCTGCAATGTTGTGAGTAAAATAAACACCACTTATGGTACTTAAACTTAAAAAATTGAGTGGTAAATTTCACATTCCATATATTTTACCACAGCAGCACTGCCTAAAAATGAAAAAAGAAATCTTTCCAGACACTACTACTCTTATCTCAAGATGGAGTGTAATTGTAAAGTCTAGCAAAATAAAATTACAGAAAACAAAAAATAAGTCAATGGAAAATTTAATTAATTACCCTTATTTTCTGCAATGAAAAAACCTTCAAAAATATGTTGGTTCTAACCTATCTTCTTCAGTGTTTTCTACATTGAAAATCTATAATTCACAGTTCTAAGTCAATGCATCTAGTACAAAATCAGAAATTGAAGTAGCTCATTGTTCAAGGATAATCTGGCAATGGATAGTTATGGAGAGAAGGTATTTTGCTAGCATCTCATCTTTTATTATTAATTTTGAGACATATCAACTCTCTTAACTATTGCTCTGGGTCCTGCATTCCTTGAAAATTCAAGCTTCTAAAATCAACTTGCATTCTAACTAATAAAAGCCTCAAACACCTCCATTTCCAATAAAAAATACCTTGCTATATGAATAACAGCACTCCACCTCCCTCATCATCATGGTCATGCTGTAGCAATGTCACCAGCAGGCTGAACGCTTGCCAAAGAGCTATAGGGGGCATGACAGAAACAGTATTAGAATGATGCTGACTTGACTCAATCTATGTTGGATCAAATTAGCTAGGATAAATCAACAGAATGGTATCTAATCATGCTGAATATGTGAAGAGAAGGAGGACAGCAAATTTCATTTTCAAAAGTAAAAATTGACAAAGTAAAATTATCTAACTTTCAAAAATAGCATTAGAGGGCTGATGCTTGATTACGCTAATCATCATTGATTTTTCCTTGTTTTGAATTAAATTTAGAAATAACACTGAGGGTGACTTGCTCATTCATGTTCTTGTGGAAATTGGCCAAACTCCTTAGAATGATACTCAAGACTCTTTACAATCTGGCAAAAATCTATATTTGATTCTGATCTTTTTTATTCCCAGCATAAAGCCTTTTGTTGGCAATGGTAGCTAACCTGCCCCTCCTTAAAGCTGCTTTACATTATAGCAATATATGCTCTCCCATCCCAATTCATCCAAATTTGTCATTCTGGATGAGAACTGTTGTTGAAATAACTGTATACGCAATGTCCAACACCAATAAAGGGCCTAATAATTATTTGTTGAATAAATAGATAGTTGTTAGTTATTCTTCCAAGAGAAGAATGATGATTATTTATAGTTATAACTATAGTTCAGTATTTTAAGACATACTTTATATCTAGAATTTGATGGGGTGTGCTCAAAGGTGTCATACTCCTAAGACATGTCTTTACTTGAAGGAATTAAGCACAATGTTGTATTAAAGTCAATTAAGCACAATGTTGTATTAAAGTCAATTGACTAAAGTAAATTTTAGACTAATATTTTAGTTATCAGTATTCTTTTCTGAGATAAAATTTAGAAAGACACCCTAAACTATTCCAAATATGTAAAAGAATAGTTGACTAGAAATGAGAATTTTTTTCACACTGATAAAAAAATTGGTTTACTTTGTGGTTGACTTAAATTCTGTGTTATAGGGGAATGAGTGTTAGGGCACTGGCTTTGGAATTACAGAGGCTGGTGTGGGGTTTCCAGTATGTGACCCTGAATTGGATTCAACATCTTGAATTCCAATTTCTCTTCTGTTAAAAAAAAAAACAAAAAAAAAAAAACAAACAAAAAAAAAACAAAAAAACCTCACTGACAATGTATAACTCACTGATTTGTGAGTGAACAATTCAAAATTCTGGCCAAATTGTTTAGTATACTGTCTCATGTATAGAAGACATTGAGTAAATGTCTATGAATCTATAGGGTCATAGAGTAAAATTATCTGGTTGAAACATCACAGGGGTGGGTAGGGGGAGAGAAGAGACCCAACTAAACATGGTAGAAAATGACTGGAGCACTTGGGGTGGGTGCAAATATATATCTGTAGGGGTTTTAAATGATAATCCCCAAAGCAGAGCTACTTTACTTAGTAAACATAATATGCAAAAACAAATAAACATTTTAGTATGGTGACACAACAATATGACATGTTTAACCTTTAAAATGAAATTTTTTTAAAAGAACACAGAAATTGCAAATTTGAAAAACATACGTATATGAAGACTCAGCTATTGATGTAAGAAACCAATGGCAGTTCTTAACATATACTATATTTCATTTTATTTGATGTTTGCTTAACAATTACGGAGACATAGAGAAAGAGAATGAGAAATCGGGAGGGAGACACTGAGTGAGAATGAGAGAAACTGACTATACAACATTAAAATTTTTCAAAGAAAACTATAAGAATGTATTGTTAAGGGGTATGACTGTGGTGTCTAACTTAAAGCTTAGTCAGCTATTTGAGACACTGTTGTTCTAAACATGGAATACAGAAAATAAACTAAAACAGAAAGAGCCCAGAATAAAATTCTGAGCTGTCAGTAAATGTTGGAAAGAGAGGTCAGAGGGGGAAAAAAGTAGGGGTTTACTGTAGATCTTGGTCAATTTTGATTGATTCTGGTGTCTAGGGTTGTTAAAAATTTGCAGAGCAACCAGAGTTCAAGAGGAATGAAATTTACAGGTATGTCTAGTTAAAACTTCTAATAATAGAACTTTCTCAACACCCCTTAAAATCCAAACCTATCAGAGTTTTGACTAACCCAGAGTAGATTGAGAGAAAAGATAGTAATGATTTGTTGCAGGAGCTTAAGAGAGTTTATTGACCTCATGTAAACCCTAGTCTCATTGTAGCAGGTCAAAGAACTCTCAAACCTAGCTCAGATAAATACATTTAAAGTAAAACTTATATAAATTACAATAGCACTGTCCAGATGTAACAGCTATAATAGCTAATGCTTATTTTGTACTTTTTCTTTGACTTATTTTATTAAAGCTTTACAATAGTACCCATGAGATAAGCATTATTGTTCCATCTTATAGATGAAATAATTTGGCTTGATGAGCTTAAGTAAGTTGTTTAGGGTCATATAGTTAATATAAAAGGATTTGAATCAAGTCACTTTGCCTCCAGAGTCAGAACTCTGTTGTTCAACAAGATTGAACCAAATCAGTTCCCTTTCAAATCATATCTCTTCCATAGCCACACAACATCTAAGGTGCCATAACAAATAGCAAGGAGCATCAGCAGAGAAGCCAGATCAGAACTCTTGTCAATGTGCTATTTGATCCCATCCCTCACAACATGCCATTGTTCTAGAAGGACATCATATCTTTTTGAGTCATCAGTATCTGTCCAAGAGCACTAGATAAAAGCTGAGTCAAGCCCCATGTTTATTTCACCCATGTCCATTGCAAATAGATCAGATAGATACTAAAATCAGAGCTCACTACATTGTGTTTTGGAGGTTGGGGGTAAGAGGATACTGAAGAGATACAACAGCACATATTAAGACAAAACAAGGTGCAAATGATAATAAAGTGACCCTATTTAATCATTACACAAATAACAGAGGTCTGTAAACATGTAGAACTAGTCAGGTCCTTTTCTATAATTAGGGAACCCCAAAAAGCAATCCTAATTCCAACTATAACCCCATTTTAGTGTGATAAAATTAATAAGTATTTATAAGCACTTGGAGAAAATAGGTAGGACCTGCCAGCTCAGAAAGCTGAAAATCACAGGAGTGAACAGGAATGCTCCCTCTAAAAAGAAAGCAAGTGGGGAGTAGTGTGAGCTGAAGAGTCATCAACCTAGTGGAAAAGGAATATAAGGGAAAAGTGGAGGCTTTGATTGCAACCAACTGAAACTCTGGTAATATGGCACCCAAAGTAAGATTCTTAGTATTTTGTTTCAAAGGAAAAGAAAGGTTTTTATTTTTCTTAATCTCCTTAGAAGTAAGGCAAGTTGAAGGCCAAGTTTGCTGAGGACGTAGAAGATTTTGAAATTGCCAACAGTGGATTTAGGTAATAAAGCAACACATATGCATGGAATTAATGAATTAACATTTTCCTGGTCACTGCTAGGTATTATAGGTGGCTACGTAGTACATATATAGTATATTAAACATAAATAAAGTTTTACTATTGTCCAAATAAGTGGTTCATAATCATAGACATAGAAAAATCTCAGTTCTGTGGCATATACTGGTTTCACTACAAGTTACTCTCCTGTGTCCTGAAAGGAACACTGTGATCACAGAGTCAAGTGGGCTGTGATATCACCTCTTTAATTCTTAATAAGCCTCATAAAAATAATTAAGAAAATAATTAAGAGCAGGAGGCAAAAGTCAGTAGTGCTTTTATTTGCAAAGGAGATGGCTGAAGTTTAGGGTGTGATGTTTGCTTATTGGTTAAGAGAAGGAACCAAACCACATATGTTGAAGAATAATAATTAAATGTTCTATTGCTGGAATCAGATTTCATAGTCTTATTTGTACTTCTCTCATTTCAGTAAGTTACTTTCTTTATTTGTAAAGCATAAATGCTAGAAGTGTTTATTTGATATGGAGAGTGTGAGAATATATATATATATATGTAATATATATATACATATCATATATCTACTGATATATATTGATACTGGTTTCATTGACAACCACAGAGTGTTACATGGCAATCAGCTGCCACCTTATTTTATGAACAGCTTCATACTAGCAGTAAATAGGACTTTAACCTTTATACTTAGTAATCCCTTGCCTCAGCTTGTTCTTTAGCTCTACAGAGTTGGGTCTAAGGATTATAATCACATACTAGTTTTGTTATACTATAGTTGCAAATGCAAAGACAATATTCCTCCTCTTCAACATTGCACACTTAAATTGTATTAAGTCCAATCTGAGATATCAAGCAGAGTAAGGAAAGCATAGATAAGATCGCCACTCATGGAACTTACAGTTTAGTTGCAGCAATAACTACTGAGTAAAGACAAAAGCATGTTCTTTAAATGTTGTATGGACCAAGACATCTCTCTCACACCATGTACAAAAATTAATCCAAAATGGATAAAAGACTTAGATATCAGACCTGAAACCATAGCATACATAGAGGAAAACTTGGGCAAAACCCTCCATGAAGTACAATTTAGAAATCCCTTTCTGAACTCATCTGCAGAAGGCAAAAAATTGAAGGAAAACATAAATAGATGGGACTTCAACAAACTATAAAGCTCTGTACAGCAAAAGAGACAAAAGAAAAAAAAAAAACTAAAAGAAGCCCAACCAAATGGGAAAAAATTTTCGCTCCCCACAAGAGTGATAAGGGATTAATAACACAGATCTACAAGGAACTCACACAACTAAACAAAAACAAAACAAGATGCCCAATCAAAAAGTGGGGAGAAGAACTAAAAAGACACTTCTCCAAAGAGGAAATACAAATGGCCAACAGGCACAAGAAAAATTGCTCAATGTCACTAGCAATCAGAGAAATGCAAATCAAAACCACAATGAGATACCACTTTACACCAGTAAGAATGGCCCACATCAAAAAAACAGGCAACAACAAGTGCTGGTGTGGATGTGGAGAGAAAGGAACACTCTGACACTGCTGGTGGGAATGTAAACTCGTCTAGTCTCTATGGAAAGCAGTATGGAGAACCCTCAAACTAATGAAAACGGAATTACCATTTGACCCAGCAGTCGCACTTCTGGGAATCTACCCAAAGGAGACCTCAATGTGGGTACAAAAGGACACCTGTGCCCGGATGTTTACTGCAGCACTATTTATAATTGCAAGGACATGGAAATAACCCAAATGCCCCAGAACAGATGAGTGGATGAAAAAGATGTAGTCTATATACACAATGGAGTATTACTCATCAATTAAAAATGACAAATTTCATGAATTTATGGATACCTGGATGTACCTAGATAAATCATTCTAGCAGAAATGAGCCAGATAGAAAGGGACAAAAACCAAATGGTTTCACTACTATATGGTCAACCAAATGAAACTACACAAGGGGAGAGTGGGGACAAGCTGGAGCTGGCAGGGAGGGCAGGTGGTGGGTGACCCCTAGGGATTGAAATGATGTGAAATATATATAAATAAATTTAAAAAATTAATTAAAAAAGTCAAAAAATAAATAAATGTTGTATGAAATATGAGATAAAACAGAGAGTAGAGAGAGTACCTTCTTGGGGTCTGATCTTGTCTTGGAAGTTCAGGGAAACTTATGAACAATTTCAAGGACAGGGAGTTAATCAACCGAAGGGGAATTTGTTAGATGCAACAGCACATGCAAAGGTGCTAATGCATAAAGGAGATGCTGGGGAAAAAATAAGGTAGATACATAAGACTCAACAAGAAAAATGTCATGAAATGAAGTTGACATGGTAAAGGCAAGAACCAGACCCTATAAATTCTTACAGACAATGTGAACCAATAACTTTGTTTGCCTGGTTTATTTTGGGTTATAATTTTTCTGATATAAGTAACAATAATTCCCCCTTTCTCTGATAAAGTTTCCTGGTTTGAATCATAAATTATATGGTCACCTACTAAATGCCATCTCATGATTTTTTTGGACATTAATATAATGACAAAATCACATCTGCTAAAACATTTAATCAGAAACTTGATCAGATTTGGGTTTTGCAAAAGACTCCTCTCATTGCAAAAGAGGAAACAGATTCGGAAGTAAGAATTACTGCAGAAGACTTTGCTCCATGCCTGAAGATGTTAGTCTGTATAATGACCACAGCTGAGTTTTGATATGCAAAAATAGACTACGGTGGATGTTTTTATTTAATTCTGTTGTAAGTGCAAGTGAGTTCCTTGAATTCTATCATTCTTGAAGGGTAAAGAAGAAAAGGAGCAGCTTCAGAACTCTGACTTAACAGAAAGTTTCTGTATTTTACTAAGACATCAAGCCAAGATAATTAATTCAAAAATTCTGTCACAAAGACTGATAAGTCAGATGGGAGTATTTATAAAACACCTTGTCATCTGGGAGATGTACAAAACTGTTTCTTAATTATTATTGACTTCTCACCTATTATACCACAAGCTTCCATAGAGAGTAGCAATGGGATGGAAAGATCCCTTTGAAAATTACCATGTGAGTGAAGTGGAAACAAAGCAAAAAAACCCCAAATCAAAAACATTAGCGCTTTGCTAAGGCAGCAACATTTTTGAATGCTGGAAAAAGCAGCTGGGAAGCTAAAAGCATCATTTTTATCTGGTCCACTTGTTCCAGAACAAAGTTATTCTTGGGGATTTCTCACTTGCTCCACTTTTTTTTTAAACAAACTCCATTTTATTGTCTCCAAACTTCACATCATTCATAAGAGTCACTTCCCTGAGGCACAAACCTTATTTCAAAAAGTCATTGCCTTTTTCTGCCAAAATTTGTTTTTAAATTAACATTTGTAAATAGTCTGATTAAAATCTCCATTTGTTGTATGTATACCTGAATTTGCCTAAAATTTAGAAAGCGCATCCTTCACTTAGAGATTTTTTATTGCACTTCAAATTATTTTCATAGTAGTTTAAAATAAGTGTATGATTCTAATACTTCAGTGGTAATTTATTAAAAACACATTTATATGGAAATACTGATATAAACTTTAGGGAAAAATGGGTCTCTATATTTTCTTTGAAGCTGTCCTTATGAATATGCAAATTAGCCAGAATCACACCAGTTCTCTGTTTTCATCAACAGAGGTCCCCAGTAGTCTTTAATTGACAACAGTGTCACCCAATTGATAATTGAATGGCAAATTAACTTTCAGTGCCCATGAAAGCACTTTCTTTTCCCTGAAATTAGAATGATTCATTCTATTTGCTGACATCACATAAAAATGAAGGACATTTATTTAAAATTTGTTAGTTGAAAAAAGTTTTGTTTCTATGAATTTCAACCCACAAATAAATCAATTGGAATCTTTTTATTTACATATAAAACATATCTATTGTGGGTTAAACAAAAATACACATTCCTAAAATCATAGTTCTTAGATTGCAACAATTTTTTCACAAACATTAGTACATGTCCTTTATCATCTTCATTATTGTCACTGATAGGTATTATTAATTGAGATTTACTATGTGACAAGCATTATGTTCAGGATATTATGTAAGTTAACATGTTTAACCTCTCAATGCCATCAACTGAGTTCTATTTCCATTCCTCTTTTAAAGATAAGGAATCCAAAGCACAGAAAGAGTAAACTAATTCCCAAGATAACCCAGCCACTAAGTGGCATAGCTGTGATTCCAATCTAAGCAATCTGATTCAAGAGAATGCATTTTTAACCTTTTTTCCAGTTGAAAAGCTAGGAATGAATGGAGCCAGAGGGCCTTCAAATATTGAGGAAATCTTAGTAGAAATGAAATAGAAATTACATTCATACCATGGAAGCTAACCAATCTAGGTGGTTGGCATTGTTTGCAAAAGATGATGATTAAAGAAATGAAAGATTCTGTGACATAAAAACAGAGGTCTTTGAGGTACAAAAACACCTAGGCCCTGGAAAGAAAAGAAAGTAATTATGTATCACTTTTTCACAACTGAAAGATATAGGGGAAAATGGAAACATTTATGTATACATTCATTTATTGTAAATGTATTGTTTGCTTTTATTGTACATTATGTATGAAAGGTATAGAAGTGCACAAAAATGGCCCCTACCCTCAAGGATAGTAAGTTTCAGCACAGAAACTAAACATTATGAACATATTACACTTGCATGACACTTCATATTTTTAGATTTTCCATAAATTATTTCACATGAAGCCTGTCAAATAGGTATATGAATCTTTCTTTTACAACAAGTTAAGTGAGGTTCAAAGATGTAAAATGTCACAACTAAATATGCAGTTATTAATGAATGTATTAAGGAGCATACAAGAAAAATGAGGAGAGAGGTATGAACAAGATGAGATTATCAAAAGATGAAGATGGAAATATTAGAAAGATTTCATGAAAGATATGATAAGTAAGTTGCATGTTGCTAGTGATATTTTTATAGGCAGAGGAGGAATATTTGAATTTTAGATAACAGCAGGAGTGGGGCTAGAGAGGCCAGAAAGTGCCAGTATATTTGCATAACCACTATCTGCAATTTCACTAAAGCTTTGATAAAGAGAAAACAAGTGGGAGTTTACATAATCAGTAGGATGAAACCAGATTGTGGAGGATTAACAATGCCTTAAAATGTCTCCTAATTTCATGAAAGATTTTTGAAGTTTTCTTTTTAATTAGAAATATGACATGCAAGGTATTTTAATATAAGAAAACTAATCTGGGACTCTACCAATATAAATTAGAAAGAACAAGATGGAAGTTTATTGTTTATCTTCACTTACGCAAAGTATTTTCTCAAATTTTAAAACCTTGTTTAAAAATGTAGATTTTCAGTCATTCAAGTCTCAGATGAGGGGTGAGATTCTGTATGTTTTTCAAATTCACAGTTGATGCCAGTGCTCTTGCTGTTGGTCTATTAAAGAGAATCTCTAGAGATTCCCTTCCTTTAAGAGATGAATAGAACCTTAAATCTTCAATTCTTGAAGATGTTTATTTAATTTGACGTTTGGGTTTTGAGATCTGGATTTTGTATTAAAAGTTTAACCAAACTGGACAACAATAATAAATATTAAGTGGCGAATCTAAGTTCATAGCCTCCTAACTTAAACTAGAGTTTAACAAGGGTTTATGTATGGTATGGGGTGTCCATGGAACTCCACAATGATGATGCATTTTAATCACTAATGTCCCCTAAGGCCAACAGAGACTCTCTCCCCACACTCTGTCTTTATTAGATTCAACATCTCCAAATCAACCATTAAAAGCTGTTCCTCAGGGCTTGATCCATATCTCCCTTCCTAAATCATTCATTGATTTTGTCATTCTAGGTTTCTGATAGACAATAATATCAAAATCATCATTACTATCAAAACATCATCAATATGACTCCATTTACTAAAAAATCTGATAAAGCATTCAATCTATATCTCTTATAAAATGTGTGTCTCAATACCCAACCAAAATGTATTATTATCAGCACATTTTATATCTTTCAAAGCATTTGTTATTTTCTTTCTTATGATATATCTTCTTGAATTTTCCTCTCATTTTAATAGCTTTATATGTTATTAAAAGACAGAATTAAAGACAGAAACTAGAACATGATATTCTAAGACCCCAAAGAAAATTTCAGTGGTGTCCAATGGAATCTAAATGTTTATGACAGTGTACTACAGAATGTTTAGCATAAAAATCACTTGAGAACTTTTTAAAGTGCTGATAACTAGTATATGCCCCAAAGATTCTGACTAATTCAATGTAAAAAGGGAACTCTGAAACCGTATTTTAATTTTACTAATTAATATCATCTTGGGATTCCTCTGAGTAACACAGAGTAGCTTAAAATATTCAGATGTGTGTTTTTATCTGGTCTCTAACACACATGGGTCATGTTATGTTGGACAAATCATTTGGCTTCTTTGGGTCTAAGCTTCACATTTGATTCATCTGAATCATTTGATTGATTTTTTTTTATTGAGGTAAAATTGATTTGCAACACTGTAGGTGATTCAGAGGGATAGGATCACATGGCCTCAAATACATGGCACCACATCCACCATCAAGTCACCCACAGTTCTTTACCAGAGTCTCCCTCTCCCCTGGGGTTTCTCCCTTTCCTCTCCACAACTTTTAGTCTCCATTCTAGGGTCACATATCTATGGTTTATTTTTTGCTTTGGTTCTATCAAACCCTTTATCTTGTTTCTTGACATTTCACAAAGAAATTAAACCACAGTATTGATGTTTCTTCTTTTGATGTATTGCATTTAGCATTTACACCTTCACTTCCATTCACATTGTCACAAATGGCAAGAGTTCATTGGTTTTATAGCTGAGTAGAATTTCATTGTGTACCTACACTATTTTCTAATCCAGTCATCTGTCACTGGACACTTAGGTTATTTCAATAACTTGGTTATTTTAAAGAGTGCTGCAAATAACACATGAGTGTGCAGCATCTGAATGAGTGTTTTTACATTCTTCAAGTAGATACCTAGCTGGGTATTATTACATATCATATTAAATATATTTTAATATTTTTAACTTTTTCATAATATTTTCCACAGGGACTGGGCCAGTGTTCATGCTCACCAACAGTGTGTGGGGGTTCCTTTTTCTCCATCTCTTTGTCACCACTTGTTATTTCTAGTTGTTTTGCTATAGGCTATTCCCATGTTGTGCTTTTAATTTATGTTTCTCTCATGATTAGGGTTGATGGGCATTTTTCCATGTGTCTATTGCTTTAGTTATTCTCTCAACTTTTTGAAGTATATGAGTTCTTTATGTATCTTAGATATCAACTCTATATCAGATGTATAATGTGCAAATTTATTCTCCATTTAGAAGAGTGGCTTTGTTGATTGATAGTTTCATTGTGCAGATTTTTTATTTCAACTCTACTGTAATATGAATTTATAAATATCTAGTCAGTTAAAATGCAAAAAAAAAGAGTTCCAGGTAAACATAAGTAGAAAAAAACAATAATGCAGGACCAAAGAAAGACTGAAGACATAAATAAGGAAACACCCAAAGAGACATATGAAATCTTCCTTAATCATCAGCTAATGATCAGTGCAAATCCTGACTACTAATATAACTGTCTCTTGCAACATCATCTTATAAACCTGAGCTATATATGTTTTTGATATTTATTCTTAAGTGTTCCTACATATAGAAGCCAGCAAACAATATGAAAGAAAATATCCCAACTTAAGGTTTATAAACCAAATTATATGAAGAGGTTAATTTCAGGACAGGAAAACATAGGGCTGGGAAATTCCTTTGGCAAAACAGGACAAATTTCTCTAGCACAAATTGTCATCTTGTTTAGTATTCCTGCACATGGATTTCATAGGAATGCTCTCAATATGCCTTCTTTCCTGATAACTGTCATTGTATGTAGAAGTCACCTCTGAATTAGGATAATGAGCTATTACTGCCTGCCCTGAATTGCACACACATGGTCTCCCCTTGTCTTTGGTGCAGCTGCTTGAATGTAGTGAAAAAGAGAAATTTTTATGAAATAATTATCTTCAGAATAACTTTGAAGATTTATGAAATTAAATGCTATTTATTCATTAACATTTGAAAAACCAGAAATATCTTTCCATCTGCCTTTGATAAAATCAGCCCTTTATTCTGTTCAATATTACCACAAATTAGTCTGCTTGCTTTCATAGCTTTTTCATGCTCTCTGTTTCATTTAACTCTTAAAAGTGATGTGCGCTATCACTTAAAGACGATGCTCTGTACTGATGAAACAACCACAAATTGTGGAGAAACAATATGGGAACCTTTATAAGCTGAATAGAAGGATTTACAATATGCATCTATGCATGCCTGTCTGAACACTTTTGCTTAGATTTCATATTTCCTTTTCTATGGCTGGTTTGATGGAAGTCTTAAGAGAATAATACCATTTTGTAGCTTTTTATGATTGCTATTGTACTCTGTTATAAACGGTATATTCTTCATTTAGATATGCTAAGCAGTTTTTTCTTTTTTTAATAATGGAAAATCTTTTATACGATGCTCAGAATGAAAATTAATATTAATATTGTTCTCATCTGAGTTAGTAAAATGAATTTCAATAACCCCAACCAATTGTAGAAGGAAAAAGATGTTGAAATACATGGACAAGATCTGGGTTGAAGTTGTATAAGTGTTTTGCTGATAGGATCTATAATGAAATTACATTTTTAACTTACAAATATAAAGTATTTTCATCATCAGAAAACTAGATCTATAAGATAAATTGAGTTACTTGCAACCTGTTTCATTTTTAGATGGGTACTGCTCATGTAATGCTGTAGTTAGGTCTTACATCTTGAAAATTATTTGCATCAGAATGGACCTCTGGAGAGGCAGTTCTCTATTTCCTGAATGCTACTGGGTTGATTTCATTTCCCATGTTTTGTTTCTTTTTTTCTTCCCAGCAGATTAATATCAAAACTGCTACAGCTAGTGAAGCATCATCCATAGTCTGTTTCTTTCTTTTCCTCTGCATGCAAGTTGTAAGATTTAACATTTTAGCAGCATCTCCCAGCTAAATGTGAGCCCCTTAAACAATCATAATAGCAGTTCTCTATTTTAACAAAAGGTCAGGACTGAGAAAGGCAATAGACATCCTGGAATTATGCATTTATTCTGTGCCAGACTTTAAACTTAGGCTTTTATAAATGTCATTCTCATTTTGTGAAGCAAGTCTACCAGATTCCTTTATTCTCATCTATTTTTATGAACTTTGTCTGGTTATATAAATATATATAACATAATATATAATGTTAATTACATATGTGTGATCGCCAATAAGTACAAATGCCTTACAATCTCCAAGGATATCAATCAGCAGTGATATCTATAGATGTCAGAAATTATAAAAGCAGATGAAATCTATTAGGAAATTTATATAGGCTATAACTAGAGAGAATTATGCTAAGTGAAATAAGTTAGTAGGAGAAAGACAAACACTGGATGGTCATATATGTGCAATTTAAACATAGGAAAGAGCCAAAACAAAATAAGAAACTTTTAACATCTGGCTTCAAATCTTAGGCAACTAGATGGAGAGGATGGTGGGATGGGATTGGGAGAAGGAAGGGTCCAGACAGAACAGAGTGGAGAATGTTGGGGCACTGATGATGCGCAGTGTCAAAGTATGCCTTTGTAAACATTTGAACCCATCACTTCTGGAGCAGATAAAAAGCTGTAAACCTGTTTTATCTCAATAAACTTACTTTTTTTCCAAAGTAAAGCAAATCATGTCTTTTGTTGAAAAAGTAGAAGAGTAGGATTGTGAAAAGTAAAAAAATAAAAAAGCAAAAGCAAAAGAGTAGGAAAAAGTAAAACTGGTAGGATTGCTATAATAGGATCTAAAATAGTATTCTAGTCACAAAGTTAGTGAAATTCCCCATTCAAGCTTTTGAAGAATTTCCAACCATTTTTTGAATCTAAACTTAATTCTATGTCAATTTGGAAAATACTATTTCTTTGTTAAGAACTATGAGATTGGGTCCCTGGGCGATATAAATGGGAAGATTTTTGGAGCTTAAATTTATCTTTGCTTTTGCACGGTAGAACAGTAATAATAATAGCAGAAAATAGTGAGGACTTACTAATGATAGGAACCAGGTAAAGAAATTTATATTATTATTTAATTTAACCCAATGCTGTTCTTATTACCATCTTACTGAGAAAAAGTACCACAGAGTTTGAGTAATTTGCTCAAATTTGTGTAACTAGTAAGTGACAAAGCCAGGAAAACCACATTCAATTTAAATAGAAAACTAGATGATGCCTGCAAGCTAAATGATGCCTCATGGGAGAAAAGCATATACTTATGCTAGAATTAAAAAAAAAAAAAAAAAGATAAAGATCAGTAAAATTCTTTGCTTCCTTTACTGGGAATCAGACTCCAATATTTTGAAAATTGGTTGTAGTGTGTTTCTTTACATTGACCTTACTTTGCCATTTTATTATCTTCAGAGCAGAATTCTTGACAGTGTTACCCCTTTCCATCCTCTGCAGCACAATGCTCAGCTTACTCCTCTTGCCAACAGTTCCGTTACCCAAGCTGGCAGAGACCATGCTTGTGTTGTTAACAGCAGCTGGCACTGCCTGGTTCACTCTGGACATTTTGTATGTATTTGTTGAGTGAATGATGGATAAATAATTACTTTCTCCTATTAAAAAGTAGATTCACGTGTCTTATAGAATAAAATTCAAATTTACTACCACAACTTTCAAAGTCTTTTTCAACTGACTATGCACACTCTCTCATCTCTCACTGTTCAATCATTCTTCCTTGATTACCTTATAGTCTCTCAACTTACCTTCCTTCAACAGCACACATGGCAATCAACGTTCAAGGGTATGACACACTTTCCTGAGTAGAACCACTGCCCTAAGAGGGAGGGCATAATTTACAAGACACTGGTCAGAGGTCCTAGCCATGAGCCTCCTCTTCAGGAAATCTTATTAGAATGCTAATGAGTAAAGCAAATATTGTTTTTACTCTGTTTCAGAAAAAAGAAAAAAAAAACAAAAAAATTCTTAGTGTTTTTTAGTTATTTTTAAGATTTGTTTTGTGAAATATTCTATCAAGATTCCACAGTTGAACATCATATTAATAGCAATAATTAACATTGTCCTCAAAATATTGGCTACTGTGTTAAGCATTTTATCTGTATTAAACTTCCTTTCAACCTAATAAAGACAGTACTCTGATTCTTTTAAAAAAGAGAAAATAGAAGTGTCGAGAACCCAAGTGATTAACTGATGTTACAGAACTATTCTATTTTAGGTATTTTTCAACATAAAATTTTATTTTAAAGTGATAAAGTTTTCAAACTACTCTCTTTTCTTTTCTGCTACACTAATTTCCTATCTTGAGAATTTATACCCATATTCACAAACACACTAAATTTTAGAATGTTCAGAATAAATTATGTTATGAAACTCCATGACATTGTTAAAAGTAAAATAGATAGTAAAAATAATAATTGAGTGCCTTTTCATTAGAGTTGATATGATTATTAAGGTGATGTATGTACTAGGCTATATTTGTTTCTAAATAATAAAAGTTCAAAGTTGATATTTTTTTGGTATTATTGCCTCAAGAATTGCCTTATGCCAAGACTCAAACCTAGTTTTCCTATTTGTATTATTTTATATCAAATGAAATTCCCTTTTTCTCAAATTGATCAGACCAAAGTCTATTATATTTCACATGGGGATTTTTTTCTGCAATATTTGCTCTATAAGCAACCTAATCTAATATATATATGTCTTGATACTTTCTTTCATCAAAGGCTATATATAAAATTTGTTGATACCACCTGGACTACACCACCAAAATTCCTCTGAAATGGTGTATCAAAAAATAATTCCATTTCCTTACATTTTATTTCATCAAAAATGACATGTATTTTATTTGCTAACATGCATGCAAATATTCACGTGCACATGATACACAACACCCATAAATTACTTCTTTACAAGTCTCTGTGATCCTTCCTCTGATGACCATCCTCCATTTTCTCTATGATGTTGTGGAAAGTAAATATCGCCAAACACTTTATTTGAAAGCTTAGAAGCTGCCTTCTGCATTTCAATGAATGTAGCTAGAGGACTCTAGTGGATAGTAAAGTTTTGTGGAAACAAACATTTAATTCTTTACTTTTTCCTTATTGCAAGAAAATGTAATACTTCTTAGTACAAATAACCAGTGTATTGTGGAAAAGCTAAATGAAAATAACAATGTCTGCAATCAAAATATAGAATGTTACCACTTAGTCATATAAAAAACAGCAAAAGGAAATGCACCATGATAGTACAACTTTGATAACATGAAAGGAAAAAGTTAATAAGTGAAACTTTTATTATTTGATAGACCAATGAATGAGGACAAATAACACCAAAGAGAAGACCTTAATAGAAGATCAAAGAGAATATCCTTATACTGGTATCCAGATCACACAATGAAATGATTTACTGAGGAAACTTTGAAAATGCAACTTACATTGAAAAATAAGGAAAGTGAATGAAGGAATTCCCATCCAATTAAGAGTGAGATTCATGTTAGAATGCTTTGAAAAGTTTTTGAAAAATTTGGAGGAATTGAACATGCATAGTAGAAAACATTTAAACATCTCAATATTTAGAAATAAGGGTGCCCAAGACCCTTATTTATTCTTACCATCAGCACTGATATTACTATCCACATCATTTTTTTAGTATGAGAACTATTAATTGCAAGATACTTCACAGCATCTCTGGCCACTACTTATTCATGATCAGTAGCATCCAACCTCAAGACCTACCTTATATCTCCTGGAGGCACAACGATTTCCCCTAGTTAAGAGTCACGTGCTTAAAGTAATTACGACAATGAATTAGGGTGAAGGTGAAGAAGAAATGGCAGAATAGAAAGGATTCATATAGAAAAGATTATTGACTGTTTTTCCATTCTCACTCATAAGTGAGAAATACATAAGATTTAAAAATTGAAGCAGTAAGTCTTTTAAGGATGTATCATGTATACCTAATAACTGTTTTAGTATGTATAATTCTGAGGTTGAACTAGTACCCAATCACAAGGCAGAATTTTTCAAAATTTTGGAATTATGAAAATAATATTTTATCAATTAGTCACTTAATTTTATATTTATGATACAATTAATATTTAAATATTTAAGCATGATAAATATAAAATATATAATAAACATGTGTCAACTTAGAAGATTTAAAAATGTTTGGTCATATTTTCTGGGAATGTTTTTATTTTCATATTGACTGTGTTTGCTTATACCCATGATACTACATAGATTTTTGGTGTTTTTGCATGTTTACATAAATGATATCTCTCTGTGCTTATACTTTTACATTTTTTTCTTTCAGTTTTTATTTGTAAGATGTACTCATGTAGGAATAGATATTTGCACTTACAGGTACAATAAAATTCTGTGAAGCAGTTAAAATAAATGAACTAATTTAACAACTTATAAGTAGCACGCACAGCTACAGCAAAATAAGGAAAAAGTGTTGATTCATTTGTTTGTATGTTAAACTTGGCAGCTAGTCCAGTCAGGGGGATTCCAAAGTTGGAAACATTTGATCTGTTCATGACCCTGGCATGTATAAGAAGAAGGACCGAAACAAAGTCAGAAAAATATTATCACCTTTTGTTTCCAGGGGAAAGTAGCATCTGATAATCTGAAAAAGGAAGAGTTGTCTGCTCACTGGAGTGATCACACGGTGATCCACCACACTCCTCTCCTGGGAGAAGAGTTCTGGTGAGCCTTGCAAACAGTGAATCAGCATCAAGAAGAATGCAGTGTGCTGGGCATGGTGGCTCATGCCTGTAGTCCAACTGCTGGGAGGCAAGAGACCTGGAATCACTGAGTTTGTGGGTTCGAGACTACCCTGGGCAACATAGTGAGACCTGGGTCTTGAAAAAGCAGCCAGGTGCAGTGGCAGGCAGTTATAATCCCAGCTACCTGGGAGACTGAGGCTGAGGATCATTTGAGTCTGCAGGATTGCTGCCCCGGGCAACATAGCAAGGAGGAGAAGAGAAGGTACAAGAGGAAGAGGAGGAAGAGGAGGAGGAGGAAGAAGAAGAGGAAGAGGAAGAAGAAGAACAAGAACAACAAGAAGAACAAGAACAAGAACAACAAGAAGAAGAACAAGAAGAAGAAGAAGAACAAGAAGAAGAAGAACAAGAAGAGGAGGAGGAAGAGGAGGAGGAGGAGGAGGAGGAGGAGGAAGAGTAGATGTTTTGAGGGTGGGAGAACTATGGGAATGACACCTGATGGGAAACATCACATACCGTCCCCAAACTAATGATGATGTTAGAACAAAAATAAATGAATAAAGAAACAAAACAAGTGAAAATTAAATAAAAAGAAAAAGAAATGCCTGAGTATTCAAAGACTTACCAAATAAGAAACACCCCTGCTCACAATAGTAGCCCATGTGTAGTCACGGCAGAATAGCAATTCAATTTCTTTGAAAAATGAACCTTGATTTGAAACTCAGTATAACTTTAAGTCCAAGAAGATTTTCTTAGCAATCTCCCTTAGCTGATTAGACAGTGCTTTGTGAATGTTTTTGAGGCGGGAAGGAGTCCAATCTCATGATTTCCAATTAATGAACTCTATCTTCTAAGATGAAATGAAGATGCTCTATTGGGTTTCCTACAAAAATAATCTGAAGCAATGGTTTTCAGATGGTTTGTTTAGGAAATTATTTTATAAAAAAAAATCAGGAAAGTGGAAAGTGGGAATTAAAAGTGAGGTTAAAAAGGAATAAATGTCAAAACAAATGTGTAGTGTCAAGCTAGTAATCAGCACAACCCTGCTAAAGGATTATTGATGGAAGAAACTAATCTATGAGCTCTTTTCCCATAAGGCAGGGATTGTTAGCTCCATCCCATTCCCAGTGATACAAGTTTGAGCTTCTGAGACTAGAATCTCTTTTCCTAGAAAAGACCAAGATGGAACTTCAGATTTCCAATATAACTGAAGTGAAGAACCCTCTAGTTAGTGACCTTATTCTAACAGACTTCCACAGCAGCATTGGAAGTAAAAGATGACATGAGGGTTCACCAGGTGTTCTATTAACATTGTGGAAATTTTTTAAGAAATAAATTGACAACACATTGAAGTCATGAACATGTAACTATGAATTTTGCTCAAAGGACATTATAAGTATCTTCAAATTGTAAAAGTCTGATACAATATTTACCTCAAGACGGAACACTAGTTATCTTGTTTGTCTAACATAGACATTGCAAAAGAGATTAACAAAAATCACTATTGGCAGGAACAATGTTCTTAAATTGTGATGATTTTTTTGTTTGAGGGGGAGCAGAGAGTAGTGATAGTAGTTAAATATGGTAAATATTAAATATGAGAGCATTTGGGGGAATATCTGAACAGACATATCAGTAATAATTTTGGGGTGGTTGGCAGTCAGATAAATGGAGTAGATCTTCTCTCTTATCTTGACCAAAGGTATTCAGAAGTCGAGTCTATCAAATTATCATCACAAGTGTCAGGAGTGAGAGAGAAGCCTGCAAGTATGAAAAGAAAACCTTACAGTTATTTACTGCAAATTCAACTTGCAACAGGTAGAGTGAAAGAATCACACTATTCATTTTCTTTCCACAAGACACCTGTGATCCAAGAAATATAGTTCAAAAATGTAGATGGATGTACCCCAATGTCCCACCTGCTGCTTTGTCTAATTTAAAAGTGATCCAGGGCAATTTACCAGGGGAGAAAAGAGAAAACAGGAAAAGAAATAAAATGAGTTCCTTCAGCTACATTTAAATAGTGCTGAATAATGATGCTAAGGTTTGTTGCTAACCCAGCAAGTACACTGATCAATATTGTGCAGAACCAAATGTAGTAGACTCTAAGTCAAATGCTATTTTAGAATACTTCATCATTTTTTCCAGCCTTGTGAGATTCAAAAAAGAGAAAATGTTTCATAAGATCTCAGATAAAGCAAAGTTCTTACTGGGCGATGAGTGTAATAGAATTAAAGGAAAAGTGAAGAATGTAAGAAATATATATCAAATTTTGCATTATAAGTGATAAAACTACTGGCTATCTACTTTCTTCTATACAACTATATCCTTTATTTGCTAGAAAGTAGAAATTAAATCAGTCTACAGATTTCATGGTTTTAGTTTGTTTTAAGGGCATAGTCACATTGAACAATGAATGAAAACAGCATCAATTGAAAATCCTGTTACTGTAAACCTTGTAGTAGATTAATCATTAATATTTGAAACACATGACATAAACTATACTTGTTAAGTCATTGGTTGTCAAAGTACATCATGCTTATATCAAATGCATGTGTTCCTAAATTAGAGAACACAGATACTTGTCAGTTGATGTATTTTATCACACCAGTATTTGCCAGGATATATTTTGTAGTATACAATTCACTTCTTTCACATTATATTATAGTACCAGTTATTTTTGTATCACTATAAATTTAGTTTTTATTCACTTGGACTTCCCATCTGAGTTTCAACAGAGCTTTTTTAAAGCTGATATTTAATTTTTAAAAATACTACTAAAATACTGAATAGATGACAGTAATTTTGAATAACTGAGTCTATCACGGAAATTTTTTCCAGGGAATGGCTAGTGTCTGGTGGAAATATACAGTTTGGGATTTTCTTATATCACTTTGATACACATATTTTCTCTTTGGAGATTTCTATGCATGTAATAGTTTCATTAATTTGGGAAATTCAATATGTTTTTCCCTCAAGGAAGATAAGGTATGATTTAATTTCCAAAGATGAAAATAATATTATTTTATAATAATTCATATATTTGGGTTATTTTTTACTTTGCTTTTATGTATGTATTGCTACAAATACCATAATCATTCACTTTGTATTTTATCAGAAAGATCAAATCTCTAAATTGCTAAGAAATTAATAATGTTAGAATATTTAAACTGAAAACATTTTAGGTAATGCAAAAAAAGAAAGCATGATTTTTGAGCAGTCTCATTTTCCATCCAGTTTAGTATTCAAAATTTAAAAAGCACCAACAATCTTCAAGTTTGTCTTTCCAAATATCAAAGTAAAAATTCACAGGTGCTCTTTAAATATTCATAACATTCTAAGTGAATCAATAAAACTATTCTCCAAAAATATTTTTTAAACCTATTTACATCACAGAAGTTATTATATTAATATAGCTACTGTCTTTTGGTGGTTATTGATTTCTACTCCACATATCCTTGCTGACACAAATTTTCATGTATTTCCTTTCGTCCACAGCTAAAAGTGAAATATCTTTGCTGACAAGGTCCCTAGTACATACTCCAGAGCCTGAAACTGTGAAACATTGTCTCCTCCTGTGACATCTGCTTAGGAGACAGATTTTTTTCTTAAAGCAAGAGAATATACTGAACATTGGCTTTGAACTGAATTTCATTTTGAAAGAAATGGTTATTTGTTATTTGTTTTCCTTACTTCGATGTATCAATCAGTTATCTTCACATACAGTGCGATAAGAGTAGTTTTCTTTACAAGTTATGCTAACTATTTACTTCAGGATTTCTTTCTTTGTGTGGGTGATCAAAATAATAACCTCATGCCATTTGCTGCAATGTAGATGGAACTGGAAGGGAATATTCTTAGTGAACTGAGTCGGAAGGAGAGAAATGCTAGCCAATTTTGGGTTCACTTGTATGTGGTATATAGAGAAACTGAACAAAGGATCAAACAGAGACAAACTGTAAGACTGCTGAAAAAAGATTATAGGTCTTAGACATTCAGGAGGGGAGGAGGAAATGAGGAGAAGGGGGAAAGTGGAGAGCAGGACCAGAGGAGAGTTGGGAGGCTTGGGGTTACTTTGGTGGTGGGGAAACTGTGGTAACAGCATCTGAGGACAGAAATCTATATAATGAAAAAAAATAAAAATGTTTTAAAACCCCAAAAAAGGATGCAAAATTTTTCTGTGGTTTGGTTTATTGAAAGGCTATGTGGAAGAAAATATTATGCTTAAAGAGTTTGTCTAAGGAATCCGAGAATCCCTTGAACTCTGGACTGCCCCTAAAATTCATACTGAAACCATTTTGCTAATGTCCCAAACCTCCCTTGTAGACACATAAAATTCCATAAATCAATGATCATAAACAAGTACAGATATGTTGAAGCTTTACTCTTCCTTGCCAGTTTCCCATTAAGGTAAAAATAATTAACAACAATTAAGGCAGATTTAGTACACTTCTAGAAATAATACTGGACATAGAATATATCCATGATCTTTTAGAGAATGTGCACAAACCTGTGAACACCTCCCAATCACTCATTTATTACTGGGGAGACCAATAATAGTAAAATAATAAATGTGAAATCTATTTCTTGTCATAGATAAGACTTTATTAAAGGATTAATAAATCAGATGAATTAACATCTAAAGTACATTACTGTACTAAATTACTCTTATCCTCATTTCTGTGTCTAAAATTTATCGAAGACTTATTACATACTAAGTATTGTTCTAGGTACCATATTTGTTAATTTTTCTAATACAAAAAATTCATTCAGTTCTTAACTTCATAAAGACTACCTGCAATAAATACACCTGACTAACAGTATACTTAATGGTAATAAACCAGAATTTTCCCCCAAAATAGTAGATTTATGGCAAGAATATCTCCTCTCACAACTGCATTACAACATTTTAAAGATAAAGATATTTATCTTTACTAATGCAATAAAGTAAGAAAAGAATGTATAAAACAAACTGCACACTAATGAGAACATACAGAGCACAAACAAGCATCTAAATAGATGTTCCATGTAATATTTAATCAGGGAAATTCAAAGTAAAATAACACATACCCGTTAAAATGGCTAATATCCAGAATACTGAAAACACAGAATGCTGATTAAGATGTAAAGTGACTGGACTGCTCATACATTGCTGGAGAGGAAGGAAAATGATACAGTCACTTTGTAAGGTACTTTGGTAATTTCATACAAAATGAATGGTTAAATAGACATTGGTGTTTCTAGATAATAGACCAATATTCAGCGCTATAAAACCCTAAAAAATGAGCTATCAAGCTGAAAAAAAGACATGGAGAAAACTTGAACACATATTTCTAAGTGAAAGAAGCAAAACTGAGAAGGGAACATATTATATGATTTTAACTTTTCAACATTCTGGAAAAGGAGAAAAATATGGAGACAGTGAAAAGACCAGAGATGGTTAGAGGTTACATAGGTGGGGTGACTAGAGAGAACAGAGAGGATTTTTAGAGCAATGAAGGTGCTTTATATAAAGATAATACTGGATATATATCATCTTTTAAATGCATAGAATACATAACGCTAATACTGAATCAAAACACAACTACAGAATTGAGGGTGATTGTGATGTGTCAATGTAGATTCAACCTTGATAACAAGGAAAATGGCAAATATACTACATAGTGAATGGTGTTTATGGGGGAGCTCATGCAGGTATAATAAGGGGATACATGGAAAATATCCATACCTTCCTCTCATTCTGTTGTGAAACTAAGTGGTCCATAAAATGTAAAAAATTCATCTTTAGCAGAAACCCTAAAAGTTCTCTTATTTATATTTCCTGTACACAGATACATTCTCTAAAATATATGAAATTAAAAAGAATATAGCCGGGCACAGTGGCGCGTGCCTGTAACCTTCAGCCTATGAGGCAACTGGGACTAGGGATAGCAGTTTGAGTCCTTTTCAGGGCAACATAGCGAGATCTAGTGTCCCCCCCCCCAAAAAAAAAATAGCTGGGCGGGTGGTGCACACCTGTAATCCCAACTACCTGGGAAGCTGAGACTGGGGGTTGCTTGAGTTTGTGGTACCCCAGGCAACGTGAGCCTGCAGTTCCACAGGCAAAAATAGCAAGACCTAGTCTCAAAATAAACAAACAAATGAATAAGTAAATAAAAATAAAAAATATATATGGTAAAATAATATTTCAAGAGATATATGTATAAATATTAGTGAGCTAGATATTAGAGTTATTGAAAGTAAATTATCATCTAAATTGTGGAAGATGACAGGTCATTTTTAGGCTACTGGTCACAATAATAAAAAGTCTCCACTCAGAAATAGTATTTCAATGGAAGACAACATTCCATGACATGTAAAGTGATATTGTGGATAGGAGCAAAATGGATTTGCAAAGCTAGCAGCAATGACTTGTACTTGAAGCACTTTTACCTTCTACTGGACTCATATGGAGACCCAAGACCACAGAACCGACATGAATAACTTCCTAAGCTTTAGAGGATATTTGAGTTTCCAAATTAATTCCTGCAGTGATTTTTATGAGATTTATCATTGGGGTTTGATAAAATACAGTATATATTTCCCTGAGTATAATAATATCTGAGTTTATTCAGCAGTTCAAGATCAATTTGAAAGTATACCCCGTCAAAGAAGGAATGTGCATGCATTAAAATGTAATGAAAACCTTCTGAAGAAAGTTCGAGTAAACAGAATCAAAGTAGTGATATTTATTTTACAGACCACCACATCCAGATTGTGATGGGAAAAATTCTTTATATATATATTATAAAGTATATACTTTATAATATATATATATAGGTATATTCAGGGGCAATGTGGTAGAGAGATATGCAACTAGATAACATGTCAAAATTTCATTTACCAAATGATATATTACAAAAAAAAAATCCTGCCTTTCCTGACAATTTCATCTCCTATGAGATTAATAAAGCAGTGTGTGTATTTTATTTACTGTTTTAAGCTGAACTGTGATCAATAATGACATGATTGATGAACTAGCAGAATTCTTGGGAGGAAGTGGCTGTTATTGTGGTAAAGATTATTAGAGATGCAAACAGGAACCTAGAAGCATTTTTAGTTTACAAAACTCATCCTAGGGATTCTATTTAATAAGCATCGCTGACCTGTGCTAACTATTTCAGCCAGTTTTAAGTGCCAATCACCTAATGTAAGTTTAATTAGATTCTGAGTTATATAAGAAAACAATAGAAAGTTGAATGATTATCTTCCCTTTGAGCCGTATTATACCCAGACTGTTTCAGAAAGGTAGCTGAATAAACAACCCAATTTTAAAAATCTTCTCAACTCTAAAATCCAGTAAAAATAAGAAAATAAGCTTGCAGTGTCTTTCAAATCAAGCAACTAAGAAATCAACAAACATCTCTTCAATGTGTATTTTATGCTAAGAAATTAATGGAGTTGAACACATCTATCTGATTATTTTCCATTCCTCTTTTTCCAACTGAGTAAGAGTTCTTTAACTTTTCCTCATTTAAATAACTTAAACATATACAATGAAACATTGTACTCTACATATATATTTACTTCCAACCCTGAGTTTCACATTTAACCATAGTTAATTATTTTGCCCTAAATGCTTTTTAGATGGTGCAATTTGTTCTTAATGTCTTAGCTTTCCTCTTTGGTCACACAGCTGGAGTGGAACATGAAGACTCCAACGAGCACGTCTCTCTGGGTGAACATTTAAAAAAAAAAATCACAACTAGTAGGCAAAAAGCCATTTCCTCTAGTCAGGCTGTGGTTATCTTGATCTAGCATGACAAATTGGTGTTCCCAGAGTGGCTGCAAAGTAATCAGACTGTGACAAATGGTTTACTTATAGCAATTTGTTTCCATTTTACTGAAAATTTCCACAGTCTTTAAAAAAAAAAAGAAAAAGACGTTTAATGGTATTTGAACATTGTTGAAAGTGAACTATTTGAAATGGCCAAAACTCAAATCTAAGATCATTGTGATCTCTTATGAGATGTGACCAGAAACAAACTTCCTGGGACATGTGTTGTACTAGAGGAAACCACACCTCCATCCACTGGTGACAGTGTGGAGTGACACTGAGACATGATTGTCAACCCCACTCATCAAAACTTTTCTGGTAAAGTCCTTTAAGATTCTGTTCTCATTCTAGATTGTAGGATCCGTAACATTTAGTTTGGCAAGATGTATCTTCAATTTTTATTTTCCTCACATGATTTGAAGGTCTGCCTTAAGTCTAGCATGATATTCTGCCAAAGCAATGAAGCAACATCTCTACAGCCTGGTGCCCTTTTTTGAGTGTTATTTCTGTGTCTTTGACTATTTATGCTGCTCTCCCAGTAAGTTTCCCTTTGTTATTGTTTGTATTCACTACCTTTCTCAGTCAATCTCTGAATACTCTTTAAGTGGTGTTCTTCAAGTCTTGGAGAAGAAACTTTCTCCTCCACTCTATTTTCCTAAGAGAAATAGATATTTGATCATAGAAAGGGTAAGTTTTAGTGTCAAGAGTTACCTTTGTGCCAGGTACACAGAGTAAGATGATTTGTTCTTTATTTTACTTCATCCTATAAAATCAACTTATTTTCTCATATATTAAATAAATGGGACTCAAAGATAAAACTGTTAGAGATTAAGTAAATATGAACTTTTCTATTTCTTTCTATTTCTATTTTCTATTTCTATTAAAGATGCAGATTGATGAAAACAAGTAAGTAAAATGTGAAGCAAAATAATAACTAACTTTCTTAATCTTCCAGGATTTCAATAATATTCCAAAATTCATTTCCAAGTATTTGTGCTTCCTTGATGTTTAATGTAGTGTTAAAACAAGCATATCTCTTATTTTTATTTTTTAACTAATAAGGTACATGAAGCATTCTTCCATTTTCATTGACAAGTGTCATGAGTCAATGCAAAACAAAGAGACTGTACATAAGCAGAGAAATATTTAATGATCTAGAAAGTTCATTAAAACAAAAAGAAAATGAGATGTTAAAGTCTAATGTTAGGCTTCAGTTTATACATACCCTGTTTAGAACAATTTGCTTTAGTCTGTACCTATTGACTATTTTTTCATATTATTTATTACCATATCTAAATGTGCACTGAACATGTTTCTTTTCTCTTTTATTATTTTTTATAATTATCCTTATAAATCTAGTGATTCTAAAGAATAATTTCCATTTTTCAGTAATATTTGCTAATAATTACTGGAAACTGCAATATCGTAGGATTTCATTTAACTGAAATTAAATTAAGCAAAGCTATTGATATCTTGCTGATCTTCTTTATTATTTTGGAATCTTTTGTTTTTCCCAAACTGTTTTGTTTCTCTTCTGTGATCAGATTATTTCTTGATACAATACGGGTGACTTTTTCATGTCTATTATTTTAAATTCTAAGAAAGGCTTTGATATGTATGTATATATATATATGTATATATATATACGTATATATATATAGATAGCTCACTTTTTTTGTCAACAGAAAATGGGAGTATTTGTTTTTAAATAGCAAAAGTTTTTATATTTTTCTTCTTTTCAATGAATTAAAGATCTGATATGTTTTGCACAATACTTGATTTAAATAACCCCTTATCTATTTAGTCACTATCCATTTGTTCATATACCATTGCTAAACTGATTGTATTTGCTTTTTACTTCATCTTATTTAAAAAGTCTTTCTCTTGAAACTAATACAGTTCTACTGTTCTAAGAAAGTAGGGCCAATAATTAAAGATGCAGATTGATGAAGACACGTAAGTAAAACGTGAAGCAAAATAATAACTTAATCTTGCAAGATTTCAATAATATTCCAAAATTCATTTCCAAGTGTTTGTGCTTCCTTGATGTTTAATGTAGTGTTAAAACAGGCTTTATAGTTCTCATTAGAGTACATATTTAAAATCCATGTGTATTTTTCTTTATTTCCTATAGTAAAATGTCTTTGTGCACCATTATATACCTGAATGTTGGAGGAATACTCTATTTAAAAATTAAGAAGGTTACTGTCCTTGTTCAAGTCATTGTGTTATTAATTGATTCAAGTGATTCTACTGATTTGGTGATGAAGTCATAGCGGGAAAAAATTGCAGCATAGACCATATTGTCTTTTTATTTCTTTGGGAAGATTTGATCAGATAAGCATGGGATTTGATTAGATAAGCATGGGATTTGGAAAGGGAAGAATTTTGACTTTGCCTCCAAATTTTAACATGAAATTATTTCAGTGTTTCTGTTTTCTCTCATGCATATTCACCAACTCAAATTTAAGGCATTTCTGCTAATAACTCTCTCTTTTATGGTGACTATACAACCCTGATTCTTCTTACTTTCTCTAACCTTAACCTCGTCACACACATAAATACATTTCTTTCTTTCTTTTGAGACTAGGTCTCGCTATTTTTGCCTGTGGAACCGCAGGCTCACATTGCCCGGGGTACCACAGACTCAATCAATCCCCAGCCTCAGCTTTCCAGGTAGCTGGGATTACAGGCGTGCGCCACCACGCCCAGCTACATTTTTTTTGGAACTAGGTCTCGTTATGTACCCCCATCAGGACTCGAATTGCGATCCTTGGCCCCAGCCATGGCCTCCTAGGTTGCTGCTTACAGGCATGCACCACCATGCCTGGCCCCATACATACATTTTTTAATACCTAACTTTGATTTCAAAACTGGGTATTCTCTGAAAAATCTCTCTTTCTTGTATTACAGTTGAGTGAAATCTCTTCATAGTTACCAAATGAAATAGCATGGGGGTCTAACGTTATTATCTGTAATTTCCTACCTCTGATTATTTTTTATCCTAAAATGAAAATCACTCTAAGTTTCTTGATTAACCATCTTTATGGATGCCATCCTCTTTAACCTTGACTACCCATACTCAAGTTCTGTAGATTTTAAAATCTAGCTATTAATCTTTCTCCTACAGTAAAATAAGTCAGTCATCAACTGGGTAATTTCCAAATGCAGATAATCATTCCAATACATCTCTTCAAAGTTACTTGACTTCCGTATCAATATGACTACTGAAGTTCCTCTTATTCTAAATTACTGTCGTAACAATCCTATGAATTTCTTCACTTAAACTCTTTCATAAAATCTTTATAATCCAAAATGTTGCTACCCTAACACACATCATGTCTTTTACTGTGTCTCTCAATCCAGTTTTTTTTTATCCATGAAGAACTCTTTCCTTCCACTTACAACCCATCGTTTATCTCAAGTCTCATTTTATTTCTTCTCTTTTCATGTCACCTTAATAACACAACATTTTTACTAGTATCCTAACATTCGCAATTCTTTATAAAAATGAAAATTTTCACATTATATATTTTGTATCTATACAACCAAATCATCTAATTATATGCTGTTCCCAGACTTCTGAATATTATTAGAGAAAATAAAACAATTGTATGAATTAATATCAACTATTCGGTCTCCAGATGGGTTTTCAGTGTAGTTCAGCAATTCTTTTTCAAGTCTCTAATTCTTTTCCTGCTCCATTTTCTCTTATTTGCATTGCCAAATACAAGTAACAACTTTATACTTTCTATTCTTAAATTCATTATCAAACAGATATTTTGCCTCTGAATTCACAGAAACAGTTTTGGGCTATTTTGGCTAATACTTCCTTAATTCTCATATTCACATTCATTAGCTGTTGATATTGCCATCTTTTGGGATCATAAATGTGTTCTTTTCCCTTTTATTTCCTTCTCCTCCACCAAAGCCAGCCAGATTGTTAAAATTAATACTAATTTCAGTTAGGGGTTTGAAAAAATAAGTTGCCTTTACTTTTGTTTGCTTCATTTTAAAATTGAGCTAAATAAAGTTGGGATAAATGTCACAGTAGAAATAAGAGAGATTCTTAAGAAAGAAAGAGGAAAAATCCTTTACCCCCAAAATATCTTTCAAAAATGAATATGAAATAAAGATGTTCTCAGAGGAAACTAAAACTGAATTACGTTGTGGAATTTGTAGCACAGGGGATAGTTATTATATTGCAGAATCACAAAGAGCAGAAGGGTTTAAGCAAAATAAACTAAAACACTATTAAACTTTTACTAAGTTCATAATTATAAATACTTTTGATTAATAGGAAAGAAAGCAAATATGAGCAAAGACATAAATATGAAAGTAATAAAAATAACTAAGATTTTTTTAGACTCTAATATGATAACACATTAAATGAATTAAGGCCCCATATTAAAAGATTAGATATAAAACAATACCTACTCAAACTTTTTACAAGATTGAATTTAGAACAAGTATCAATGCTGGAAGTAAAGGAGCAAAAAAATGATATTCCAGGAAAAACCATTTTCTTACTTACAAATATCACTGAAGGCAAAAAGCATATATAGATACAGGGCAGTTTTAAAATTATAAAGTTTAGTACAGTAAAACCTATGTAGCATAGATGAACATCTACTTATGTGGCATATTTTGTACATGTAAATTATGTACATATAAAAGCAGAGCACTGGGGATCTTTATCACCTCTCTCTTTTTGGTGTTCTCGCTTCCATGCGTTTTTTTGGAGCTCTCCCCAATGATGAAGCCCTTTTTATCTCCTCTTTCTAGACCAAGATGCACCCACTCACACATGTGCACAATCCCTGGGAACAGGTGTGTAAAATCATGGGGAGAGTTCACCACCACAGATGCCGGTCATAGCAGCTAATGCTGGAAAAAGCCTGACATTTGTCCTACAAATAAGTAACATAATTTAATAGAGTTTATATCCATTGAACCACAGAGAACGATAGAAATTCTAACAGAGAGAATGAGTATAAAAATTTTGGAGAACAAAGTGACTGATCTGAGAAATACATTTGTGTTAAATAGTTGCCAGGTGTGTTTATCAAATTCTAAAATACTATTAGTCATTGTTTTCTGAATTACATATTATACATTATTTTATTTCCAACTTAAAAATTAAATCTCACCAAGTTACCCAAAACGTTTCATTTTCTTTTGGTTATCTAAATGGTGTCATCACTCCTGAGAGCCACAGGGCTTTTTTAGAACATGTAGCACTTACAACTTGCAGTAGCTGTTGTATGGATAATGGGTCCCCGAAATTTGACCCTTAATGTTATTTCCTTATACCTGGCATTTGGCTAAATATTAATATCTGAACTCTGTGAATCCATCCTCAATTTAATGGAAAAGTATTCATATTAAAACACCCAGAGAAGTTTGCTATTAGCCATTCATGTAAAACTTACCCATTTTTACCTTTAATATCAGTGTTATTCACTGTTATTTTGAATCAAATATACATATCACATTTATTGTTACAGATTATACATAAATATGAGAGCATGTCTAGTTGTACAAGATTCTCTCTTAACATGTTTGATAGGTTTTTGGAAACTGTGGTTGGAAAAAATGATGTATAAGAAAATCAGCTCCACCTAACTGATAAAAATTGTAATTGATGTAAATTAAAAATAGAAATGATTTAAGTTCTTATGGCATATTTGTTCAGGAAATGATCACCAAATCTCTAGACATGAGACACTAATAATATTAAACAGCATTTATATTCATTCATTATATTATATACATATTTATTATATTACATATACATATTTTGTATATGTACACCTATATAATATGTGTGTATGCATATGTATATATTACAATATTTTTCATTCATTGTATTGTTCATGATGTGCAAGTGAACATTTATTTAGTGCTTCTTGTGTCCAGGCACTGCGTTAGGACTACAATGCACATATGCAAGGATTAACATCTTTGCAAATAAGCCATCAGAAATAGTTAAGTATAATTCAATAATATCATCCTGATTTTGATGATAAAACAAATGTTAGTATCAGAATCCCTGAAGGAATGTACAGACTTTTACCACAGTTGAGATTCAAATGTATAATGACATTTTCATGGGCTGTAGGACTAGAAGGAGATGAAATGGGTATTTTAGCAAAATTCAGTATGCTTTTAGATTAGTGTACTGGGCAACTGGGCACTAGAAGCCCACATATTAAACAGAATAAGAAATTCCAGGTATCAAATAAGGATACTTCTGTAACCATCTGCTGTCCCTCTTTTCTACTTTCTCTTCACACACAATGTTTTTCAGAAAGAAAAGAGCTGTCACTTGAGGCCCAAAGTTTTTGACCGGGAAATTCCCTATGAAAGAACTGATAAAAAGCTTTTCTACTTGCCAAGCACGAGAAGCCCTTGAGACTGGAATCAGGCAGGGCCAACGTCAGCACCACCCACAAGCTTCATGGAGGTCTGTGGTCTGGAGCTTCACAACGTAATGAAAGGCAACCAAGTAAAAGGACAACACTCAAAGAATCTAAAGGAAAATGACAGAAAAGACAACAGGGTAGAGGGATCACAGGCATGAGCAGTAGCTGTGCATGTGGGAACTTTGTTAATCTCATTCTCTTTTTCCAAGCTTTACTCCCACACATTCAAACCACCCACACATGCAAACAGACTGAGCTAAAGACTTCTGAGGAGAATACATAGGAAGAGAACAAGAAAAGTAACAATAAGCAATTGCACCTTTTAAGTTCTTAATACAACGGTAGAGTTTTGGTGTTACTGTCTTGCTCATTTTTGGATGAGGCGAATTAGAGTAAAAGGGATTAAGTAACTGAAGATAAAGTTGCCACAAAGAAAGTAGATGCTAAGAACATTGAGAAGCAGGCATTTGCACAAAATGTTGTTTTCCTATCTTTCATGAGCATAATAATGATAAAAAGAGAAATAATTAGGGTCCTTTGCACTGTGTTTCCAGAAATGAGTCTTATTACAATATATATGCCATATGTATTACATGCATATATAATACAACATATGTGGTATGAATGCATATCTGTCTGTATGTGTATGAATGCATATAGAAAAAGAAGAGGGGAAAGAATATAAAACAAGCTATTATCTTGTTATCATTGGAGGAAAATAAAAACCAGACATTAACAAATACAAGAACCTGGAGGAAAAATATATTGGACTATTTCCAACGAACCTTGAACCATAGTTACTGAATCACATGATTTGTATATTTCAGACCTGAATCACTGTTATGGTCCCCAAATTTTGGATTGACATGCTGTTAATGACCAGATCTATAGGGAGACACCGCTCACTGCCTCTAATGACTTCCGTGGAATCTTTGGTTACAAGATAATGCATATTCCCGAGATCCCTCCCACTGAAACTGTAATGTCCTTGTCCATAGAACTAAAGAGTTGGTATCTGCCCAGGATCCTGAAATTACTATTGGAATGTGAAAAGGCAACCTCAAGATCTTCAGGTTAACCTGATTTCTCAGTGAGTCTTTCACATTTCCAAAAGTAGCCACAGGACCATCTCACTAACCCCTTGAAGCTGACTGGAGATTCTTTCTTTGGGGCTGCCTGGGTCTTGCTTTGAAGTTTAAACCTGGGAGCAGTTATCTGCCAGCCAGGATAAGCACTCCCTGGGCTTTCACTGGCAGCCAGTACTAACAAAAAAGGGATAAGACCTCTGAGAGCGCTGTGCCATCTACCAAATCACAGCAGAAAAGAGGGTAATCAGAGCTCTTTCCACAGGGTGCTCCAAGAGTGAATCCAATCAAATTAAAAAAAAAAGTCAAAGAGAAAAGATAAAATAGCTTCAAAAGAGAACCCACAGCTGTAGACTTGCCTGTCAATCAGCAGGAGTCACAAGCCAATCAGAGGTAAAGTAAAAAAATGCTTTGAAAGAAAATGCATTAAAATCAGTTGCATTCCACTAGAGTAGGGGAAGGGGGAAAATATCTGGTCAACCCATAGAACTTTCAGGAAAAAAAAACCTGATAAATCAGTCTAGACACTTAAAGTATTTCAAAATTACACTTGCACATCTGTACTGGCAGAATTTTTCTCTCTATGATTTTGACAACTTATTTGGCTACTCTCCCCATCATCTCACAAAGCTAGTATAACCAATGAGTGAATGAACAAAACTTAAACAATAAGTACAATTGCTAATTTGGTAGGCAAATGCAATTCAGAAATTCACATGATTATTTCTCTTACTGGTGTTGGAGTGTGTTTGCCTATCTTAAGAAGGTAATTAAATCCTTTTGTTTCTAGATGTAAGTAGTTCTTACAATTGTTTCTGAAAGCAGCTAACAAGGGAGAATTTTCCAGACAATATCACAGTCTTTTGTTCAGGGAAGATCAGACTCAGTTAAGTAATCCGGCTGGGTGATTTACAAGCCATAGGGAAACAAAGGTTTGAAAAGCGAGCAGTGGACTGGTCAGATAAAATTAGTTAACTTGGTGAAATGGAGAGATGATGGAACTGGGGCATTTGGATGTCAAGAATCTGTGACCTAAGTGTACGCAAGTCACTGACAGGAAAGTATAACAGAAAAACGATGTTTGCTGGACATTGCTTGACAGTATTTCCAGTGGGTCTATGGTAAAGTCTGCTGGTGGTAGAGAGGAAAGTTCTTCGGGAAAGTTTTGTACTCTCTTGGAACAGATAATCTGCTTAAAAGAAAAACAGTTAGATGGTGATAACCAGGTACCAATATTATACCCATGCCCAGTTTTATCCGAGGTTGTGGTTGGCAGTCTAATGGCCCTCCAAAGATGCCCACATCCTAATCTGTGACTACATTACCTTGTCTTCTTGGGAATAAAAGGACTCTGCAGATTGATAATATTAAGTGTCTTGAGATGGTGAGACTATGGTGCTGGAATTAATTTGATAAAATGAGTCATTTGAAAGAGGGAGACAGGAGTGTCAGTGTCAGAGAAGGTGATGTTATGACAGAATCAGAGGCAGAGAGAGTAAAAAAGAGAGGCTTGAAGATGGTGGGCTATTTGGTTTGAAGATAATAGCTACCAGCTAAAGCACACAAAAAATTTTTAAGGGGTAGAAAAGGGGAAAAAATAAATGGCTTCTCTTTAAGGCTATAGAAGGACTAGAGCCATGTTAATTCATTTACATTCTGAACTCCAGAACAGTAATGATGTATGTATGTTGCTATAACCACTAACAGTGTTGTTATTTGTTATAGCAACACAATACAAACTAATATTGGCATCATTTAAAAGCAATATACTTGCAAAAGCCCACGGCACTGGCATAGTAATCTACAACTTTTATTAGAAGCACTAGATTACTTGTCCACAGATAATCATGCATATATATATATATATACATACATATATATATATACATATATACATATATATATATACATACCTATATGTATGTACATATGTAAGGACAGCAATGGAAGTAAGGGATGGGAGTGAATGGTTATCAGGCAATCAGGTAATCCAGAAAGGATGGTTTTCTTTATTTTCTGCAATTTAATTTCGAAACATGTAAAGACTTTAAGAGTTTGTCCACTATGTTTTTAAGTGGATAGTTAAACTTTCTCTTTGTAACAATAGATGTATGAAAGAACCTGATGCAGAAAACAACCTCAGAGATGTTATAATTTATCCCAGCAAGCAGATTTCCCATAAAAATTTACCATATTGCATGGTTAAACAGAGTTAATTATATTTTAGTTTACCATAATGAAAAATGTCATTTAGTTATTCTTTGCTAGACATTTTCAGATCATCATTGTTGAGATTCAGATGACTTGCGCTCTTCTCTCTTACATCCTCTGCTTTTCCTTCAAGAAATGAAATGTACTAGCAACCATTTTGTAAATATAACAGTGACTCAGAGAAATTGCTGCTTAGTCTCAATTTTGACTATAAAAAAGGTCAGATTGACAGTGGAGGTTGGGGTATCTAGTAATTTCAAGTCACAAATTAGCCTGATGAAAATTAAAACATTCCCTGAGTCCACTTGCAGGTAAAACACAAACACTGAGGCAAACCAGCATGACCCCAATTAAAACAAAGAAAGAATATAAATTATCACACTAGTAATTTTAAATAATCATTGCATGTTGATAATATTTTGAACATAATTAGATATCTCTAATATAAATAAAATATATTTTGAAGAGCAAGGAGAGAGCACATGAAAAAGTAGGCGGGAAAAAGAAACAGCTCTCAGGTCAAAAGTATATTTTCAAAACCTCAAAAATAATCAGCATAATAGTACTAATTTATATATCATATGTGAGCTGTAATTATTACATATAAAACTGAGATGACTTGACTTAAAAAGTGCATCTTCTTGATTGTGAAAAATCTTTTCTTAAGCTAATAGTTTCATTTGGCAGGGAGAGGTGAGCCTGGTAAAACTCTGGCTCTCCAATTTTAAAAATAATTTCCTGCATATCTATTTGTAATTCAAATGAAGTTTCTCTTCATCTTCCTGTGTGTATTTCTTGTATTTGGTTTAATGGTACTATGAAACGGTCTCTGTAAAGGAACTGGCATTAATTGCCCTAAATATGAAGTCAATTTTATCCATATATTATACATAGTCTATGGATCATATCAATAAAATGTTGGGAATACTTTCTACTATATTTTTAGAGAAAACAGTGTAGGTAATTTCCTTGAAAATGTGTCACTACTCGGCATCATTTGGAAACTTGAAATATAAAAATCAATCTATTTGATGAATCAGGTGTCCTAAGAATGAAGACTGATATTGATAACTATTGATAACTCTGTCTTGCTTTCATTTCTATAGCTGAAACGTTGCTCTTCTACCTCCAAAAGTTCTCACATTTCTACCTAAGACATTGAGAGCTTAACAAAAATAAGATTCCTCCTGTGTTTAGATAGAGATCCTGAGCCTGCATAAATACTTCTAAGTAGAAAAAAGGAAATATAACTTGTTTTCATCCCTGGGACTATCTAAGCAACCAAACCATAAAGTTTTATACTCTTAATTGCCATTGGAAATTGGCAAATCCTAGGAGAGCAATGGGTATATTATGATCAAGATTGAGGGTTTTTATTCCTCAGTGGAGTCACAGTAATTTCTTCCAACTTCTCACAAAATTTGATTGCTTTTTAGAAAAGTAAATTAATTTCCTAACATAAGTTGTTTTGTTGTTTGGTAGAGATCATTCTCAAATAAAATGAATCAAGTTGCTCATCAACTATGGAAAATATTCAAAAAAGCAACCTGACAAAAAAAGAGAAATAAGTTTCACATTTTCCAATGATTCTCTCCTGACTATAAAACTGACCAAAAGGTTGTCTAAAGAATAATTAAAAATGAAAATTCTTTTGAAATGACTTTTATAAAAAAACAAGATAATAACTTCTTTTTCTGCTTGGGCAAGAATGCTTGATGAGTATGCTTTCTCTACTCTACAAATTGTATTTCTTTTCTTTACATTCAAAATTCAGCTTCAACAACTCCTACTCTTTCAAACACAAAGTTGGTAGCTAAATACTTGAGTTATTTCTAGAATGCATCCAAATAACTTGTGTTTCTTTGACATTCACCATACTTTTCCTGTTACTGATAATAAACTATGTTTTAATTGAAATAAATTACTCCAAGGCCAATTAATATAAAGAAAATGGTTCAAAAATATGCAGTATAGTCAGAAAGATGTATATAATTATTACTTGGAACACTATTTGATAAATAATAAATCTATTGGGTGTGTTGGTGTTTTCTAGTTATATTACAGTAAAGAAACTTACAGTCCCAGTTAATAAGTTTCTATCTCAAAATATAAGCACATCAAACTTCAGTTTTGTTCGTAAGTTTTTGTTTATTTCCCTTCTGTATCATATGCCCTTTGCATTCTGAACTGTGCTTCTTTGGTTTCTTTACCATAAAGGAACTCAAAATAAATATGTGCCCACACACTGATCTTTACATATTCAAAGAGGGTGACATGTCTCTTTTTGTTTTGTTTTTGTCTTCTACTTTTCACATTAAAAGTCTTAAGCACTTGCCACTATTGCCCTCCAACAGTGTTGCCAAAGCTTTCTAATTTTGGAAAACTTATTCTCATATTCTAGATGCTTGATCTTTCTAAAACTTATGTTCTAGGACTCACCCTGATGATTATACCAAGTGAAGATGTATCCAAAGAGGGATTCATAATACACTCCATATTCAATCACTCAACACAGTTTACTCAAACCTTAGACTTCCCCATTGATTCTTCTGAACATTCAAAAAAAACTAGTTCTGCACCATATGTTTAAGACAAAATTGTTAGTGTTTGGTGTTGATGATTTTATATGCGTATGGATGTCATTTTAATCTGTCTCATATATAACACAGTAGTCATACTACATTAGGTAAATAAACTTACCTAATGATTATACCCAATCTTGTAAATAGCTATATGATTTTAATGACATGATAAGATATAACGTATTCTAAGTGAGATCAGCTAAGGGGAAAGGTGATGATGAGAGGATTCGGGAAGAAGGTAGATAGATATATGTGCTTATAGTTTCTTCCTATTGGTTCTGAATAGCACTCAACTCTTTTCCTGCTTCCCACTTCTCAATATTTTCTTTGTCTAATTCTGAAGCTGGGACCCTAAGATAGGAAATAATAAAGACAGGACCTTAATATGGGCCATATTAAAATTTAGGCACTGATGACTTTACCTGTGACTAAAAAACACAGAGGTAAAAAAAAGGCCTAAACAAAAAAAGTACTTTTATTTGTCGCAAACCCCAGGATGGGAAAAGGAAATGTATCACCAAGAGTGTGTGTAGAGGGAAATTGGGTTTCTGATTTGGATGAGGGGGAGAGAGAATAAAAAAGAAGAGCAGAGACTAACACACGAACTTTGAAGAAGGAGAGAAAGAGGAGGCAAGTTCAAAAAACTCAAAGGTTTTAGCACCTAGAGGAAAAGGAGCCAGAAGTGGAGTCTTCTGGGGCTCCCCCGGAATTGGCCCCAAGAATGGGAAACTATATAAAAGTGGAGGAGAGGTGACCCTAACAAAGTGCTGAGCCACCGTGCAACCCGGAGAGACCCAAGCTAAACCTCATGTAGGGAGTGATATAAAACCAAAGGACAAGGACAGGATGAAATTTAGCAATTTCAAATTAAGGTAAACCCCATGCAGCTCCCCCAAAAGCGAAAGCAAAATTCCTTTCTGTTTGAGACGCTTGTGCCAGGGTAAACTCTTAAACTCTTTATTTACTTTTTCCCTTACTGTAATTAAACCTGTAATTTTACGCTTATTGCTGTTTAATCTCTAAGCAACTACTTGTGCACAGGTGGGAAAACCCACATTAACAAAAGGGGGTAGTCCCCTGGTCCAGTAACAATTCCTGCTTTGACCAAATCATTCAGCTTAGGTGACTGAAATGTGTTACTTATAAACTCAACTCTGCCCAGTTCTCAGGAAGGTTGATGTCAGACTTTGTGTCTGGAATTGGTTAACCTGATCATTTCTTTTGAGCTCTAGACACTCCATTTCCCACTGCATTTTAGTGGAAACTATTTCTCTAATCTGGATGATTAGGTTTTAGATGTAGGTTACTGATTTCATTGCAGTTCCTTTCTGAGATTATAACCTCATCCTGTTTATCTTTAGTCTGTTGATGAGCTATGAATAATGTCCTCACTCTTTCCACTTTTTTCTACTATCAGAACAAGATTCCTCTTCTTTATCTTTAAGCATTAACATCTAAATCAGAGGGGCTATGTGGACTATTGAGAAACTAATTTATCTAATTAAACAATGTAATCATTTAGAGTTTTACCTAATTTACCTAATTATAGCAACATAAATAATGTTTAATTTTAACAATCACTAATGGTGACTTCTAGTTTTTACTGATTCCACACAGTTCTGAACTTCAGCAAGTTACATGACTGGGCTCAAAGAGACAGTTGTCTACTTCTCAGCTGATCACACACACACATCTAGAGTCAGCTGCAGTGAGATTCTGGAATGAATTTGTCTAAATTCTCTCCCAGTTTGACCTGGGTTTGTTCTAATGGAAAAGATAGCAGTTCCAGGGATAGAAAAAAGAATTAACAACTTTTCGATGGTAAGGCTCAGTACTGACACACTATCCTATCTACCACATTATTTTTATACAAACAAGCCAGCCTGGATCAAGCCAGCCAGAAAGAACAATAATTGCTACTTTTCCATGAGAAGAGTTAGAAAATTTGGAGCTAAAAACTAAGCAACTGTGTGGAGGTTGAAAAGTTGGGTAATTTTAATTAACCTTTCTACTCCAGGCTACTCACAAACATTTATGGATCCACTCATCATGGGGAGCATTAGATCCAAATTTCACAGTGCTTTTATGGATACCATATTTGGACTTGTTTCTTCTACTCATTAGGAGAATGATGGAGAAAGGCCCACTATCACTGATCATCTAGTCTCTATACTTTTAATCCAATTCATTTGGATTTATTCATTCCCCAATGTACTCTTCCTTACACAGTGCTACTAATAACTGTCAAGCAGTAATTAAGCATGTTTACATTAATATTTGAGGATTTTTCTTCTCTTTTGGAATATAACCTAAGGGAGATTGAATCAAACGTGCTTACAAAAAGTGAGTCAGTCTTGACAGCTATTTACCAGAAGATGAGATCTTAAGTAATTAAAATGGTAGCCCTCTGGTCCATCTGAAACATTCTGACATTCTGTCCCCTCCACATTTGTATCATTTCTGAGTTATATTTAAAAGTTGTCATTCCTAAATATTAAAGATGAAGGTAAAAAATCAACAGTGGCTTTTTGCCTTTGGAATAGACAGAGAAAAAAAAATTCCCTAAGGAGCTAGGTTTAGAATTATCTTTAAAAAAGCCAACTGAAAAAAAAAAAAGTATATTTTATATCTCTTCTATTAATAAATGTGCCAATGTTAGCCTAATTAATGAATACAGATTTACTAAGCATATGGACACACTTAAGCAAATCTATGTAATAAAATAGAATTAATTCAAATCAGTTAGCCACTTTATTATGTTCCTAACTACCATTTTTTCTACATTTTGAGCATTTAATTTTTTCTTCACTTAAATTTTTATTTAGTAGGTGTTATTAAAAGTAATTTCCTGATTTGGAAGCTGATTTTCTAATAACTCAAATAATTTGCCCCCAAACTGGACAACTATCAAATGGTGAGCTGGGGTTTGATATTCTGGCTTCTTAACCCTTAAACTGTACTCTCAAACATTGCTTTGCAATATTTGAGTCATTTAAACTACTTAAAATACATAAGTCTTAAGGAGAAGGGTTAACAAGTAGAAAAACCCTTACATTAGTTAAAATGGTTGAAACACTTTTCTTGTTTTAAATCTGTATACTTCCATCAAATTCTGTTTCCTCTACAAAACTTTCCTAATGTATTAAAGAGATTTTAAGTCATAAACTTTAGTAAGTTCTCTGGGTTTCTAATTTCCAATACTTGTTTTTCTAATACTTGCTTCTAATGGTAATTATATTCTGATTTTTAACTAAATATTATACCAGACTGTAAGCTCTGGCATGTGGGGAGCTTGAAGGAAGACTCCTTTACATGTTACAGAAAATTTATGTAGGATGTTAAAAGTAAGTTTGAACTTGTATACATATATATGAGTTGAGAAAAGAATCTCACGATGCAACAATCCCAGTTCTGAGAATCTACCCAAAGATACAAAAACACTAATTCAAAAGTACACCTGTGCTTGAATATTTATTGCAGGATATGGAAACACACCAAATGCCCCATAACTGAGAAATGGATCAAAAAGCTCCATATTTACACAATGGAATATTATTCATCAATTAAAAAAGACAAATTTGATACATTTATGATAACATAAATGAACCTAGAATAAATCATGCTTGTGGAAATAAGCCAGAAAGAAAAAAAAATTACTTGATGGTCTCACTTATATGTAGGATATAGGCAAAACAAATTTAAAACTGTCAGCAGAACTGAAGCATAGAGCAAGGGAGGGGGGAAGAGGATACAGTAGAGGGAGGGGTGGACACAAGCAATTAAGATGATGGTTCACAGGTGACAAGGTTGTTGGAGCACCTTGGGGTATACAATGATGTAATATATATATAATATATAGTAAGTATATATATGATATATATAAGATATAGTAAATATATTATATATGATATAAATTATATTATATATGATATAAATAATGTATGTAAATATATATATGTAAATATATATATGAAGCTTATAGATAACTTAAATGATTTGCACATATATGTACAATTAATTTAGAGAAAAAAAGAAAATTTATTTTTGCTTTTCATTAGTCTCAACCATTTAGGATGAGCAACTGGTACTTCTAATTTAAATAGTTTATTATAGTTGATAATAAAAATAAGTATTTAGTGTTTGCTTTGGCAGCATATTTAATGGAACAATACAGAGAAGATTAACATAGTCCTGGATAAGGATGACACTCAAATTCATGAAGCATTCCAGATTTATTTTTTTATTTTTTTTAATTTATTTTAATTTTTTCTGAATTCTTTTAAATTCTTACACATTTAAACAAAAGGTATTTATGTAAAGTAAATCTGGCAATCTAGAAGTTAAATGGAAACATTTTAATTTTTATTAAAAATTCTAGAGTTATCTAGAGTTCTTTTCTTTAATGTTAAAAGCCTACAAATTATGATGAGCACCTATTATTGTACATTTAACCTAGATATAAGCCATGGGCTGAACTAGTGCATCATCTAACATTCTTTTAATTAACACACTAATATACTGTATAAACTGGCAGTGCTAAGATACAGGTGGTGTCATTTCATAAATAAACCCTATTCTAAAGGATTAATTAACATTTATTCAAGTACATAATAATGGAGTTTTTAAGGAAAATGAACCCACTGGGTTTTTCACTAACTTTTTTAATTTATAGAGGGCATTTTAATGACTCTATTGCTTATAGCACCTCTATTGACTCTAGGTGCTAGCAAAAACTTCTCAGTGCCTGAACATAAAATATGATACACCAATACATTTTCTTCTCATTTTTTTGCTATCTTTCCTTTAAAAAAAGTCATGATGTTACTTTATTAAGTACAAAATTAAATGTGTACATGTTTAAAGTGTATTACTTATTGAACTATGGCCCTGGGGATGTTTACTAGTTTCCTGAGGAATTGCTTTAGAAATATCGTATCTATAAATCAAAAATAGATAATATTTTCTGCGTGTTTTTAGCAAATGATAGGGTTGTTTTATTTTTTTTTGCAACTTATTCTATATCCTGCTTTTTTATAGTCAGTGATGTGTGAAGTAAAGACTATTGCATTTAGTTACAAAAAGAAAATCTTTATTTTGTTGATTGCATAATATCCCATATGGCTAGATATACCACAACTTTATCTAGTCAGTTTTTTACTGCTAGACCTTAAATTATTCCTGTCCTTTTACATTACAAACAATATTTCAACAGTCTCACAGCAACTTTCTTTAACATACAAGTGTAATTATGCAACAAGTGTTTATAGTTAGAATTGCTCTATGAAAAGATGTTAGCAATTTGTATAGGGATTACAGATAGAGCACTCCTGTGAGGTGATACCGACTTGTCCTAGCACACATTTTTACCAACAAGAAAGAGTGTCATCTCTGTATACTGTTGCCTACACACTTAACACATTTTTATGTTTTTTTGGATTTTGTTGCCTCAAAATTGTATAACAGTGTTTTTTTAATCTAAACAAATGTTACTATAATGTGAGTGAACATTATCATTTTATATCTATATAAATTTTATATCTATTTTATATCTATTTATTGCTATAATTTCACTTTAAACTCATTGATTTCATCCTAGTTTTTTTTTAAGTTGGAGCTATAGTTCCTTTATAAACATTTTATATTAACTTGGTTTTAAAGTATACACCAAGATATTTCTAAATTAAATAAATTTCTTCTAAACATTGTGTTAACTATATTCACTGGGTATCTTTATTGTTATTCTAGCATTTTACTTCTGATTTTAACTTATTACTTTCCAACCTGAATATAGGGCTTTTTGTAATCTGCATTTGTGATAATTACATTGATACCTGGCAATACACAGTTTTTACATATGGAAAATGTATAGAAGTTTTGGGTACAAACAATCAATTTGGGCACTCTTGAAAATAATTTTGATTTTTTATATTTTCAATCTATATACCCTACTTGTAAACCCTTGGTCACTAAGGACCTCCATTAACCATAGCTTAGTTGTCTTAGGTCATATATATTATTACTTGTGTTTCACCTACTAGAGTTGTGAGGTGAGAAAGGTAAATATTGCACTATAAATAACAGCTTTTTATGTAATGTATACTATCACTATATACTTTATGGTTCTTTACTTTTAAGTTTCATTTATTTTATTTGTATATTCACACTGCTTTTATTTCTTGTTCTCATTTATTTTGAAATTATCTCATTCCTCATTTTGAAACCCCCTTCCTATTTCTGATCTCAGTATTCTGAGACATTCTCTCTTTAGTAAAAACAAATAAATACATCTCATTTTCTCTCTTTTAAAACTCCTTCCTCACTATTTTTTTACACAAGATGTCTATATAAAACACATTCCTTATTCAGTTTTAGAATCAGTTTACTATAATGTGAGTGAACTATTTACTATAATAGTAAACTAATAATAATAGTGAACTATTTACTATAATAGTTCACTCACATTATAGCAAATTGCTCTAAATATCCTGTTTCCTTTTACTGGGGAAAGTTTTAGAAAATAGGATATAGATAATGAGTGAGTCATTGATACTTGTGAGTCATTGTTTCTAGGAATTCAATGTATATTTAAATATTCAATTAATGCAATTAATGCAGAACTACAGATGGATTCTACTGATGCCTCTATTTTAATTGAATCTAGTCTGCAAGATGCTTAGTATTTGCATCATCCACAGCGTGAAGCTGGTTCCCAGTAATAAATTTATTCTTTAGCTAAGTCCTGCAATGCAACACAAACAAAATTAGTTTCAGAATTCTTATAATTCACTAATAATTCTTATAAATCACATCTAAAAAGGAAAAGTAAGCCCAGAGTAGAGTTCAATGTTTATTACAGATTATTTCCTTTAAGCTAAAATATAAGATATTTAACTGCATTGTGAATCCCATTTATATTCTCTGTACGTGTTCATATACTTTCCTTTATTAATCATATTTCTATATTCTACTTCATTTGTTTTGTCATTTTTACTTTTCTTTAGATTAATCAGAATTTAAACATTTTTAAATGTTATTTTAGTTCGATTTCAAAAGATGAAAAATGGATATCTAATTATTTATTGTTTAATAATATTATTTTGCTACTTCTCTGATTATATTAAAACCTTACAACATTTTATCTTTCCTTACCCTATTCCTGCATTTTTATTTTTGTTGTACATTTTAAACCCACATTTTTAAAGCAAATTAGTCTCACTGATTCAATGCACAGTCAATATTCAATTATATTCACTCATATTTTTCTTTTTTACTGTATCATATCTATACCTCTATTTAATATACTTTTCTATAGATACACCACTACTAAAGGACATCTTATAGATTTTGGAGGGATTCCTTCATAGATATAGAGGCAATCACTATCAAAGTCTGGGTATGTGAACTTGCCTTACATCTCCAATGGAGAAAAGGCTGCTTTCTACTTTTTAATGAGTTGGTCAACCTTAGTCTGAATTAATACCTAATATTAAAGAGCTTTTCAAGAGTCACTTGACCCTCTATTCCACCTATTCCACTGCCTCTGGCATTTACTGTTGTGAGCTGGAGATGTCTGAGGTCAGCTTGATTTTTTTAAATTCATCAATGAATTAATCATTAAGTGTGATTAATTAAAACATTCTTACCATAGATGTCTTTTTTTTTTTCACTCTTTTAGGAGCACATTTTGCTATTTCTATCTGCACATTCAAACCTTTTATTTTTATTTCTGTGGATATTTCTATATTTTGATCTGATTATAATTCCTGCTCTATTTAGTTATTTGCAGAAGGTTATTATAAGAAACAGTCTGAAACTGAGCTTTTGGCTAACAAGACAGCTTTATGAGTTAGTTTAATCTTTGGCTGTCGTTTGACATTGAGAAAGAGAAACTGTAAACAAACCACAATAAGATTTAAATATAATTAAACTATTACCTTTTAAAAAATGCTTTCAACACAACTTCCTTCCTTTACAGAACCATGTTTGGGAGAGTAAAGTTCTATACACTAACCCCATATATACTAGATATATTTTCTGCTTCTGAATTTTGAGCTTTCTATTTTGACCTCAGAATAGGCCCTTCCCTTTGGAGAAATACACTTTTACTGTCTCTTTTTTCTGACATTTTTTCTCTCATAGCTCTTTTTTCTCTGTTTCTCCAGAGTTCCTGTTCAATCTTAAATTCTTCTTATACAATTATTACTTATTTATACCCCAATTTCAGCAAAGATGGAATTTGCATTTTTATATTTCATTACCCTTGCTATGCTTGGGTTATTTCCAAAAGAAGCGGATTTTATGAACTGTATTGAAAACAGAAGTTTCTTAACTTTTTTCTTAAATATAGACTTTTTGTGCTAACATATAAAGCAGTACAGAATAGTCACTTTTAGAAAAATGTTGGACATTAACTCTAATGTCAAAAAGTTCTATAAATTTATTTTATTTGTGTTTTACAAATGGGACAAACTTTGCAATATTATGCAAACATTGCATAATAATTACAATGGACTTTATAATTCTATTTATTTAACACTTCTAAAGGAATAACTGAGAACTCATTGCAATACAAGTAGAGTAATTGTGAATATTGGGCTTTTAAATATTCTTACAAAATTCCTAACATGAAACATAACAAGAAATGACTCAGAAATTCAACTTTATGAAAACTTAAATGTGACAGAAAAAGGGAAACAAAAAGTAAACATTAAACTGGAATCATGATTTGAAATATATTTGGTAAAAAAATTTCTAAATATAGGCAATTTAAACAAATCAGTATGGTAAGGATTAATACAAAACAAAAAATGAACAAGTATACATTTTATAATCATTTTGCAACAAAATGAGAATAAAGAAGTCATTTTAATGAAAAATTCAATTTTTTAATAAATATAGAAATATTCATAAAATAAGATAAATAATAAAATAGTGAAGCATACATTTCCTTCTATAAAATAAACTAAAGAGATTATAAGATGAGCCAAAAACAAATTAGTATGAACTTTTACATTTTATTTGAATTATAATTTTGAGTTACTTCAACACCGAAATTAAATTTCTGGAAACTTATCCTTAGAAAAATTCTGTAAAATGATACTAATCACAATGTGGTCTATTTCAATGAAAAACTGGAACATCCCAAATGTCTAACAATCCAGAATTGGTCAATAAATAAGGTTTTATTAAATTAATGTATATAGGAATTAAATGTACACTATATAAATGTATATATGAATTTCTTATATTTTTTATATTAATGAAATAAACCTTCCAGAGCTCCATCCTATCCAGTACTGTGAGTAGTCAAATTTATCCAGTGACTCAGTGTTCATCAAGAGAAGGACATTATTATTCTTTTCTACATGCCTCCTGATTCCTATTTTGGTCTTGCATTCTGAAATATTTCACTTTTACTCCATATGTTACTTTAGTCAAATAATAGATAGCCTCTTCTCTATAATCTAAAAAGTCTGCACACAACTACTGAGTATCCATCAAGAATTTTATTTTAGAATATCTAAAGCAGATTATACCACAGTACAGAACAGGCAGCACATAATACTTAATGATAAATATACCAGTTTAAATCCCTAGGTTACCTTTACCACAGGATGTTTCTTTCCCAATGGACTTCTTTTATACTATTTCCTGAAGAGTTTTTTCTCTTCGGGGATCTCATTCTATAACTCATTTACTTTTTTATCAATCCCAGATCCCCCAAGCCACTGCTTGCCAAGAAAGATTCAAAATCTTAATATCCCTCTATTATATTGGACAAATTAAATTAATTTTTCGTCATGACCATTTTCTCCTAACTATATCTCCTAAACTAAAACTTTTCAATTAAGAAAAATTCCATTGAGGTTTACCCTAATCAAAACCACCATTCTTTCTTTTTCAAAAGCAGTTTTTAATCTTCCCCAGTAAAATAGATATATTCACAGAAATATATAAATAATGCATATGTGCATGTGTATGTGTGGGCAGTCATGAATATTTAGTCTGAAACATACCAAAATATAGTTGACAATTATCTCTGGTAGTGCAGTTGTATATTCAGGGGGAGTTGTGACATTCAAGGCTATAGAGTTTGCATTTGTCTGTAGATATTTTTATAATAAACAGGCATTGTGTCATTTAAAAACTGGTTCTCAGATCAGTTATGGAAAGCAGAGATATCCGGAAAATTTGAGTTAAGTGAATTGACTTTTTAACTGTTCATTTATATTTTATGCAATTCAAATACAGATCAGATACTTCCAATGAAACATTAGTATTCAGATTATGACTTATTATAAATCTAAAATGAATTCCAAATTGTAAAGGGTAGTTTGGAAAAGAAAATATAATGTATCTCATCAATAGTTTTTATCTAGATAACATGATTAGAGTATATATTTTAGATATATTGAATTAAGTAAAATACATTGTATTATTTTCATCTGTTTCTTGTTCTTGTTTGTTCTCCTTTTAATGTCCCTAGGAAATTAAAGTTATGTATTAGCTAACATTATAGTTCTAATGAACAGCGCTGTAGTAGAGGATAAAAGCATGACATGGAAGGAAATTCAAACATTTCTGTTGTTCAATCATGCAATGTTACTTACTGTGTGTGTGCATATATATTACATGGACTTGGAAAATCTTGATATCTGGCTTCTTTGAACATTAGGAAATCTGGCAAAATCACACTCATGAATTCATTTTTGCATGGCAAGAATTTGCTGAAACTGACAGAATGCCTCATTCAGCTAGCTCAGAACCCTTCATTTTGCACAGATCACCTCCCAATAAAAAATAAATTCACTCTGCTAGACCTCTGGAAGACATTTGAGTTAGAAATTCTTGAGGCACATGACAGGTTGATGTAAAAGGAGTGAGGATTTTATCCACTAAATGTGTTCTACTAAATGTTCTCTACATTGGAAGTTTTTCTTTCCCTAGCTACAAAAATTGATCAACATCTCACAAGGTGAAAATCCCATTGAACATTTTAGCAACTGCTCATAAATCAGGTCACAAAACCAGAGTGAAACGAGATCTTGCATTATCGTTTGGAAAACTCTTGTAATATTTAATACAGAGCCTGTTCCTTTAAATCCTACAAATGCCCAGGTCCTCTATGCACTATTGGCCTATATGACAGGCTTTAATTAGCACAGATTTTTCACGTTCATGGATAGATTAGAAATTTGGAAGTACTTAATGGAAAAGGTCTGTTACCTTGACCAGTCTGAAATTGCAGTTAGAGGACATTTGCCTGATCCAAAGTCTGACTGCATGCAAATATATGAACATTAACACTATACGTACAAAAATAAAGTGTTAGTCTTTTTACTAAGGGAATATTCATTTTGGCTAAAAGTAATAATCCTGAAAAATTCAAGTGGCATCTTTGTGTAATACATGTGAATTAAACATAAGTAAATTCTTGACACCCATTCAAACATTGAAGCTTTCCTTTTTGCCTGTTGATTTTAGAAAATAAGGTGACAAAACAATCTTATTTATCTTCTACTGTAATATACTCCCTACTTGTAGCTTTTAGTATAATCAGATATTAATAAATAGAAAGACATATGTATTTGCAGAAATAACATAAATAATAACTTAAATTATATAAATTAATAGAATGTATAATATTTGCAAAGTATTATAAGCACAATGAAGAAAAATGAACTGAGCTAGAGAACATAGTAGATGAAGGGGTAATCAGGAAAGCCCTCTTCAGAGGTAAAATTAAAGTGAGAACTGAGAATAGAGTGTTTTATAGATATGTGAAGAGCTGAAGAACATTCCAAGCAAAGGTAACCATATACCAAAGCTGTGAGGCAGACATATTTATTTCCAAAACTGAAAACATCATGGCTAAGACAGCCTGGACATGACCTCCCAGCCTGTGGGAAATGCAGCAGTTCTAACTGGGCACCATCATCTCAACAATAGACCTCACATTGCAATAGAGGCAGCTGAACATCATCTTGCCAGGCAGACTTTCTGCAACTCAGCAAAAACAGTCAACCCTTAGTACTTGCCTAACCCAACAAGTCTAGGTATAACCATCTAACCTGCAGTCCTAGAGAGTGGTTTCTTCACTTGGACTTAAAATGTTCCTTTGTATGTTTGATATTAAAGACCCACCTCTTCTCTTTGTCCAACTCCATTGCCCAGAATTGTTTCTAATCTAAAATGGGTTCTTTGTAAAACTTTTCCACTCTGTACTCATGCTTTGAGCTTTTACCTTTTATTTTTTTTCTTTAATATTTAAAAAGGAGTTAGGTTAAAAAGTAATATAGATGGATTGGGGAGGTAGGTGTCAAGGAACATATGGGAAAATTGAATTTCATTTTAAGTCTAAAGATTGTGTATGGGTATGAAGTAAAAAATATCATGAATCTTATTTATATTATAAGATGATATTTTCACTGTTATGGGGGAAATGTTAAAGATGGATAAGAATGAGCACACAAGGACATTAGGGAAGGGTGTATGTAAAGGCATAAGAGTGGGTGTGCATTGAATGGCTGTGAGATCAACACATTGACTCAATAAATCATGCTAACAATAAATGTTGGCAATTTCAAAAATTGATGGAAAGACAAATCAACAAATCAATATTTATTGAGTGTCAGCTACTTTGTATGTCTCCTGCATCGAATTCTTACACAAGTCTTTGAGTATGTTATTGAATCATTTTACAGTTAAGAAAATGCAGACTCAGACAAGTTACCTAAAGTCACTCAAGTAACAGATCTAAATAAGGACTATTGGGTTATAGAGTCTGCACTTCAACATATATGAATTTTATTAATTAGCAAGTATTGCTGAAAGTTTATTTTTTGCTGTAATATACTATTGAAAGATTTTCTTTTAAGATTTTTTTAAAAGTCTTGTCTTTGTTACTATTATGTAATAAAAACATGAACAATGGTGAGAGAATCTCGGGGTAGACGAGATATATATATATATACATACACACATATGTGCAATCAATTATAAAAATTTAAATTAAATAAAAAAACATGAACAAGATTTGTTTTGTTGTAAAAACTGCAAGAATATAAACATATGACTAAAACATCTGAAGTTTTTATGTCCTTGTTTTTAGCAGTGGGACTTTTAACAGGTACCCTTCAGTTTTCTACCCAAAAGAGAGCTTAGAAATTCTATATACAATTAAAGAAGGCAACCCTATTAAATCCAGCTTGTGTCTCCTTTAAAAATTCTTGATTTGGGTGAGCCGAGCTTCTTCAAAGGTGGAAATGGGTAAGAGATAATGGAGCAAATCAAGCTCAGATCTAACTAAAGTACTATTGATTTGTTAGCAACTCTGCTAAATCTCTTTTGGGTGGATAGCTAAACAACACAGACACTAGTCAGGAAGATGGATTACTAATCTCACAGTTACACAAGTGAGTTGCCTTTCCATCCAAATCAAGAACATCAACATATGTTCCTCACCAAGCCTCCCAACCTTGTGAGGAAGGTCTAAATAAATCTTTTCTTAGGTTCCTAAGAACCTAAATAAATTAATTTATTCCTAAATAAATCTTTTCTTAGGTTAAAATACTTTCTATTTGAGAACCAAATTTCTGGTATTTGTATCATATTAATTTGAGTCAGTCATTTAGCAAAACAAAGTATTCTCAGCATTACAATGGAGAAATGAGCATATTTTGATTTCTAAGATCTCCCACTGGGACACACAATGGCTCACTCTAGGCATTTATCTGCAAGTCTCATTGCCTCATGCACTTTGGGGAGTGTGAACTCACCTGCTCAAAGACAAACAGCTTTATCCTCCTCTTCTTAATTTCTACCCCTGCTTCTCAACCCATTCTGGGAAGAGAGCCCCAGTGGAAATATTTTCTTTCTGTGTCAACCCCCCACTTCCATGAAATTAATTAAATGATGTCATGCTTCATTTTATCTGATTTGGAAGCAATTCATCACCCTTTTGCTGGTTGTATTAGTCCAAGCGATCAGCATATTAATTCATTTGTGAGAATAAGCTCAAGGGTAATTACAGTGAGGAGGTTTAATGCCTAAACGTGTTAATGTCTGTAATCAGAAGTATTTTCTCAGTACGGAACAATTGTTAGACAATTACTATTGGATATGATTGCCCTAGTAGACAGCAGGCATGGTATCAAGAGGGAAGTAGCAAAAGCTTGTTTTGCAAGTTCTATATTATCAGCAAATCTTCCTCCCCCCACCCCATATTTTCTACTATGTTCAGCTCATGTATAGACATCCTAATACTTGCTCTCTACATTGTTGATTAAGTGGGTGGGTGGGGGAGGAGTGTATGTTGTAAAGGAGTCATAAAGACAACTTGGCACTTCCTGGCTGTCTTACCCTTTTCTTATTTTTTCCCTCCTGGTTCTTTAATTTTTTTCTGCACAAAATTTCCAATATAATCTTTTCTTTTTCCCTCCCAATATGCCCAAGAGTGTCCATTACCTATTTTTTTACTGAAAAAAAAAAAAGATTTTTAGGTCTAATTGGATATTAAGACCTAAGCATTTTTAAAAGAAAATACTCCCTCTCGATAATAAAACTGCAATGAATTGGATAAGCACAGTGGGAGAACTTGATTATTGATTATCACTCATTACTCTGCTGGGGTGATTTTGAATATCAATTAGGATTTAGTCTTCATTATTTTTAATTCCTTTTTGATCAAAGCTTTATGCTACAATTTAAAAAGTAAATGTTGCCATAGTTTGTACAGAGCTTCCTTTTCCTCTTTCAGGCAAGTGTGGTATTTTATCTAGTAACAAAGACATGTCAAGTTGCCCAAATAGTTCTTAGCAGTAACATATAAAGAGAATATATTGCTTTGTGCAATTGATACGCTCCAGAGTAAGGGAGATTTAAATATAACTATATCTGAACTTGGTTCTATGTACCTCAAATCTCTGCCATCCAAACACTTCCTTTTGTTGACTTTGATCTTAAACTGGCTTTCCACATTGTTCCAAATGGCTATCATATTCCCAGTCCTCAGCCCTCATATCTGAATGCACAGTTTATATAGGTTTCCCCAAACATCAAACAAACATTGATAATTTCATGTCAATTTCTTTTTATTAGTTTCTCAAAAAAAAAAAAAACCTGTAAGATAGACTTGAAGGATAGAGATTTCTAGATACTTGCCTTAGGTCACAAACCAATTGGATCATATAACTGCTGTACTTCATGTATTAGTTAATTAGAAAGAGGTAGAAACCCCTAAAGAAATAGGTCCCAGATAACCACTACCTAATTAAGGACTACAGAAGAATTCAAAGAACAATGTCACCATTCTAGAACCAGGAATAATCAGCTTATCATTATTTGCCTTTTCATTATATTTCTGGACTGCTGGTTTTGCATAACTGATATTTGTTTTCATTACTTTCACTTCATGGAGTCTCTAGATTTCATCTGGTTTACTTTTGTGGAGAGTAAATATTGTAATTCTTTTACTTTAATGTCTTTTAATTACAAAACCGCCAATCCTCTTCAGGCCCAATGCTTCCCAAAGTGATAGCATTTCATTCTGAATTTATGTGAACTGATTCACAAATGTAATATAATAGATAATTGACTTAAAGCAGTTTCTAAAATGCCTCTACTATTATATGCAGACTTTTCAAATTATTGTCTATGGCAGAATTTTTCTTGTGGGGGAAAAAAACATTTAAATAATATTACAAGAGATTTCTTATTGTATTTTGAATTCTGGAGCCCTCAAAGAGATTCGTGGTAAAAGGGAACATTCAATTAGCTGCATGATAACTGCCCTGTACTGCTGTTTATAAAATCATGCTGTTTTGCATTCGAGCAGCTAATGTGAAACAACATTTGCACAGAAGGGTATGAAATGGGCAAAACAAACCATAGTGCTTAATGGGCTCTTTATTTAAGTTGGAAACTTAAAGTTCCTCATGCTCAGTCTTTGAAAATATTATATTTACATGGCAGTTATAGGAATGTGAATGCCAGTCTGAAGTCCAATACATATGAGAATGGTATCAGATGTATCAAATGGCCAGTGCTTCTTCCCTTATAACCTCTGTAGCCTTGGGTACATGAACTAAGCACTTCAAGGGCTTGATTTTCTTGTCTTTCAAATTTAAATTCATTCATTCATTCATTTAATGTATTTATTCAAATTTAGGAGCAAATTGTGTTGAGGTGATAAAGATAAAATATGCATGTTAAGTTTAGTTTAAAAATTCCCTATATAGAAAGAGAATTTAAAAAAAAATAATTCAGTACCATGTATGAGGGCAATCATTATATTAAAATATGATGTGGAAATATGAAGCTAATTTATGAAAGTGAGATGGGATATTCTGTGAGAGTCATTGAAGATTCTAGTCTTCAAATCAGATCATAAATTTACAATAAGAAGAGGGTTTGTGGCCGTTCAAAGGGTTTTTATGACATTAAATGAGTAAATATGTCTATGCTTCAAAATTTGTGAAGCTTTGACCAAAACTGGCACAAAGAAAACACGATGGCGAATGAAAGTGGCACTGATCATTCATGCAATTATGTTACCACTTGGTATCTGTCTACCCCAATTCCACTTGAAATTTTCCTCTGTGAATTTCCTTGTGCTCTGGGATTTCGCAAAATATTTTAAATAATTTATTAATTTGAATATTGATTGGTTTGTTTTGTTTATACTTTGTTTCTCTCTGTATCTGTATATATAAATATATATATATATAATATATATGTCTGTGTGTGTATGTGTGTTTATACGTGTGTGTATATCTCAGCAAGCAATTTTCATAAAACTCCTTTCATCTCTAAGGAAGTTTTTTTTTTTTTTTAAAGCAATTGTGTGAAATATTGATGAAAAGTTCCTTCACTCAGCTCTGTTTCTGTACATATTCTGTTTGGTTTATTGGTCTTTATATCATTCATTGCCTGAATCTGAGAGAGGAATAATAATAATAAGCCAATTCTTGATACAAAGCACTTCAATTTTTTTGTAAGATGTTGTGCCCTGAAGAGAAGAAAAAATAATCATACACGATAAGAACTTCGTCAAAAAGAAAATTAGGAGATTATGAGGGAGAGCTTGTTTCCACGGTGACAAGCACATTTCTATTATTTCTGGTGTATTTTGATTTTCAAGATTGAAAATATTACTAACATACGATATCAAATTATCAAAAAATACTATTTCTGTCCTACAAGCTGGAAAGTAAATGTTTATAGCATCTTTTGTAAGTTCTGTCTCAATATTTTTCCCAATTCCAATGTAGCATTCTTATTATAAGAAAATGCATGAAAATTTTTAAGAAAAAATAATATTTGTTATAATATTCAAAGTTACAAAAATTCATTTTTTTAAATATAAACATTTATGTGAAACAACTTTAAAAATAAAGACTGGGCCGGGCATGATGGTGCATGCCTGATAGCGGTAGCCTAGAAAGCCGCAGCCAGGATCAGGGATCATGGTCCCGCCGAGGCCACGTAGCAAGACCTAGTCCTCAAAAAAATAGCTAGGCGTAGTGGCGCGCACCTGTAATCCCAGCTACCTGGGAAGCTGAGGCTGGCATTGCTTGAGTCTGTGGTACCCTGAGCAATGAGAGCCTGCTGTTCCACGGGCAAAAATAGTGAGACCTAGTCTCAAAAAAAAAAAAAAAAAAGATAAAATTAGACAAATAAAGACTGATATAAACATTTTATCTATTTAATTCTCTGAATTTATTTTCTCAATGCAAAATAGAAATAATAGTGTCACCTAACTCAATGTCATTTGATAGCAATTAATATAACACATGTAAATAGGTTCCATTATACTGAAGTGACTATAATTTATTATTCAATCTTGGATCTTTAGAATAAAATAGGGTAATCGAATAATTTATAAGCCATTATTTAAGCTATTTATTTAATAGCAAATTGATCTAATAAGTAGATTTTTTTAATTCTTTCTTAAAATTAAGAAATAATATAACTCTATAAACATTAAAACAAAAATCCCAGTAGTGATGTAGGATATTAATTTTTCATGGATGGAGTGTGCACTTTAAATTTGATTAAATGTTTAATTAAACAGTGACAGCCTTGCTCTCTTTCCCCGTCATTTCCCAGATGAGATAGAATACCTTTCTTCAAAGATGGCATACAAGCTACTCACTGATCAAGCTTCCCTGAACACGAGCAGCTAAGTATACCTGACTGGTCCTAGTCTTGAATGGTGATGATAGATGTATTTGATACTGCTGCTTTAACTGACCACTTGCTATACCACTTAATCCCACAATGGCCTTTAAAATGCACAGTTACTATACCACATGGCAGTAAGAAGCTGTGTGGATAACACGTGTGGGCATATGTATATCCACATGTTCAGACAATGTGTTTGTGAAAGAGGCCAACCTGTCCTTTAGAGAGTGAAAGTTGTTTAAATATTTTTAATTTGCATTTTATTACCACTATCTTTATATGATGCACCCCCAGATCTCTTTAATTGTCCACCACTGTTTTTTTCTTCTTTTTGGCAATCAAGAGCTAAATTCAAAGTTCGTGGTAATAACAATGAAGTATTGTATTTCTTTTCCTCAAAGAGGTTTGAGCTGACTGTGTAACACTCTCATATAATGCCCGAGATGGAAAAAGGGATAGGTCTCTGAAGTCTCAAACAGCAGTCTCCTCTTGCAATTATTTCTAAAGGCTGCTGAGCATAATGGAAAGTGACACAATCATCCACTGTCCATTGTACCATCTCAACAGATCTCAATGGCACCTATTTCTCCTAGCCTCATTGTCACTGTTTTCGTACAGGCTGCTCTTATCTAATGAAGTGTAGCAGCAGCTCCTCTATTTGGTCCTCTATTTCTCCTCTTTCATTATTTCACTCAATTACCCTCCTTCACAGTCCCATCTCTTACATAGCTACCTGATCACATAGACTGACCACTCGTCCTGCTTTGTCTCCTCTGTTCCCATACTTGACTGGTCATTATGAATCAAGCACAGTCTTCTCTAAACCCCCTAAAATGGAATAAAAATCCTGTGTATTCTAACTGGCCCCTTAATATGGCTTGAATATTTTTGTCTCTCTCAAATTGATAAGGAGCGACTCCACAACGTGATAGTACTTGGAAGTAGGACCTTTGAAAATAGTAAGATTTAGATGCGCTATGGGAGAGGAGGCCCCATATTTGGTTCCCTTGGATAATTGTTGCAAATAGCAGGCCCTAATAAAAGGAAATAAGCTACTACTCTTCTTATGAGAACGGGAAGAAAGTAGTGCACTCCCCTTTGTTATGTGAAGACAAAGGCAGAAGACAGATGTCTGCAAATCAGGAAGAGCCTTCTCACTAGGAACCAAATCATTTGGTGCCTTGATCTTGGACTCTCAAGCTCCAGAATTGTGAGAAATAAATCTGCTATTTAAGTCATCCTGTCTATAATGTGTTGTTATAATGATCTAAGCAGATTAAAACACCCTCTTTGTGTTTTCAATCATGACTCATATCATCTCCTACTATTACACATATCTCCTTCCACCCGTGTGGTTAATAGGTTAGCATATCTTTTTTTTTGCAAGCTGCCAATTATTCTTTCATAAGGATCTTTCCTCCCAATACTGCCCATAATTTCAGTGTGGACAATATAGTTTAAAGTGTTTTCTTTGATTCTCTGTACACTACCTTCCCTACTCTGGTCTAACAATAAACATTGCAGAGAAAGAGTATTTAGATAAAGATTAATGTTAATTTTTCTCCAGAAAGTTTGGTGTTGGAAAATAAGAAAGAAGCCATGGCTTACGGACCCTAACGTGAGATAAGTATGAGAAATATTAAGTCATATTTCCAGTCATTTAGAGTAAAAAATATGAGATGCAGGGTCTGCTAAGATAAATGAATAAATTTCCTCCCAATCATTTAACCTGCCTCTACCTTCATAGTCTCGTAGACCAAAGATAACTGACAGTAGAAATGAAGAGGACATATTTGATGTGCTAGAGGTGATGGGCATCTCTAGATGCTTTATCTTGGAGACCAACCCTTCTCTCTAAACTTAGATTCCTTGTGCGCCCCTTCATCAATATAACAGGTATTGAAAAGAGCTGAGGGCAAGGTTAAAGCCAAAAACTGTTCAGGTGACATCTCCTGGTAGTTGGGGAAGGGGGCTGATATCATAGGTAAGGAGAAATGGTACCATGAGATATGCCCTGTGCCAAGAAAGCATTGCTTGAGACTCTGATAGGGATATAAGAAACTGCAGAAGCAGTCCCCAAGAGTCAGCCATTCTGGGGGGTCCTCCATCACAGCCCTACCACCCTTATTTTCCAAACTATGATTGCTGGCCTCTGAAGGGTCTGTTAAGAAGCTTCCAGCAGTCAACTTTGGAGGAGAGAATTTTGCAAATTTAGCTTTACTGCTGTCTCTGTCCTGAGGGGATGTGAGTCCTGGAACTGGGCACATCATTGAGTTGTGTGGATGTGGGTCATTTGTCTGTCCGTCGGTTGCTGCTGTTGTTCAGTGTTGCTTGTCTGACACTGTCTGTTGTTGCCTTGGTAGCATCTTCTGCTGCCACTGCATGTTGGATTCTTTGACCTGCTGCCACTGGCTGCCATATGCTTCAGGTCTTCAATATTAGGAAATGGTAGAAGATTCTGTTGGGGGAGTGTAGCCTTTTTTTTGGGGGGGATACCTTTTCTAGGTCTTCACTGGCAGGAGGATGCCACCTTGAGTTCCTTTTCTTTAGGACTTCGAGACAGTGGACAATAACTGGGGTGAGGTAAACTCAGTGATTCTTTGTTTTCCCTGGTTTAATAAATAAACCCTATTATTGTTGTTCCCTGAACCTGAGTGGGCTTGCAATTGTGCATGAGGGTGTTTAACTCAGTGACTGTTGAACTACTGGGGCACTGTCCTTGACTAGTTTTAGTGCCCTTACTGGCTGGTATCAGTATCACTTGTATTTGCATTAAATAAAATTAGATTTCTGGGTCTTGCAGTCAAGAGAAATTAACTCATCTGTGTTTTCTCATTGAACTGTCTGTTCCTGACCACAGCAGATAGTGCCAGGACCTCATGCTGGGTCTAGTGTAGAGGAGATGCCCAGTAGTCACTTATTAAATGAATAAGCACATAAGCATCTGGTATAATCACAGGCACTGGATCCAGCCACACACGTAATAGTAACATACTTATTGATAGGAATCCATGCTGCCTAACGCACCATCAAGACACTTTTCAAAGGAGCTTTGTGTTCTGGGAGTGCTGGATTAGGATCCCACACCAGAGAAGTGATACCAAAACATGTATTTAAATAATCATTCATGACTGTGGTCCAAGTCTAACTCATGGCTTTGGGGTAACAAGGATACAGAAATCCTGAAGAATCTTAGCATATTTATAAGAGCTTTAATATTCTCACTGTTAAGGCTTAAAGAAGTAGATTTTAGGAATATTGATTTAGAAATAGAGACAATCCTTGTGAATAATTTGTACTAAAAGGGGGTGGGAACCAACTACATTGTTCTCATTAAACACTGGGGAATACATAATTCCAATAAAACAAACTGACTTTTCATATGGAAAACAGTTTCCTATGCGTAGAGAACAAGTTCAGGATCAGTTCCCACCACCAAAAAAAAAAAAAAAGTGAAACAATAATAGCTTTTATTTAGATAATTATTATTTTTAAGAATCAAATAGAAATTTAAAAAATCATGTGTCAATGCGGGGGGGGGAGGAGACATAAGGAGGAAGGGAGAAGGAGAAAGGAGGAAAGAAGAAAAAATTAGTAGTCCCCAGTAAATGGTCTATGTTGGTGAAAACAAGAAACTAAAAACCTAACTGTATATACTTAATGCAGATGAACAGGTAACTTTAAGTTATTTCAATATCCATTTACAATAAGCATTATAAGCAATCAGCATCCTTTAATAGTGTCTTTGGGATTTATTTTTATTTAAATTATATGATGGTATCATTACAGTTGGAAAATACAGAAATTTATTCTTGAAGGCAACTGATGAAAGTGATTCAGTCAGTTTATTTCTAACTCCCAGTTTGAAGAAGCTTCTTCAGTTGGTTTCTTATAGAAACATTTTTTATTCTCACTTTCTAATTTTAGACACTTCAAAGGCTATTGGGTTTTCCAGGTTGGATTCCACAGCTCCATGATACAGCCATTTGCAAATAAATACTGCAGTCTTATAAAGTTGGTTCCTTGTATAATTGTTGCAAATAGTAGATCCTAATAAAAGGAAAAATGCTTTCCATCTACTATTTGAATCAATGAATTCTACTGTTTTAAAACAAACTAGAATGGAAACTTATGGCTTTCATAAATTTGGAGCTAACATTTTAAATAAACAAAGAAAAATAAAAACAAAAGCTAAATAAGAATCCATATCTGAAAATAAACAGCAGACAAGCAAAACTCTAAACAATCTCAGGAGGAAAGTAATTGTTCATTGACCAAGAAGGGGCAAGGAAAGACAAAAGTATAATCTGATTTTGACTATGCCCTAATAGATCATTGGTACAAAATATTAAATTTCCAAAGACAAAATAAAATTACTCACTATGTTGTACAGATATTACTTTGAGATCTGAAATGTTTATGGAAAGATTGGTTGCCCTCTTCAATTCCACATCAAAGCTCTTTGATTCTTTTTTATACTCTTAAGGTTGTATTATGCCAACTTAATGTGAGATTCATAGTTCCCTATTTCTTTGGTGAATGTTATTGAAATGAGTTCAGTCTATAATAAAAATCTTAGTGCTTAAGTTTAAAAGAAAGTAAAATAAATAGAAAACCTTCTTGATCTCTCATTTATATACCCACCAGATGGATGAGATGTCTTTAAACCAAAATTTGACCTGTTAATGTTTCTGACTAACATGTCTTAAATCTGAAAAATAAATTCATGACTTCACTTTAGCACCATCTTTGTGATGTTCACTGAGGTTGTCTCCATTACAACACTATTTCTGAAGTTTTCATTTGCTCTCATGGGCTGCTCACATTTTCTATATCCACTTACAGTTCCCAGAGATCTTACTTAGTAAACTGAAATGTTTGTGTTTCAAAAATGTTCCTGAATGTGCAGCCTTGATGTTACCCAAATTTTTCTGAAAAGCCAAGAATGGAAGGGTAGGATAGAGAATTTTTCTAAATGATGTTGAAGATAAAGTATGGTTTTTAATGTCGGCTCACTAGCTAAACCTTGTCTCAGTGTAAAGATATGAAACCCATTTATAAGTGTTATCCTAGAATCCTTCTAGGTTCTGGCCAAATTGTCCTCTAATGTTCTTTTCCTTACTAAACATTTCTATTACTATAAACAGAACCCTTACCCATCAACAATGTGCTTTGAAAATAGTTAAGATATTCAGGATGCATTGAATGGAGTCTTTATGTGTCTTCATTACCACATCTACTTTTCTTCTTTTACTTTCCAGCTTCATATTTTAATGTCCAGTTAAGATTTCATGGTCATTATTTGCATAACACCCTGCCATTACTTTAAACTTGTCTCTCTTTCAAGTTGTGCAAAAAAAGCACATCTTTGTGCGAATTCAGAGTTCTTCTATTTATACTTGAATAACCATTACCACTGGAAAAAAGTCAGAGATTCTACTATACATCATTTTCTGTAGAACCTTATGTAAACAGAAGGACAGAAAGGTAACTGAAATGAACCTTCCTTTCCAGAGCAATGACCTCCTCACTATCTTATGTGATCAATTCGATCTATATAATCTAATATCACAGTGTGATATTTGTAAGTTAAGAAGCTTGCACTCAAGCCAGAGCTGGAACTGAAGCTGTTATAAAGGTTTTATTAATATATTCTAGTTCCCAATTTTGAAATGATTCTGGAGATAATATCTAATTACTTATTAGATTCTCTTTTAAGCAATTCCTTTTAAAATGCAAAGACTAATTTGCAGTAATTAGCCTTTAATCTTAACTTTAAATAATGGTCTGCAACATCTGACCCATCTATCAACGTCTCTTTGCCAGAATCCATCTTTCATGCGACTTAATTCTCTTTAGGGACTGTGCTCCAATTTAATGTGAATATATAAAACCATTTTCTTATCATGTGAATAGTGCTTTTATTTTCTTATCGCTACTGTAATGACTGATCACAACTTTAGTGGTTTACAACACATTATAGTGGTTTATTGCACATTATCTTAGAGTTATGGGTGTCAGAAATTATGTAGGTCAAAGCCTCCTCTTGGAGACTAAGGGAATCTTTGTTCCTTGACTTTTCCCAGTTCAAGGGACCATTTATATCCCCTGGACCCCCTTCCAGCAAAGGCATCACTCCAATTTCTGTTTTTATCCTCCATCTCCCGTGACTCTAAATTCTCTTGCCTCCATTTTCTAAGTCCTCATGATTACATTGGATTCATCTCCATAAGGATAATATGGCACTTTGAAGATTTGTACAACCCCCCTTTAACACGTAAAGTAACACATCTACAGAATCTGGGGATTAAGATGTGGATATCTTCGGAGGGTGATATCTGAGCCTGCCAAAAAATGATATTTCTATTATGGATTTTCTCATGCCTGAACCTTCAAATAAAGCACAAGAAAATCTAGCTTTCAGTTCCTTGCATTTAGTAATTTATAATGTAAAAACATATAATGTATAGATAGGTAAGTGATGGGCCTGTGAATATATACATACCCATATAAATGTGTATGTGTATATATATGTATATATGGGGAGAGAGAGAGATACATGTAGAATGTTACAAATTGCCCAAATTGAAGGACCTCACACAGAATTTTGAGGGTATAGAAAAGTCTCAATTGAGATGATTAAAACTGCAGCTATGACTTAATAAATTTAAGGCTGAGCTTCTCTTGTGTACGACATACATATTTTAAAAGAGGCTATATCTTCTAATTGCATATACCTATATCTTCATTTCATCCATTAGGAAAATTACATTTTATAAACATTTGCTTTTAAATATCTAAAGTCTATAGTTTCTTTAAGAATGACACAGTAAGAACAACACCTAAAGATCATTCAAAAGAAATCAGAAGGTATTGAGAAAGGTATCATGTTTTTTTCTTTGTCTATTCAGTTGGCTCACTAGAATTTTATACCTGTACTGATATTTCTGAGATTTTTTTATGTGTAAAATGTCAAGAGGTTCTATTTTTTTTTCTCAAAATCCCCTAAATAGCCTTTAAGTTCAAGAATTCAGATATCAATATGGGAACAGTAGAAAGGAAAATACTGAATGTTTCTGGGCTCACAGTATCCTTAGATGATTTTCTTTTTCACCACTTTAATTTCAATTTACTTCTCCTTCATGTATTTGTAGAAAATAATACTAAAGAAGTAGTAGGGCAGTCAGCCTCTGGTCTTAAAATAAGCTGTAGTAGACATAAATTTTTCACTAAGTCAATTAAAGTTCTAAAATTCAGATTCAACTACATGCAACAATGCTCACTGAAATTCATTTGGTCTAACTAAAATAAGAAGCTGTTTATTTACTTGATTACCTATTTATTTTATTATAAGAGAAGGGGCTTAATTTTTTTCAATCAAAGCATGTTGCAGAAATTTATAGAAAAGTCTAGAAAAAGCAGAGTATCTATATTTCTAACAAGTTTTAAACCCACAGCCTGTTTTCTGGTGAACAAGTAAAATCAGTCTTTTTCCTGATTTTATTTTATTTTCTTCTCTGTCTTCATCAGAACTATACATTGTTCCACACCCACTTGCTAGGGGCAACTCCTCTAAGTTACCTTTATTTGTTAAGTGCCTTCTAGTTTTCACCCCTACACTTAACTGAGAACACAGACTGAATTTCATCTTTCTACAGATTGGTGGCTGGACGAGCTACGTAATAGCACTCCTAAACATAATGTAGTTTATTATTTATTTGGAATGCTCTATACTTTTTTTTTAAATGGAATTTAATGGACATAAGGAAAGAGAACCTTATAATGAATTGCATTTGTGGCATCTTTCTACATGATGATATCCATAAAGAAAAATTCATAGAAAATACATTCAAGATAAGTGCCGAGCTCCATTTTTTCTGTTTCTGATGCTTTTTCTCAGGCCATCATGTTATTTTATCCTTTAAAACATCATTGTATTTTCAAAGAACCAACATACTTTGCCTTTCCTTGACAAAATAACTAATACCTATTTAGCCAATCAAAATTCCCGGATTTATAAATATATCCTAAAAATTCATTGCATTTTACCTGAACTTTGAACTCCATTTAAAATATGCTGGTCTAATATTTTGCAAGGAATCATATTAATAAATCATTACTTGAAATTCTTCTTAGCACAACAAAAAGATTCTTTATTTCCATATTCATATATTTTTTTCCTCCTGAATATCAGAACAAATTAAAAAAATAGAACTGAGGATATTAATAAGTAATCTCTTTGGTCTCTGTCACATGAAAGTGGGCAGGTGATGGCAAAAGTCAGCAAGGACCACTCTGGAGTTGGGGTCACCGGAAGTTAGAGGAAAAAAACAGGTTTACAAAAGATTCATGCATTTTATAAGCATGTGAACTGCATGATGGACTATTGGAAATATATTTGGCACAAAATGTGTCACATGTTAGCCTCTCTGGAAGGTGTGTAGCAGCTCAGTATTCACCTCCCCAAGAGAAAAGAAATGTTACCTAAGAAACAAGATAAACTTTTTTTTTTCATTTTAGCAGATTATATTCATATATAACAGGTAAGAGGGTATTCTTTCCCCAAGGAAGAAACCCACCAGTCAACTACAATCCATACAGCTCTAAAACTTACTTTAAATTTGTCAGGTGTATCATGTATGTGAATATTATTTAGTTATAATGTATTCCCAGTAGTAAAGTCTTGATATATTGCAAAGTAGCATGTTATTTTTGTAGTGTTTTGTTGTTTTTAATCTTGTATTTTTAAGGCAGATACATTTGGGGCATTTATATTTACCCTGAAAAGATAACCAAAATTCAAATCTTGACTGTTAAGCTATGGGCTAAAAGTAGTGTCAAACTTGATAGTAATATATTTGCTTTGAAAGAATTTGTTACAAATTCTAATTTTATTTCATATCACACAAAAGAAAGATAATCTAATAATGAATACAGCATGTGCTTGCCTTTGTTGCTGTATGATAAACAAACATTTATCTGTTTATTTTACATGTAATGGTGAAAGGATAGTGTTGCACTAGCATTCAGGAGACATACCCTATAAAAGCATCTTGATATCCAGAGGGCTGATGTGTCAAGAGTTAACCAAGCAATATTCTTTGACTGTGTGTGAAAACCTAACACCTAACATTTTCTTCCTTTTAAATTTAAATTAGTCTTAAGTGTTATGTTGATTATTACTGATGGAAAGCAGTTACATGGTGGCCTGTGACTTCTCAGGGTACTATGGGAGTACTTATTAACACTGAAGATATCAAGTTTCTTTTTTTTTAATTCAACCAAGAGTGCCTGGCAATAACATAGAACAAAAGTAAAATTTTTAGCTTTTAACTTTTCAATCTTAAAAAAATGTAAATGCAATTATCTTGCCAATAAGGTTAACAAAGATGAAAACTATGTAATCTTGCTATTTAAATGAGAAAATAGCACTATTAAAATGGTTAATTTCCCAAATTTAGTGGTTGAAGTCAGAATAATCATGACTATCCCTTGAAAGTGACCAAAAATGAGCTGCTGCTTTTTAGGGCACAGCTACAAAGATTTTGTCTACTTGGGACATATCCAGAAGGAATTAAAGCATGAGAATTCAAGTTTTAAAAACTGCTTTGATTCTTTCCAAAATATAAATTAAATAACATTATTTCCTTTCCTAAAAGTATATGCTAGTAGGTATGATAATTGTTGAACTATACCGTATCTCTTTTTATTGTGACATAAATATATATGCTCTCAAAGAAATATCCCCACCTTGAAAGATTCATTTGGCAGTGGTAAATGTTTATGCTCCACTCCATAATATAATGGAGAGATGTTTCAAAGCATATGTAGCAGTTGTCAAAAAAACAAATTACACCAAGTAAAATTTAGCAGGTAAGGAAGACTTTGTTCAAGGCTTCTGTACGGGGGTGGGAACAGAGACCACAACTCAGACTGAGTTCAACAATAATAAAACAAAGTCAAAGAGATTTTATGAGCTGAAGTGGAGGTAGAGGTGAGGAGACATGAAACATTTCTGTTAATTAATTGGCCTGACATAAAGGAAAAAAAATATATGTTCTCTTAAATCATGCCAAGAGATATTTTTGCTACCTGGAACAAAGGTATTCACTAAAGGCAGGATCCTACCATCCCAAAGAGAGTTAGAGATGGACTTGAAGAGAAACATTGTGTATCCCAAGGATTACATTTCAACAGGATGGTTCCCAGGTCCTTGAGAATGATAGTTTTGAGTTACAAAAAGACCAAGGGGACTGTAATAAGCTTTTCATCCTAAAGAGACAGAGAAATAATTTACCATAATGTTTTCTAAAATAGATGCTCTAAATAAAGGGAGATCATAGAGCTAAAGCCAGGAATAAGATACTCTAAAATTTAGTCACATTGAAGGAAGTAATAAGATTCTATATATGGCTACACCTCAAAAAGGAAAAGAAAAATTCAACAAAAACAATATATTCACATTTTCTTTAGAAACTTTGCTACAAAAACAATATTAAACAGCCTGAAAGAGATTAGCGTCTGTCTCCTTTTTCCTTTCTTTTTTTCTTTTGGTCTTATTGTCTGGAAGATACAATGAAAATTTTGTCTTCTCAGGAGAGTTTGGGTTTATAGGAGGGCTGTACATTAAGAAGAGTGTCAGTTGACATGAATTTGAAGTAGAAGGGAATGAAGTTGAGTTAAGTCTTAAAAGCAAGGATGGGCTGAGTGAGTAAGTCTTATTGGAGAGTGCATCTGGAAAATGAGGGCTCATTTTCAGGAAATTACTCTGAAGTATGGAGTACACTGAGCTGCAGCTGGTGTTAATTGTGTTAAAGGTGAATTTGAAGAGGAGTCATAAGGTAGAAATCTAAGAAAGAGCAAGTCGTTGTGAGAGAAAAATAGCTAACAGCAAGTTTTTAGTCTTGTTCTAAAAACCATAGCTTTCTATCAACATTTACACATTTCTTTAAATTTCTGCTTTTAAGAACAATTATATCTTTAATAGGTAACGATTATTCTGGGGTTTCTCCCTACCTGTTAAAAAAGGATTAAATGCTAGTTTTCTTTCAAAAATGATGTGGGATTATTACCATTGATTTCTATACCATCTGAAATACTAGTGAAGAATGCAGTTATTTGAGTCAGATGAAGAAGGAAAGAAGATGAGAGACAGAGCAACAGAGGGGAGTAAAAGGGACTGGAGAGCTAGAGCCATAAAAAAGAGATGATAGATAATAAATGCTGAAGAAAACTAGACTATAAATTTTTATCAAGTTACTAGGGTGATGTTTATGTATAGTAGTGTTAGAACTGCCAGCAATTCTACAAGATACCCTGTAAAAAGCATCTAAGTGCAGGCAGATGCAAGATGGCATCAAAAGAGGGGTTATCCTTGCTTCCTTCCCAAAACAAATAGTTCATCAGTCACTGTCTTGAGTTCTCCATCCTCATACACAATTGCAAGACCACTCAGTTTCAGGGAAAAACAATAGTGGGATTTCTTTAACAAACAAGGTAAAGGAAATAGTTACTGAAGCCATAAGTGACCAATTTCTTACCTCAGTTATTGTCCAGCATTTTGAAGTCCTAAACAAAAGGCGTCCAAGATGGCATCTTCCACCATGAAATATCAGGAACACATATCCCAAGAAAGGACCAAATGGCATCTTCTGCCACTGAGCACCTGGGGCACCTATGTGTCAGAGCAGCAGGCCAGGGAATCCAACACTCGATGATAGCAGAAGATGCTCATTCACACCACTAGATGCACTCAAGGCAACAACAGTGTCAGGCAAACAATTCTGAGAAGAGCAACAACTGAAGCAGGTGTGTGTTGTTGCAGATGCTACTACTTTTCACCACAACCTAGCTGTAGAAAACCAGGTATCTAACCCTTGAATTAACATGAGTTCTTGTTTCATGAGGCCATAAAAAGGAATTCACAGACTTTTGGACAAGTAAGCAGAGAGTAACAAACTTTACTCAGACATTCAGAGAAGAGTTTATTTAGAGGAGGAAAGCATAAGAGCAAAACTACCAGGTACGGTGTCAGAAAGGGGCAAAGAAGCCCCCGTTGGAGGCTTATTTAAACTTCTTTTTTCGATTCAAAATTCTGGTCATCGTCTTTGTGATTGGGTCTCCCTCTCAACTCTCACAACCCTGCACTCCACCCCCCTGGGGGAGCTGCTTTTAGCTTCACAACTCTTATCTCAGAGGTTTTCCTGTAAATTGCACTGAGTTTGGGCTCTTATTAGTCTTTTGAACGTGACTGTTTTTGTGTTAGCCTTACTAGATTTTACCACCCATATCTTTGAGGAATATTCTGATTTGTCCTCCTGGAATTTGCTGCCCTAATCTCTGCTGTCACCCAGAGTACCCTACCTATGCTGACCCTAGCAGGTGCCCTGCCTGCACTGAATGTTGACCCTGATTTGCCCCAGGACTCACAACCAAAGGACCACATTTACACTGCTCAGAGATGTGCCCAGGTTCAGATCTTTACCATCCCCTTAGATCTGCAACTGTGGCAAAGCAAAGCTCCACTCTTCCAAGGTTGGTTGCTGGAAGCTTCTTCGCATGGTCTTTGGAGGCTGGAAGCTGAGTCAGGAAAACTGGCATGGTGGGGACTGAAATGGCTGACACTCAGACGCTGCTTCAGCAATTCCTTAGATCCCTATCAGAATTGTCACCCTCATGGTTCTTTATTGGCTCCTCAGGCATGTTTCATGTGGTAGTATTTCTTTCCAACTATGGTCAAATTCCCTCCTAACATTTTTTTTCAGTGTTTTATAAACACTGAAGAATAATTCTCCCCCACCCCTTACCCCAAATGGTACACTGACCTGTACTTTTGCAATGATGTCATAATTGTCCCTAAGAATTCAAGTAAAAATTAGATGTAAAGAATCAAGAGGTATGGAAATGGTAAGTCATTAAATAGCTTTCAACTTACCAACTTAATTATCTCTGAACTTAGACTCCTGGGAAAGAAAAAGACAACCAAAAAGCTATTTTTTTCCTTCTTCCTCTTGTGTGCTAGTAAAATAATGCTTTCCAATAAAATTTTCTTAAAATAATAACAAGGGAATGGTCACACTGCAATTTACACTTAGAGATGATTCACTTTAGAGAGAGTCTTTTCTCCTAGAAGCTTGTTAAAATCTTATAAATAAAATAATAGTATTTATAATAAAGGAGGAATAGTGAAGAGAAAAATGCATAGACCACTCTAAGCCTGGGGCAGATTTAAATGGAATACTGCATTCAAAAAACATTTGCTTGCCAGAGGGTAAGAAATGGGAATTAAAAGGTCATGGAGAAATAGAGAAAAGAAAAATGGGAGGGAATATAGGCAAATTTTTCCATTTCCCCCATTATGGGTTATTCTTCTAATGAAATATAGTTTACACAAGATTTACCAGAAGTTACTTTGTTCATGTTTATAATGACTCTGTGTATATAAAAATTGTCACTTCTTCATTGGGGATAAAAGGAAAATAATTTACTATTAAAATAATTTGTTATTTTAAAATTAGAATTAAAAAAATCAAGTCACCACCATATTTTAGCACCATAGATATAAACACCAGTTAAAAGAACTCGGTAACTAGATGATAGAATTCTGTTTAAAAATAATCAAGAAGCTTCATTTTTCTGACAATATACACTGGTAAGTATTGGAGTTAAAATAGTTATGTACCACTTTAAGAAATTTTCCATATATTAGTGTCCCCAATGTGCTCTATGTGTGTATTTTTCCTCACAAAATAGGCATTAGAAGGCCACTTTTGGTTCCAAGCTATCAACCTACATCTTAACTAGCTTGGGAAGGAGAGGGAGAGAGAAGAAAGAAGCAACTACAGAAAGTGTTCTCAAAGGCTGGCCTCTTGCTGCCCGGTGATACCCAAGTTTGGTGTATATTTAAGACACAATCTTATTTCCTTTCACAACAAATTGTAAGGCAGGAATAAAACTAATATTTATAGATGCATGAATACTGGGTAACTAGAGACGAGCATTCTGTTACTTGTAGAGCACCAGAAAACAGACACTCCTGAGGCAGAACCAGTTTTCTTAATGCTCTGGTTTGTCTCCCACAAATCCAGTGCAATGCTACCCTGATTTCTTTTTTTTTTTTCCCACCCTCACCCTCCACCCTGATTTCTTGAGATGTGAAGGCACTTCACAAACATCCTTGGGAAGAATGATATGAAGATTAGCTATCATCCAGTGCTTTATCCAAACTACAGTAACATTAACTAAGGAATAACTACATAAGCTCTTTTAGGAAGTGAGAAGAAAACATTTGTTTAATTTCAGATTTTCCAGATTTGTCATTTGTATTGGCAAGATGGAACACAAGGTTTTAATACAGGGCTATTATATATAGTGAAAAAAATCACATATCTAAGCATTGATTTAGCCTTCAACTGAGATTCTAAACTAGATGTGGAAAGAAAGGTTTAAATTCTTTAGGATGCTTGGTAAAATCCTAACCTTTTGCTTATTGATTGTTTTGTTATTTCTCCTGGTTGTGAATTTTGGATTAAAAACAAGAGCCTTTATGATGGCTAATAAAAGAGATTGGCAGGAGAACAATTTATCTTCTCTCGTCACATACCACTCTGTTAGTTTCTTTTTGTTTTGTATAAAAATTTATGAACAGAATTTTAAAAACAGTGCATGAAAGTCTAATTTGTGTCACTGAAAGCCATAAAAAAATCCAAAATATAAGAACTCTGTATGATAAAGTGGAGAGCTTCCATTTCTCCTGGGAAAAGAGGACATTAACACTTCTTGATGAAAGAAAGTGCAACTGATGATCAATAATTAATTTCAGTTCTCAGTCTCTGACAAAAAAGGATGTGTTTTTGCTTTCATTTATCCAGTCTGTTATAAAACAGTAGGTTTCACAATGTAGTTCATGATATCATTGCAGGCAGCTGGAATATGAGGTGTTCAATTGCTGATTCTTTCAAAGAATTATAGCTCATGTTTTGTTATGTGATGGCACATTGGCGATCTAGGTTAAAATGAATCCATAATCTCAATATTCACAATTTCCATTGACAAATATTTTCCTGAGAAGTATGTACATAGAAATAAAATTCTTTGCAAATGAATCCATCTATTATATAGGAGGATTTTAAGTTTCATTGGCAACGTTAACTTTTAAAAATACTTGTTATTAAATAAATAATATTGCTTTTTTAATCCAAAGTCTTGGTCATGTTCCACTAGAATAATAAGGTCTTAAGAACAACACCGTTGCCCCCAGGACTCAATTTAAGAACAAAATGGGTTTTTTTAGTCTTTCAATTAATGCTATGAGGTAGATGCTATGGGGTAGAGAGAGCAAGTGGAAAGCAATCAAAAGATGAAAGATTATAAAACACCATCAACATAAGACTTAGTAGATTTACCAGTTGTATTATTGAGAAATAATGCCACTAGGTAAAATTATGACCATTAAGTAGAAAAAGTATTGGGAGTATCACAATTTCAGAATGAGTCCTGGTATCAGGTGAAAACGGGGCAGAAGCTGCTAACCAACAAGCCACAGGAAGAAAGTGGCACTTTTAAAATGCAGCTTTCACCACCAACTTCTTACCAAATTCACATCACCTACACGTAGCAGTTGCCAGTCAAATGCAACTTAAATAACAGGGTTTTATTTACAAGTAAAATTAACAGGGAAATGAAAAGTCCTTAATGCCACAAGTGGCTAGTTATTTTACCCCAAGTCCCATGTAGTCCAAAGGTCCCAAATACATGTCCAAAATGGTGCCCTCTTCAAACCTGAGGCAGGGAGCCTGTAAAGTCCAGGCCTTCTCCAGCATCTTCTCCTTGTTTCTTTTCTCTCCAGTGTTCAGAGCTGTGGCTTCTCCAAAGCTCTTCAAACTGTCTGAACAAATGCTGAGGCAAACTCAATTTCCAAATCCCAGACTTTCCCAGGTAAGAGCTTTACAGCCAGCTTCCACCACCATGCTGTGGCTCCATGTGCTTCCTTTACCAGGCCCACCTTCAGTGACATCTGACCAAATTCGCTAGACCTGCCTTCAGCAGTCCTTGGTCACCCCTGGCCTGCCATTCTGGCATCCATCTCCACACCAGCTACTTCTCTGCCAGCCACTCTCCCACTATGGCTACTCGACACCACCAGCTCACTCTTCTGGGGGGCTTCCCCTGACCAGGCCATGTGGGCCTGTTCTATCAGTCCACCATTCTCATCTCCCCACACTCTCTCTCTTCACTCATCCTTTTTATCCACCCTTTTCCCACTTCTTGCTTCTTCTTGTGGGTCTTTCTCTCAGATTCTGCCCACCTGGGCATTTTGGCATCCATACAACTTTCAAATGTGTCACTACCCTGTATCAGTCTTACCATATTCTTTAGAGTATGTTCTTGTGAGTTACAAATACTTTTCACAGAGATATATAAAGGGTATACTAATCTTACACATTTATCCTGGAAGGAAATTTGTTATTTCCAATGATTATTGTCAATGTGCAGAATACACAACTATAATTGAGAGAAAGTGTTGAATTTCTCCAATACCACATAGTCACAAAAGTGGGGAAATTAAAATTCAATTCAGATTTGTTGGAATTCTGCACCCTTGCCTTTTTTGCTCATGCTATCCCTGCTTAATTTGCCACACTTACATAGACAAATTAATCTCAGTATTTTTCAATTTCTTTTAAGCATTCTTTGCAAATTTCACTTATTTTCTAGCCATTGTAAGAACCCAGATTGTCTTTCCCTTACATTTCCATTCCTATCCTGTACTCACAGCACATACACAGCAATCTCTGTGCACACAAGCATCCATACACTTCGTTTGAACCCTGATCTGTGTGTGTATCCTTTCCTTCTCTAGCTTGCATTTCTTTTCAAGTTACTACTGCTTTGATATATTCCCTGAAGCTTCTCTTTCCTACTGGATGGCAAGGATAATACAAATTTCTAGTTTTAAGATAATTAAAGTTTATGACTAACTCCACCATTCTCAGACATTAACCTCTATGATATATCACCAAATCAATTTCTCCATGGCATTGCCAATAACTCCCCTATAATGTAACTACTCATCAAATATAATTCAAACAATTTTTAAATTCTGTGCTTTTTATATATATTTTTATACAAGTTGTTGATACAGTCATGTGTTAGGTTCAGAAAAGATTTTAATTATCCTGTGACATTGTACTTTATGCCTAACCTTTTGCATTTCAATGTTATTCTTAAATATCAATCTCATTCACAGTTTGTTTTAATTGTTTTTAAATTGTTTTTTCCTGACTTACCTTTTAAAGGGCATAATTAACTAATAAGTAGATATAGGATTTTTGGGTGAAGGAAGCCAATTTCATTCCAATGTTTTCTGTAAAATGTTTGAGTACAGCAGAATGACCTGTGGGTTCTTGCACACTGTCATATTTCCTTTAGTGGAAAATGAAAATGACAATATCAACTGTCCAAGTTCATATGTTTGAAAAATAAAATCTTAAAAATAAATGCTTAACATCTCATTAATATTTTCACCTGGAAGGTAATATTATGAAGATGAATTGGTAACAATTAAAAGTGTCTTCTCTTTCTCTCTTTTGCATACTTTTCTTCATCTAGAAGTAAATACCATTTCACTTAATCCTTTAAAACGTATTAGAGAAATATTCAAACCATTTGATTAATTTAAAACTGGAATTTTTATCAGTTCACTTGAAGTTCATAATGATGTGAGATACTATTTTATATTATTTTTTTCAAATTAGGTAACTGACTCTCAATGACTTAGTCAAGGTCACAAAATCCGCTCCTAACTCAGAATTCAGGTCTGTATCTAAATTCATTATTATGTAAGATACATAACAGTGCACAATCAGAATGCTCTAACCTAAAGTGCTGTTATTTAGACTTATGGACTTTATATTAAACGTCCTCCAACAAAACTTTTATTTTGTGTAACAACCAAAAAATTTGGTTTATTGTCTCTAGAACATCCCCGATATTAACACATCTCTTCAAGGAGAGGAAATGCCTCATACTTCCTATACTCTGTGGATGATTCTTCTGCTTGCTAATTTAGTTCTTTAGGTTTCATAACCTGAGTCACACATGGCTTTCCACACATTTTCTAAGGAACACACCTTACATGTCATTCCTTCATTCCTTTATCTACTTATTTATTTATTTAGCACTGTTTTACAAAACTGTATGTGATTCAGATTCTTTGGGTGAAGGTTCTACCACACCACAGCTCTACCACTGCCAAGGCACCACAGTCCTCCATCATAATCTATCTTGCCTCTTCCATTCCTTCCCACTCTCCTCCTCTGGTAGCCTCAATTTTTCAGTCAGTTTTTTAAGACTGCTGCATCTCTCTGAAAGTAATCTTTCTGTACTAAATTACATATCACAAAGGAAGAAACTTTTTAACTTAAAAATTTGAGTACATTCAAAACTAAAAGGAATCAAAGGAGGAATTTTTTTCCAAATAAATGCCTTTTAGGATTAAAAAGGGGAAGCTTCAAAGTGTCATTTTACTACTGGAAGACAGCTTGAGTTTTGAGGGTAAGATCTCTGAATCTGAGCAGATTCATCTGTTTATAAAAATGTTCAAGCATTTTTGAAATATTTTCCAGCTTTTAGCTACTACTACTCTGTGAAGATCACAGCAGAGGAAAATCCACACCTTTAATGGAATATGTTAAAATAATGCCATTTGATTATGAAAATTTTCTCAATATTCAGATGACATAGCTGAAAAAAAAAAATCCAAATATACCCGTATTTGCAAGGTCATTGATTCTAGCGAAACTTCCAAGACAATTCAATAAGGAGAAGGTAATATTTCAACCTATTGTTATTTTGGGTCAAAAGGGGGCAGAAGCCACATTTAAAATACGGTTTCTGCCACCCAGGTTACCTCAGGTTCATTCCACCCACCCAAAGCAGTTGTCAATCAAATGCAGTTTAACAACGGGGTTTATTAACAGGGGAATTCAACAGGGGAAACAAAAAGTCCTTAAAGCCACAGGTGGCCAGTTATCTTACCCCAGTCACCATTTTCAGTCCCAAAGGTCTCAAAGACACATGCCCAAGATGGTGCCCCTTTGCCCCTCTAAACCTGAGAGGTAGGCACTCTGCCAAATCTAGTCTTTCTCTGGAGTCTTTTCTTCTCTCTCCAGTATCCTGAGCTGCTCTGCTTCTTCAAGGTTCTTCAAACTTCTTCAACATAATGTTGATCCCAAATCATCTTTCCAACTCCTGGCTATCTCCAGGTACCAGCATACTAAGCCAGCTTACTGTGGTGCCACACTCTACACTGGCCACTCTTCTGCCAGTCACCATGGCTCCTTGCCACCACCAGCTCACTCTTCCATGGGGCTTCTGCCCAGCCTGGTCACTCAGGCTACTGTTTACCCACCTACCATTGTCATGTCTCTCCTCTCCCCAAAAGTCTTTCCCAAAATCCTGCCTCTCCTCTTCCCAGTCTCTGCGCCACTCTCTCTCTCTCTCTCTCCCCCTCTCCCCCCCTCTTTTTCTCTGTGCAAAGGCTCCAATTTCACTCCACACACCTTGTAGGTGATACATTTCCTCTTCCCCAAGTGGGATTTGCAACAGAGTAAAACTACCCTATCCTGTTCAGGTCTCTGTGCTTTTCACACAGAGCATCAGTGTCTAATTTTAATACTGCCCATATTGGGGTCCCAGCTTCAATAGGGCCCATACTGGGGACCCTACTTCAATACTAGAACAAGTGGATAGCTTATGACATTTTTTTAAAAAAATTTAACTGACTTATGTTACCCATACCAAATAGAAAAAATAAAAATCCTTGAATTGCATGATGTAGTGCATGAACAGAAACTGTTTAAGTGTCTAGAGAATATGTAGAAAGATATTTGTGGTAAAGAAATAAAATTCAAAATTCAGGTATAAAGCACAACTATAAAAGAAAAATACGATAATATGGACTTTTATAATTTAATTTTTTTAATTTTTCATAAGAAAAATTTTTTTCATAAGCTAAGAAATCAAGCATCAAGTCATACATTGGAAGAAAATACTGGCAAATCATATATGTGACAAAAGATTGTGCCTAGAATATATAATAACCTCTCAACTTGATTAGAATAAAAATAGCTAAATCACAAAACATGGTATATGAACAAATACTTTACAATGGTTTAATACCTTACAATGGTAGTTTGTGATAACACAAGTCATTGATCAAGACGTGTCACACAACCATGCCAGGCTAGGCAAGTTCATGTCAATTCACGCAAATGAAAGATGATTCTCGGTGTCTTAAATTTTCCAATGTGCCTTTATTCTGAGGCAGGGAACACCATATATACAGGCCGGTAAGAGAGACTCTTAATCTAAGAGGTCAAAAAGAGAGACTAATTCAGAGACCAGATAGTAACTGCTGTTCTCCTCTTCCCTCTGTACACTATTAGGTGCCTTAGCCACTCAATGAATACAGTTGTCAATGCAAGGACCATCTTTTGTCTACTAACATTTTAAGGCTAGGTGCTCTCCTTTGTGTGAAAGGCAAAAAACAAGCCTGATTTTTAACCCATTTTCCTTACAAAATGGAAAAATGTTCAGTAACCTACGTTCAATAAATTGCCTAGAGTTATTATAACAAAGTACCACACAGAGTAGCTAAAACAAGATAAATATGTTGTCTCACAGTTCTTTAAAGGAAATCCTAAACCAAGATGTTGGCAAGGCTTATTTATTCCGACACCTGTAGAGAAATCCTCCCTTGTCTCTTTCTACCTGCTGATAGTTTACTGGGTATCTTTGGTATTCCTTAGATACATATACCCATTTCTGTCTTTAAGGTCATGAGGCATTCTCTCTGTATATCTGCCATTTGTCTTCTTGTAATACTGAATTAGACACCCTATTCCAGCACCCTATTCCAGCATGATTTCATCTTAACTAAATGTGATTCACCCTTGAGCAACACTGGTTAAAATTTCATGGGCCCATTCTTACAATTTTTTTTCAATAAATATACACTTGACCCTTGAACCTCACACTGTCGAAAATACTGCCAACGTATTTTTTCTTAATAAATTTTTCTTTCTTCTAATTTTTTACTGTAATAATGCAATAATATAATTTATTGTAAGAATGTATGTAACTTATAAAATATGTGTTGACCAACTAGGTGTCTTTGGTAAGGGTTCTTTTCTGGTCAACAGTAGGCTAATACTAATTAAGTTCTTGGGGAGTCAAATGTTATATTTGAATGTTTGAGTGCATGGAGGTTTTAGTACCCCAACCTCCACTTTTTTCAAGGGTTCACTGTATATTTGCAATGTCCTTATTTCTAAATAAGGTTTCATTTTTAGGTCCTCAAACTTATTTTTTCATTATATCTTGTAGGGGTAGGGGAGGTGGCACAATTCAATCCATAGTATTAGTTATCAGAACATGGAAACTTAAATCACAATGACAGAGCCTATAGATCTGTGAGAATGACTAAACTTTAAAAGACTGAAAATATCGAGTTAACAATTAGAACCCTCCTACACTGCTTGTAGGAATGTAATATGGCATGACCAATTTAGAGAAAAGTAAGGAAATTTCTTCAAAAATTAAGCATAGACTGATGACACAAGTTGGCAGTCTCATTCTTAGGTATTTAGGCAATCAATATAAAAAAAATAACCATATATAAGTTCTCAATATGCATTATTCATAGTTATCAAAAACTAGAAATGATTTAATATCCATAAACTGGTGAATCTTGCAACTATATTATACAATATTACTCAATAGCAAAGGAACAAAATATTAATACATAGAATAAAATAAATCAGTTGAAAAATAACACAAAGTGAAAAATGTCAAATATAAACATTACATTATGTATTGTTCTTTTAAATAAAATTGAACAAAACATAATTCATATGACATAATAGATCAGTGGTTCCCTACAGATGCAGGCTGTGGGAGGGCATCTACTTTGAAGGCTCAAGAGACAATTTTTCAGAGGCTGAAAATTTCTGTTTTGATTTTGATAATGAATACAAGACTGTACACATTATTAAAATTCAACAAACTGTGAACTTACATGAGCACATTGTATTACTTTTTAATAAAAGCAATGATTACATGTTCATGGAATCTACTGAGACCCTCAGGGCATTTATTTACATGGATAAACGATAAAACTAATTTGTGAGCACCCAAGAAAAATGTGGGCAAGGCAAGGAAGTGATAATACATTAGGTTTTTAAATATGTCATTTGTTTTTTAGTCCTGTAATAATTCAAAATCCAGGTGGCAGCAAATGGTTTGTTTAAAAATCTATGGCATTCTTAAGTGGTGCAGATTTTTTTTTTTACATTGTCCCTTTGAATGCTTGAGGGAAAATGGCAATCATTTAAAATTCAATTTACCTAAATGTTCACTAAGGTTCATGGAATTACTGTACATGACTTAAATTTAAGCCACTGAAAACTTTATTCACAAGATTAAACTGGTGTTTAACTAACCCATAAGGGCTACCCAATAACACAATGTGAACTTAGCTAAGGAGGTTTGTATCTGAAAGACTAGTACTATGGTGGAGGAAATTACTGTAACAGGGAGGGGGGCAAATGCAATAAGTACATAGAGAACTGGGCTTCTTTAGTAAAGGTAGAGGTACTATTGCGAAGGCAGAGGGAGGGAGGGAAGGATGGGGGAAGAGGAGAGAGGGAGCAAGAGAGAGAGAGAGTCTGAGTGAGAGTGAGAGTGAGAGTGAGAGAGACTGAGCGAGGAGAGTGAGAGCGAGAGACTATTACAATAAGAGTAACATGCCAACCATAAGATGTGTTATTGTGTCCCAGATCAGGTAGGAAGTACTTAAGAGAAGTCAGTATATAAGTTTCCAAAGACCAAGATGAGCAGGAAGCAAGAGAGACAGTTAAGCAGAAATTGTTCTTTTCTGTGAGCTGATTCTCAGAAGAAGCAATGATGAGGACTATTCCACAGGTTTGCTTAAGCTAAAAATGGGCCAAAGCTCACTGGCTTCAGAGGAGAGAAACCCAAGTTAAGTCTGATTACAGTTAATGTGAGTTTTGTTAAGACTGACACATGAACAAATAGTGGAACTAATTATGAGACAAAGAATGGAAATTTGCAAGTATCTGTTTTGGACCTTGTTATCTCCTACAAGGGCTCATCTTCCAGTCTTCTCTAAATCATCTGTTGAAAGAAGCCATTTTCCAGAACATGAAATGATGAAGGATTTTTAAACAGTCACTCTTTCCAGTAGCTGCCGGCTCAGGAAAGTTCAACCTGGTCAGAGCCCACTCAAGCTAAGCAAAAATGAAACTGCTGTCGTCTTTATATAAAATTTTTATTTGCTATATTGCTCAATACTGAAAAAAAGTAAATTCCCCATAAGTGGTCAATCTGACTGTTTGTTAGACATTTCTTATTTGTTTTTGCAGTCTTGACTATCAGTAAGAAAGCATCAGACCATTTGAGTAGGCCTCTGTTCATTTGTTTATTTTCCGTCAACAAATGAATGCAGGGCAGCAGTGTGAGGGAAAATATAGGATTGGATTATATTGGGTGCATCGGACTGTAAACAGGAGTGGGAAGACTTTCAAAGGAGAGCTGAGGTTTATATTAATGAAAGCGGGTTTTGGCTTCCCCACTGTCCACACAATTACTTCTTAAGCCTCAGTGGCTAAAGGTCCTTGCTTTAGTGCCTTCCACCCCCTACTGATTTGAGCTTTGCTCTGGATAAAGAGAAGAAGATCAAAGAAGGGCCTGACAACATGCAACCACCTCTTCTTCACATTCTAGAACAACACCTGCTGCTCTTCCTGGGGTGGAGTTATTTTTCAGGAGAAGTAAGATAGAGAAACTGATGAGTCTAAATTTGCCTTGTATTTTATCATTTAATAAAGACTTCATTAGTATTGCTTTTTTTTAAAAGATAGTATGAAAATCAAAGTTTTATTACACAGTGGTATATCCTCTTTAATGGCTGCTAGAGGGACATAGAGATTTCACCTGTTAAACAGACTACTCATTTTATGAAGGAGTTTGCCACAGTATTCATTCCAAAATATTTTTGACTTACTGCAGTTTCCATTTAGGATAACTGCAGTAGTGTCAGCTGCATTGCGGTCCAAGAACCCTAATGTGAGCATTGTTAAATGCTAATTCATTAGCCACAGAGAGTGTTAAGACTTGTTTTAGTGTCCGCCTATTAGAATTCTCTTTTCTATGAGGAGATGACAGAGAAAAAATGTTTAGTTGTAGAGAAAATTTTTGATTAAGCACTATGAGTTATTTCTGTCTTCTAGAAATACTAAGATTATGTCAGTACCATCTTCTAGGGCTTTAGGAACAAAACATTTAGATAACAGGGCGTCAGGCATATGCTTTGGAAGGACAAGAAAATTGAATCCCAGCCAGCCTTGGGGATGATAACATATTCACAGCTGTGAACATGCAGCTATATGTAGAAGCATCTAAAAATGCCAATTTTTAATAAAGAAAACTGATTCCAGATCTGCTTCAGGTGAATGTAAACTTCACACCAGCCTTTCCAGAAGATCCAATGTTACTGACTTATACAGAACAAATCATTCATAGTGGTCACTTCAGTTTTCAACCATGAGATGACTCTCATGGTCTTAGTACCGAAAAACACTAGGTTCTGTGATGCCCTATGGATCTTCTATATCCCTGTCCTTATTGTACTAACGGATGCCCCCAAGCATCCCTTCAAGTTTTGCACATCCACTTATTTAAGAAATCTTGCCATTGGCCCTAGTGTTTGTGATAATACTTATATCAAAATGCTGCCCCTTTCCTTGCCTCAAAGGAACTCTCCATTGTTTCACTCTAATAGTGACTGTTCTCTTTTCACCCACAGGCTCTTTAGTGTTTTCAACTTTCACAAATGTCAAGAAAGTGGCTGTGTCATTGAGAGGAAAGGACAAAAGAGCTTTTTCTGGAATGGAAAGGAAGAAAAGACAGAAGAAGGTACAAATTACTTTTCCTTTTTCTGGTTCTTCCACAAACAAAACCATAAATTATCATCTGAATACATTTTTGAGTCAACTTGAGTATTCAAATATTGAAAGGGGATTGAGCACCTGAATAAGGCCTTAAGTGACTTTTAATGCAGAATGAATGAATTCACATCTTCTTTCTTCTTCCACTGTGAGGGAGACAGACAGATGAAAAATAATGTAGGTGGATTCAGTTGTGCCTGAACCCAGACCCCAATATGGGGTGATGGGGAGAAGAGTGGCCGGTGTGGAGAGTGTGGCACCGCACCAAGGTGGCCTGGAAAGCTGGTACCTGACAATGGCCAGGGATTTAGAAAGCTGTTTTGTGCATCAGCAATTGTGGAAAAAGTTTGAAGCACCTTGGAGAAGTGGAGCAGCTCGGAACACTGCAGAGAGAGAAAGCAAAGGGAAGACACTGGAGAAAAGACTGGACTTTGTGAAAGTGCCTGCCTCTCAGGTTTGGAGGGGAAAAAGGCACCATCTTGGACATGTGTCTTTGGACTTTTGGAACTAAGAATGGTGACTGGGGTAAGATAACTAGCCACTTGTGGTTTAAGGACTTTTTGTTTTCCGTTTTAATATTCCCTTGTAAATGAACCATGTTGTTAAACTGCATTTTGAGTTGTAACTGCTACACGCTGTGTGAAGCAGACCTGTGGTTTGTTAGTTAGCAGCTTTTGCCCTCTTTTGACCTGATTTCATGCCCACTGATTACAAATAACCAGGATACAAAATTGTTGGTGATTTTATAGGGATGGATGAGTGTGTGTGTGTGTGTGTGTGTGTGTGTTTCTTTGTGAGTGTGCATATACCTGATTGAAATGATCTCTGGGAATACAAGAAAAAGTAGGATAACTTATCTCTAAATGATGAAGGTACCAAGATAGGCTGAGCAGAATATGGCAGCAGATCTGGACACTATAGATGAGAAACCAAATAGTAAACTTGGGGCACTGGATCAAACAGATAAACAGATATGTAAATATCCTGTTTGAAGAAGAGTCTTCAACAAATTATGGCATGATTTCATTTTTTTTCTAAGGTCCTGTAGATGTATTTGATGTTAAGAAGCACATTTAATACTTAGAATCCTGGTACTTACAGTTTCTTTTGGAAGTCAAACAAGAATTTTCTGACAGATAGAAGACAAGCTAGATATATTTCCTATGGGAAGCTTCAAGTATGGATCAAGACTGCACAAATATGTACACAACACTTTAACCTGGGGTCACAGCCAGATGAGTGTAAGCCTTTGATGCTTATGACTTAAGCTTAAATTTAAGACCCAAATACTTGAAGTTATCTTTATGCTTCTCTAGTTTTTCAGAGTCTTCCTACTCAAGCATGCATACAATTTACAGAGCCAAGGTGCTCATATGAATTAGACTGATAGATGACCTGGTGATAAGGTATGGGCTGTTGATTAAGAAAACCAAAAAGTTCTTTCCAGGATCTCAGGCCCTGAGAATTGTCCTTTCCTCTAAGTAGAGATAATCTAATTTGGTCTAATCTAATCTAATCTAATTGGTCTAATTTGTCTTCTTTACCAGCATAGTCTGCCTTTACTCTCAAAATCATATTGACTTCAGAAGACAGTGTTAATTCTTTGCACCTACATTATGAGATGTCCTAAAAAATCAAGTGAAATAGCAAAATTGTAGTCAATTTAGTTGACAGATAGGCCTCTTATTTCTTGCCAAAACTGATATACCAAAATCTGTTTTCTTTAATAACAAATTTAACTATTTGATTAGTCAATCAAATCTACTTAAGGCATCATGCTATTTATTCAGCTAATACTTGTTAAATACCCTCCATGAACACAGCACTGATCATAGAAATAATTTAATTATCACATGGCAATTTTAATACTCATAAATAACTCTTAGTTTATGTGCTTTCCTACACTCTGACAATTGTACACTCAAAATAATCACAGAACTACTCCATAATCAATCATCATCTACCAACATTTTAATCACAGCGGTAGATAAGCAATAAAATCAGTTAAATGAAATCTGTCCTTTTAATGTAAAAATCATAGAATGTTAAAACTAAAGAGGACTTTAGAGAAAATCTACTCCAATCACCTCTCAAACTCTGCTTTCTTTTTTTAAAATATGAAAATTGAGCCCCAAATTGCACTTTTAACAGTGTCATAAGATTAAGAATCCAGGATTTCTGACTTCTGGCTTCTCTTCTTCCTTTTACAATGTGAACATGAGTTCTCTAACTCTGTTTAGATTATCTTAGGCAGGGACATTCTATTCACCCTTGAATGTTAATATTAAAATAATCAATGTTTATTGAGTTTTTACTATATACTGGGTGCAAATCTGCATGGATTTTCCAGCACCTATGATGTAGGTAACACTGAAACTGCCTACGAAGAAGAAATTCCAAGTGGGGAGGCTGAATTGCCCCTGGCCATATATGAACAGATGCACTAAATCATGGACTGACAATTCTATCCACCACAATGACCATGAGGCTCTATGATAGACAAATGCATTAGAACCTGAATAGCGATTGCTTCACGACCTCTGGGAAGGAAAAAGCTGAAAACCCACATGCACAATTGAACTCTAACCCTTTGCACAACTTCCAACATAGCCCATGACTGAACAAGCTGTAACTCAGCTCTTTTTGTCCCTTCCTCATGGATTACCCTTTAACTATTCTACAAACTCCCTTTGAGAAGCCAGGCTGTTTCCTTTCCTGTGCTGGCTCTGTAGTAGTGTGAATCCAGAGAAAGGGGAGGTTCCAGGTTCCAGGTTGCCTTCCCCACCCAAGGAAAGGTAAAGATGAGCAGGGAAGAGATGCTTGAAAAGATGGAGAAAAGACTATAGAAGAAAGGGAGGGAGAAGCCCTTGAAGACACATATGGAGAACACATATGAAGGTGTACTTGCTTCTTAGTCTTGGACGTACACCAGGGACATGGGGAATTCAGAAGGCGATGCTTAGAGAAATGTTGTGAGATACTTGGGGGGAGGTTGTGATATTCCCTTGGGGAAGTTGACAGTGGCGACCTTTCTTCTATGCTGGAGGATGTGCAAAGGGTTACATTTCAACTGTGCAGCTCTTTCCCTCCCAGAGAGTGTGAAGCAATCAAGATTCTGGATCTAATGCATTTGTCTATCATGGAACCTCATGGTCAGCGTGGTGGGCAGAATAGCCAGCCCATGATTCAATGTACCTGTTCAAACATGGCTAGGAGCAATTCATCCTTGCCACTTGAATATTCTTTTATGAGTTGTGTTTTGACTTTGTTCTCATCCTGCTAACATTGCCTGTTCCCTTCCACCCCTTTCCTCTGGTTCCCCATCAGATGCCTTAGCCTTTATAGCAAGCTTTCAATCTTCAGTGGTCCTGCTTTGGTCAACCGGTTAGTCTGGGCATTTACTCACAAGGAGAAGGGTAACTCTGAGTGCTTAAATGGAAACAATTTTAACAGTGTTCGTTCTCTTCTCTCTATTGCACAATATTCGTGTTAAAGTTATTTTCTATTGAAGGTCTTATACATGGAAGAATATGCTTTGTTTTTATACAGTAGGTGTCAGAAATCAATTAGAGCAGGCAGGCTTGGGGGTCCTGGTGTTTCTCTTTCTCTGGACTGAAATAATAGCTCCTGAATCCTGAGCAGCTTTAGCGATCTGATGAAGTGTCTATGAAGTTAATAATCTGCAACTTTGGAAGTACATGCAGTGAGTTATGAGATGGTCAGAAGCCGAGACTTCTGTCCAGCATAATTGCAACATTCCAGTTCTATAAATTATAAAAACCTTACTCATAATGACTCTTCACAAAAGTTCATCATTCATTTTAAAAAGTAAGCATTTGCTGACAACTACACAAAATCTAGGCATGTGTAGTTGCACACAATGTATACTATTTACACTCAAACTGTACTTATATTGGAGCAGATTTATTTAGCTGAGAGATAAAATGTAAAGTTTCATGAAAATTCATGTATTTTATTACTTTAAAAGAACATTTTCTGATAATGTCTCTTTTCATTTATATAGAGTACATTTTAAGTATTAAAAGTTGAGGACTCAAAGATTAAAACGACTTAGTCTCTATCCCAAAAGTGCTGGAGGGAGTCAGACAATAAAATAAGCTAGGGCAATAAAAAAGATAAAGATGCACTCCAGAGACTAAAAGACCACTTGGTAGAGGTTTCTCCTGGGGCTAGATCTGTGAACCTGAGAGATGTGAAAAGACTTCCCAGTCATGGTGGTATCTAAACTGCTCCCTTGCAGATAAACTAAGATAGAGGAAAGGTGTTTCCTAAGTAAAGCAAGTCCATAGATTATCAGGGAAGTGAAATAAAGTATTGGGCCCTTGGATCACAGGCAGTAATTCAGAATATCTAGAGGCAAGAAGTCCGTGGAATATCTAGAGCAAGAAGTGGTAGTGAGAAAGGATTTGAAACGATGAGGCTCTGTTCTCAAAATTTCTTGTATGTTTTTCTCGGGTTTTATCCAGAAGACTCTGTTAGTCATTTCAGAAGACTCTGTTAGTCCTTTCAGCAAAGGAAATTTGAGGTTTAAGAGTCTTTCAGGTAGTATTGCAGTGGCACTGATTGGAGGGTAGCAAACGTAAACAAACAAGGACAGATAGTTACTGTAATGAGTCCTAGGGAGAGAAGACTTTTAGCATAGGAAAATGGAAGCCTTGGAGACAGGTGAAATGTGGAGACAATGGAAGCAAATCCCAAAGAGGACTGAAGCAAGATTTTGGGCCTGCATGTTTTTATTACCAGTTCTTGTCTCTTGAAGCTGTAAAGAGTTCTCAAGGAGATACACACATGTAAAGTGGCAACAAAGTAATAGATCGGAAATAAAAGGGGAAAGGAAAGCAAAATCACAGTCAAGGGTGAGGTGAAAAAGAGATTACCAATGACTGTCAAATGTAGCTATTTTAAAAGCTCTTTATACTTTATGAATAATAAATGAACCCCACCAGTCTGTGTCATTGGCTGAAGCCACAGAGAGGAGGGACCTCCTTGGGTGACTTTGCCATGAACCAAATGAATATGTAGTGAAACTTGCCAGAAACTCCCAGGGAAACTGCTTTGTGTTATATAGCTGTTGCTTTGCTTTCCATGTTTGACTGCTTCAGGTTCCCAGGTGGGCTTGCCCCATGTCTTTGAATCCATGTATGACCAGAAAGTGACTTTAAACCTAATTTATCTCATGGTTCTACTGTTAGGGGGCTGTGGTGAAATTGGGGGCTGTGGCCCCAGCATCTGTACTAGATAGCAGTCATTGTGTCTTGGTGGGTGGAGACTTGGAAACCTGAAGAAGGGAAATTAAGTCTTCTTTCAAGAAAAGAGGATTAAGAGATTAGGGAGGGGATAGAAGAAAATGGAAGGAAAGGAGAGAGAGACAGAGAACCAAGAAGGAAAGTACAGAGAGCTAAAGGGCAGGGAGGCTGGAAGGTTTCAGGCTTGCTCGACCATGTACAGCATGTGGTCTTGCTACTGCATGTATGGGCTGGGAAAAACCTGGTGTGTGACTGACCTTAAAGGGCCAGCTGCTCCCCTTTGTAAGTTTGTTTAAGCACCCCGTTTTGCTTGTTTTGTCACCCGATATCACTAACATGAATTTTTCATGATTCTTCTTGGAGGTCTGCTTACCTGCCTCACCTTTCCCTAGAAGTCCCTCTGTCCCTGGTCTCAGGATTAACCAACCATACCCTAGAAGAAGACAAAAATCTAAACAGCATTATCCAATACCCCTGGCCTAAGGAAGGTATGCTGATGGGACACGTCCAGTGGTCAGGGTCAAATAAGAAAAGACTCCAAGGGCTGAGAAACAAAAGGTGATCGATCCTCTGCACAATGACATTAAGCCAATCACAAAGAAATTGAAGGGGTCTTAGAATAATAAAGGGAAGAAGGTATATATTCCCCCAGTACTAGGTAAAAACATTTTGGTGTCTTTTACCCTCCCTGATTCCAGGGTTTGGGAGTCCCACTTTGTTTCTGTCTCTTTTCTCTGTTATAAATGTTTCCCCTTATCTGTTCTTCAAATTGAACTTGCCTCTTTTCCTTTGTTTGCTTAACTCATCAAGTTTCTGCTGTGGCTTCCTCAGACACCAACATGGTAAAATCACAGTTTCAGTTATATGTCACTTTACTTTTGGCTTTTTTTTTCTCTTCATTTTCACAAAAGTCGTGGTGAAACTGGGTGCAAAGCAGACACCAAAACAAAAATAAGGTGAAAAGTCAATATTTAAACCAATCAATCTCTGTCTGGGTTTTCCCACCCTTGAGCACAATGCCAAGACCAACCAGGTCTGGGGAAAAAGAATAACAAGGGTTATTTGCAAACATGAAAAGAAGCAAGAGTCACTGAGGCAACTGATGGGGGGGTGATGTGGTGAAATTGGGGGGTCAGTGACCCCATCTGTGATACACAGCATTAGGGTTGTACCACTTTGAGCTGGTAGGCAGAGACTCGGAGAAGGGAAGCCAAAGTTTCTCGAGAGAGGGGATTTAGGAAGCAGCTCGGCTTGAGAGCAAGAGACAGAAAGTGGAGGAGCAGCAAGGAGCCCTACAGCTGCCATGTACGGCTGTGGGGCAGGGAAGAAGTCATAGTGCTGTTACTTCCATCCCCAACCTGGGCCAACGAGGAACCCTGGGAAGCAAGCTGGACAAACTTGGGACCTGTGTAAGCTGACTTGGAAACTTAGTACTTGGAAACATTCTCTAAAGTAGAAACCAAAAAGCTTGGAATTTGTCTAAAGACCTGACAAAGGCCTTGGAATGCGCATGAGATTCAAAATGATTGCTGCTGCTGTTTCAAGTGAGTCTGGTGGTTTGGGTTGTTTCAGGGTTGAAACAGAAAAAATACTGAAGCTGTGCCTTTTGGAGGTGCATCGACGACGCCATCGTTGTTTCTTGATTTGAATTTCCCATTGCTAGCCTGAAGTGAGAAAGACACCATCTTTTGGATACATGTGGCTGAAGGACCCATGTGCAGGTTTTTGGACCCAAAGACTGAACTGTATGGTAAGATAACCAAAGGGGTCCCTTGCACCCTCAGTGACTCTTGTCTAATTTTTTTGTGTTTGAATAAGTATCGGTTTTGTCTCTTTTAAGATAGGTTGGTCTTGCTACTGCACACATGGGTTGGGGACGAACCTGGAAAGTGGCTGGGTTTAAAGGACCAGCTGCACCCACTTGTACAGTTAGTTAAATACACTGCTTTACTTGTTTTGCTATCCAAATTCACCACAAGTGGCTTCTTTTCCCACCCTCATTTATTGTTCTGTCTCTACAGTCCTAAAACAAGTCTCTACAGTCCTAAAACAAGCACAAGTCCAAAGATAGCATCTCCTTGCTACATCAAACCTACGGCAGGTATCTCACACATAGGACCATGTTTCTAAGATGAAACCTCACTTCTCCCTGTCTTTAAGAGACCCACAAATTTCAGAATACAGATTCCCAGCCAAGTTCCATACTCCCATTTCTCTTAAGGTTCCTACTTCCCCAGGTGGTGAAGTTCCTTGGTGCCAGTCTTCAGGTTGCAAAGCCCCTGATAGCAACCTCCTTTTAGCTGCTTCTGCAGGCTCTTTTATCTTTTCCACAGTCTCTGTTCATGTGCTTCTCACTGGCTTGTCCTCAAGGCATGTTTCATTCAGGCCATTCCTGACTCGTGCCTCTGTTGAAAGGCATGCCACCTTTCAATGGTGCCACCTGGTTGCAGTCAGACCCATTATCACCAATTTTGCTGAGGGAAGGGCGTCAAGGAATTAAAAACATAATTTCTTAAAGTTGTCTCATCTGGTTTCAGTGTGCTTTTGAAGAGGTCGTATTAAGTATCTTTGAAATTAGCAAGTAGGGAATGAAGATATTTTAATGAGATTTATTTTTTTATAGATTACAGCCCATATACTCATTTGTGCTGGGTCCCCCAAGACTTAATTCTTAACCTGCATGTAGTTTTTGCCTCACCCAAAACTGGAATTCTAACACAATCAGGCTGGAGTTTCCTGGTTTGCACTAGTGAGGTTATCTGTATAAGACCTCTCTCTCCCCCATACAGCCAAACCCCAGTTTCCATAAGGGCAAATGAATTTCCCTGAAATAATCTCTCTTCTCTTTTGCTGATAAGTTCATTTAGTCTTCTTCCTAAATAAAAACTTGCAGAGACTTCCTACTTACAAAGTGGGATGCTGTGCAATTCATGACTTGTTTAATAACGGCAACATATTGTTAAATGTATTCAGGTGAATACTGGTTTTTAACAGAAAAAAAAGGAATTGCATAATTCCCCAAAAATTATTTTTGAAAAAAGGAATTTGGCAGTGACAGGAATAGAGGTTGACAAGGGGAAAAGTGTTTGTTCTTGCCCAGTAGCAGTGACTTGGGTATATCAGCAGTGGGCTGGCTGCTGTTCCCATGTATCAAAAGTATCAAATACATCCTAGTCTCTAAATCAGTGACTATTTCTTCACCCTGACAGGCTTGCACGATCCACTGTCATCTTACCTTGAATATGGATCCATAGTAGAAAATTTAGGATGGAGGTGACACAAGCCCAGAAACCAGAGGTGTATGTACAAATGGTTAACATAGTTATTGAACTAGCTGTAGAAATGAAAACCCCCTGGACAATGAAGCCATAACTACAATCCGACTGCTGTTGAAAGTATCCAGCATCTGGTGGCACAGTCCAGAGATAGGGCTGTGGAGATGAAGGAAGGAGACATTGTAAAGAATCAAGGAGCCTTGCAAATCAACCTAGTCATACCCTGGCAATTATCAATTATCAGTAAATAATAATTCCACAAAGAGATGAGCCCCTTCTCCAAAGAATACTGTATCAGTATAATTTCTGCACTGGTAAAAAGTGCAGCTCTCCTGCCTACCTCCATCTATGCAGCCTTCTCTTTTAACAAACCTCTCCCTTTCAGATGCAGCTATTTCTACCTGCTTATGTATGTCTTAAGTGTCCTATTTTTCTTTCCCTTTTTTTTTCCAAATAATAAACTTGTCCTTTTGGATATAACTAAATGCCCCTGCCTGTAGGGAGATGACATGTGCCACCGAAAGGGAAACTCTGATGAAAACTTTTCTCAGAGGTAAACAAAGGACCTTGATTCTCTGAATCCACCACCTCTTCAAATCAACATCACCTACCATAATAAATTTGAATATGGCCTTATTTTTCCATATCCTGGATTGTATTTAAGATTCTTGGATTCACCAGTGGTATTGGGAGATGAGGTTAACCTCATGACTGAGATAGTCTTCCTTTGACCCATGATTTTAGTCTAATGAACTTACTTAATTTCACTTGATTTAAACAAATTGTCAGTACCTGAAAACCAATTTTTAGTCTATGATTCACATTGACCGTATATAACTATATAATGACTCATGCAAAAATTAATATGGGTCTGAGTTAGATTACTAACAAAGGAGAAGATGGGATATAGACAGATCTTTTGATATTTAAAGTGTCAGTAGAAATGGATGATTGATGTGCATAGTGTTATCGTTTGAGGAATAGTGAGAAACAAGCTCCAAATCAATGAGTGACATGCCAGAGGGAGTCCAACTCATTTCCATGCTGAGGAGATCACAGGTGAAGGAAAGCAATTCCCAGATGCCATGAACTGTACTTCCTAAACAGCACTGGGGGGAAGGAGCAAGGGAAATTAGGAGACACTGGGGCAGGCTACTCCTGGTCTATGCTCTTGTAGTTTTAAAGCTTTGGCAGGCAGGCTTTCAGAGACAATGCTGGTCATTATCTTGGCCATCTGGTACATTTAGCTTGTCCGGGACAATTTGACTCTCTTCTGCCTCAGTTCTCTGTGACCTGAGCAATCTCTTGCGTGTGGTTTCTTCAGCAATGCTGCTGGGTTTCAGCTGCCTGGCTCTGGGCCTGGACTGTTTGGTTGGGCATTTGCCCAGGAGAGGATGGCTGATTGCAGAGTTCGATCAGGAATCTGTTATTTGAATGTTTCTCCACCCCACTTCTCTCTAGCTATATTATCTTTGAACACATTAAAGTTGGAGTACTATTCTTTCTGTGGGGGAGTGGCCAAGAACCTTAGAATGGATAGCATGAATTTTTTCCCCTTAAGATTTTGGGGTTCTTGGGAAACATTCAATTTAGCTCACTATTAATAGTAGTCCTGATCAGAGCTTTACTCAGATTCCCTGGACATAAACTAACGATCCATTGCATTGACTATGGTAGTTCCATGGGAAGGATAATCTAAAAAGGTTAGAAGGTTAGCATCTTGTGAGTAATGAATGATCATCCATCAAGGAGTAATAGATGCGGATGATAAACACCTACCTACCTTTATCACTTCTCAACCAGACAGTTCTAAGGAGGTACTCCAGTTTTGTTGTTGTTGTTAAGATCTTCTGCAGAACTGAACCCTATGTGCCAAACAAGTTATCATTGATACAGCTGTTATTGACTTTCTTTTCTTTGATGTCTCCTGTCTTCCCTAATAGTACTTCCTCCCAAATAAACTACTAGAACTTAGAACATTTTCATTGTCCTTTTCTTTGGGAATCCCAAATTAATATATGAGATTTAACAGGGAGAAAGTAAATAAAGTATATGATCTAAAATTTAGGCAACTGGATACAAGATTGTGCAATTCAATCATGTGTAAGACAAGAAAAAAGAACAACTAAGCTAGAGAGAGGGAAGATTGGAGAGGATGATGAATTCAATAAGCAGCATGTTCAATTAAATAGATAACCACTGCCAATTATGTGTAAGATAAATGAATGAAAAGTGGGGCAATGACTTGGTGGTTTGACACAAATTAAGAACTATTAACATAAAAATTCTAATAAATACAAAATTATCATGTATAGAAAGGAGAAAAAGAAGAGAGAAAGTTACTTAAGAAAAAGTATACTTTGTAAATGAGCATTATAAAGAGCACTATCCATACAGTGAGACAAACCAAAATTGACAATAAATAAGGGTAAAATGTAGATGATTTGATAAGAAGATAATAGTAAAATAATAAGTTCAGAAAGTCCTAGAAATGTGAAAATGGAGAATAGGGGTGATATTTTGAGAATATTGTCAACAAAATTTAGAATGAAAAATTCTGGAACAGAGAAAAATGTTTGGAGAAAGGGTAAGTAGTTTTGGAAAAACTACTTGAGATATTAAGTCTAGTGATGACTGATAGCAAGGACCAAATATACTGGATACAATAGAAAGGAAGATCTAGAAGGTTGTGACTGGATGCAGTTACAAATGTTCCCAAATTTCTCCAAATTTGTTATGGATGTACTATATGGAAGGGAAGTGTGAGGTTAAGGAACTACGATAAAAATATTAAGGCTATGTTATCATAAACTTTAACATGAGACAGACATAGACCCAGAGAGGCAAAATGTGAGTTTGTGCTAGAATTTTCAGTGGAAGAGAGACCAAGGAAAACAATGAGTAGAGGATTCTCTATTTAGAGTTTGTGAATCTCGGAAAGGAGAATTTTTTTTTTTCTCAAGAAGAAAGCAACCTTACTATGTGCTGCTTTTCCTCCAAGTGCTGGAAGATAATTTCAGAAAGAAGCTCAATTTAAGTCCCTTGATCTAGTACACACTCACAGCCATTCAAATTATAATACTGTCTTCCAACTCAAGTACTTTATAAGCCCTTCATACTTTTAATCCAAAGTGATATCCATATCCTAATGGGGGAGCATCAAGAAGGGAAGGGAAAATTATTTGTTTCCTATTTATCACAAAGGACATTTACTCTTCACTGACTTGTTAATTCAACAACTAATTCTTGGTAATTTTTATATTAGACAAGGAAGTGAGATGCTGAGAATGTAAAGAGGAATAAGCTAATTGGTCCTTGGTCATAAGTATAACAGAGTAGAAAGAGATAGATATATAAATTAAAAACTTATGTGGATGTGGAGTATTTGCTCCAAATGTTAATAGGATGTGAAGGAAAAGGAATTAAGACTGATAATTTATCTTTAGCTCACATTGAATTTAGATTTTATTCTATAGACAGTGGCTAATACTGATTAGAAAAAAATACTGTAATAGAATGTTTTCCATAAAACATCTGTCACCCCATAAATACCACTGATTCCAGGTTGGCTGTATGATATTATCTCTGTCTGAGTCTCTGTCTCTCTCTCTCACATAAATACACACACACATACACACACCCACACATACATACACCATAAATGCACATTGTACATAATACAAATATATCCAATATGAGAAACAGTTGTGTAATTTTTTTGTTTGTTTTTGTTCTTTAAGTCTACATTGCTCAGAATGCGGTCATTTAAACTCACCCTGGGAAAATTGTGCAGTCTGCCCTGTTGGGCACTGGTGTGCATAGCTAGGAAATCCTGTGACAGTCTTTACTGATAGACCTTAGACTTGATGATTTTAGCATCCTTGAATTTAGAAAGAAATTTTTAGTTGATGGTTCTAGTTGATTGTGAAAATTACCATGGTTTAAGGATCCAAGAAAAATCAGGCATAGCCTAACATAATGAGTAAAGACTTTAAAAAGATTTCACTTTTAAAAATGAATTCTTGAGGACATAGCATGTTTTCTCCTAGCTAATGCAAAAAAGTCCCATGAGCCACAAAGTCAAAGAGATCTGGTTTAAAATTCCAATTTTACCGTTGGCTTGCTGGTTTTCATGTAAAAATGTATTTTAGCAACTCATCATTTACTGTCTTCACTGGCACATGGAGCTAGTAATACTTGTCTCATAAAATCATAGTGGATATTTAATAAACTTAATTAACTGTAATGGTTATCTATAAACTGTGATAAATAATTTCCAAATTAAGTGACTCAACACAATATGATGCTGCTGAATTCTTGGAGATAGAGATTTGGATGCATGAAACATGAAAAGCTGTGTCTCCTTGAAGGTCTAGTTTCTCACCCGCAAAGAATCAAACTGGGGGTGTTTGGTGAGCTGAAGACAGGTTTCATCATGTAGTATCTTCATGTGAGTCACACATGTCAGACTTTCACATCTGACAGTTGACTGAATTACTGGCAGGGCCCAAGTGGGGACATTATGCTAAATGATTCACGTGGCCCCTCCATGTGGCTTCGGACTTCTCATACCATAGTGGCTTCAGTCTTCTCACATGGTAGTGATAGGGTGTGCCCCCCCCCATTGTCTCCTGTTTAAGATTGCAGATTTCAAGGACAGGTATGCTAAAATGGGAGAATGACCTTAGCTGGAATTTCCCTTCAGGGAGATGCAGGGGGAGAAAGAAGTGAAATGGTCAAGGTGAAACAGGTTTCCTGGAAGGTGGGAAATCAGGGTATATAAAGGATGTGCAAACAAAGAGAGGGATTCAGGATTCGATTGGATTCAGATTCGAATATGGAGACTGGATAGAGAGAGGTTCAGTGGAGTAGAGATGGGAGTCGGCCATCTTGAAAAGATGTTTGCCATGTGAGCTTGGCCATGTGGCCACTGAGGGCCTGCAACCCTTGGCTGACCCAGACTGGCAGCATGTGTGCTGAATGCAGTTAAGGAGTTTGCAGATTTGAACTCCGTGTTGGAGTTTGAATTGCTGAGTTTAACTTGTGTCTGAAAGAGGCCGTGCAAAAGTTAGGCCTGAGAAGAAAGTGAACTTTGCTGGTTCGGTACCATGGAGTACCTGCTACCTGAAGATGACAAGGAGAAGACAACGTGAAAGACAAGGAGGAGCAAGTCAAAGGAGCAGCCAAAGGAACATGTCTTCAAGCGTCTGGAGATGGACTCTGTCTGGACATTGGTGAGATGATCAGGACTGAGAGACTGAGGATATTTGGGCATTCTAGGGAAAGGACTTTGGACAATGCTGAGAAAGGTTTCGGACAATGTTAAAGTAATCTGAGTCTTACATGTTTTCTTTTGTAGTAATTAGAAAGTCACTTTGTTAGAAATAAATTAGTCTGCACTGATAGTCTTGCATTGGTTTGGTATTTTGGTTGAGAAGGCTGGGGATGGTGGTAAGAACCCACGAGTGGAAAGTTTAAACTGTGTTTTAAAGTTTTTCTTTTTAGGTCTGAAAGAGGGAAAGAAAGCAGAGAGAAGCTGGTAGCTGATGTTTGCATATCAGTGGTAAAGGTGATCAGTGAAAATGCTAATGAAGAGTGTGTAGCCTGCTTTGGCCAGAGAAGCAGGCAGATAGGTGTAAACAGTTAAAGTTAAAGTCAGAAAGTCTTCTTTTTACCCACTTTCAGTAGCTCAGGTCTCCAAAGATAAGTGTTCTGAGAAAATCAGATGGAAGTAGTATCACCTAGCCTACGGAGACATATAGCTTAATTCATAGAATTTTCTTCCCTCCCTTCTGCCCCTTCTTTCTTTACTCTATCATCCCTTCTTCCTCCCCACTTATATTTGATTATTATTTATTGTGATCCTTAGCTATACTGGGTGTTAAGTAAAAATTACAGACAATCTAATCTATGTATAATCTATATAGTCTATGTTTAATCTAGTATATATACATATATATACTAAATATGTCTATTTAGTGCATTTATATATAGTAAATATGTCTATTTATACATATATGTCTATGATACAGACAAAATACTCTATGTTCTAGTACATACATAGACCTATTTTGTCTGTATCATAGGCATATATATCATATACATAATATATATGTATATATCTCCTGTACTCAGAGATCTTAAATTTAACAAAGAAGAAGAAGAGAGACAATTTAAAAAGCAGGAACATTAAAGCAAGTTGTGAGGGAACTATTGAGAATCATGGGGCCCAGTGCAGGAGAACTGGACTCACCTAGAAATAACCAGACCCGCAACCCAGTAGATAGAACACTAAAATTTGATCATGAGCAAAAGAAAGAACTAATGAAGAACAAGTAGGATCTTTATATATATTATTTTTTGCCCCAAATCCTAAACTATTATCAAGATCTTTATTGATGAAGATATAAGAATGGAAAGGAGAGTAACTACTCTTAAGAATATCCTAGTATAACATCAGAAACTGGGGTTGCAAGTCCAGACGTCTCTGACTCTGAAGTCTAGTTTTACTGCACAGCAGCACTTCAGAAAGTGCAATCTTCTAACCACAACCTTTCAGAGCACTTGCAAAAGTGCATGTCCAAGGTGTCCCCCCTAGCCAACAGGCTCAGAAATCTGTGTATGGAAGATCCACCCTCTATGTTGTAGCCCCTTCCCTCCCCCTCCCTGGAGATGCTACCCCTGCTGGAGGCTGAAAACCCCTACTCTAAACAAAATAAAGAAGAGTGTATAACAGTAGGATGGACTGAGAAGTTTAAAATCACATGGAGATTTAACACAAGCTCACAAAATCATCAAAAATTGGTCATGTGGGTAACACTGTGTCTTCATAAGGGTTTTGCCTAAAATAATTGAGTTTGCTGTTTGGGTGATCAAGAAATGATGAAGCAAGTGAAGCCTGGGGGGATCTTGCTAGAAAGTCCCTGAGTTTGCTTGTTTGACACGGTGCAAGTAGACAGCCTAGAACTTAATGCTTTCACCTAATCTTCTACAGGAGAGCCTGCGTTAACAATGTGCAAGTGTCTTAATCTTTGGGGAGTGCTGATTTTTTTCAAGTGATAGTTCTGTGAGGGTTCCTGTTGGGACAAGAGGAGAAATATTTTAAGGAGTAAGTCTCAAGGTTTTATAAATGAATGTGGGGAGACAAATTTATCTCTACCTTTCTGTATTCTTAAGACTTCTGTGATAATAGAAAGATCAACACAAGAAAAACATTTAAAAAAGGAGTTTATTTACCAGTATTTCTCATGGAATCATGAGCAATATCCAGAGGATAATGAATATAAATCTCTAAGGTGACTTAGAATTCAGATGTAATACCACCTTAATAGGGATGAAGGAGGGAATGTATTAGCCTCTGTGGAGAGGTTAAATGAGTTTTACAAAGGAAGAATGGGTCCTTGGAAGAACAGATGAGGAACGGGATCGTTTGTGTTGAAATTTGTCTAGATGTGGTTTTGACATCCAGCCTCCTCGTCTGTGACAAGATCTTCCACAGCTGATAAAACTCCAGGGAGGGAATTTATGGCAACTGAATTCCTTTTGGAGGCTTTAAATTTAGCCACATAAAGGAATTTCAGAGAAAATATTTTCCTGTATAGGTTTGTTGTTTTCCAAGGACTTACACTTCAAATAATCAGCAAATCTCAAAGCCATATTTGGATACGAATGTCCTGAAATCTTAGTCGTATTTTGGTGTGGGCTATTTTGCTGCTGTTTGTGAGGAAACTGAAACTCAAAAGGTTAAATGATTTGCTGTCCTATCACACAGAGACTAAACAGCGGTTAGAAGCAGGACTTTCTACATCAAAGTTCAGGGAAACAAGTTTGTAAGTACCAACCCTTGAAGTCAGAATGACAGGGAATGACAAATAAGAATGGAACTGAAAGGTAAAGAGGAGTGATTATGATTTATAAATTTTCCTTAAGAAATTCATTTCTCCATAGGCTTTCACGCATGCAAGTAGATTAGAAATGAATCTGAAAAATTGTAAGTTAAGAATTTTTCTATACCAAGGATTCTCCACCCAAATAATTCAATATCTTTATTTGGAAGAGAAAAATAATTCAATAGTGGAATGAATCATATTTGAGATGAATCATACTGCAAGACTGCAGACTCCAGTGAATGGCAGGAGTTCCATCTCTCTCACACACTGAAGTTCAGATTCAATATTAATGTCCACCAAATTACAAAGAAAGTTTCTGGAAGTGGAGGCAGAAAGTGGTACCACTAAAAAAGGAATAATGGCAATGCAGCCCAAACAAAGAGTCAAGGGTGAGACCCCATGCAGTTCAGTTTTCCAGAGGCTCTGGCTATTCCATGCCCATGACAGCCATCACCAATGGGTCCAAAATGTAGATCACATCGGCTAAAGGGCAGTAAAGGAAGAGCCTGAGGGGAAATGGGTCAAAGAAACAGCAGGAAATATAAGTCTGCAGAGAAAAAAGCACAAGGAACAAAAGGAAAAGAGGCAGCCAAGAACCAAGAACCTTACTAAAGTGGGACTGCAATAGAATAGTAATTCTGAGGAGAAACTCCCCCCTGAAGAAGTGGGAAAGAAGAAAGCCACCTCTCACATATCTTGTATTTATTTGTCATCTCTGCATCCTATGAATCCCTTTTGAAACAGTCCAAGAGAGCAGTTCTACTAACTATTCTGTAAATTCAAGGTTTTAACAGCTACAGAAGGTGAAGTTTGTCCTATTTTTAAAGACGTAATTTTAAAAGACATAGAGTGATTGCTATAGTTAAAAATTAATATCTCCTGCTGATAATTTTTGTGTATGTGTGTATCAAAACATAGCAGAATATGGAATTAATGAATTTCATTTCTTGTGTATCAACTCAAAGTTTCAAAGTTCAGTGATTGAAAAAAAAATCAGGAAACCGTTGATCAATAGAAGAGAACCACAACAACATGAAAAAGCTGACACATTTCCAGCAGGCCACAACTCTGGCTCTGAACTTTGTGTAAGTTAGCACACACATCTATTTTTGGCATGTTACATGCAAGTTAACAAATCCTATATCTCAAACAGACAATGAGAAACATGAACAGTTCCAGTTAACAGAATTAAATTTCTAAGAAATGACCTTTCCAGGCTAGTGAATGTAAAATATCGAGGTCGTTCAAGAAACAAATAGTTGGCACCTAGGGAAATTGGAATATTTAAAAATACGCCTTGAAGAGCTAAATGACCTTTACTTTTTGCTCACTAAATATAAAATGCTCACCTGCATCCAGATTACACATTTATAGAGAGAGTGATTTGAGGTGTTCAAGCATTTAGATTTAAAGCATTTGACTTGCCAAAATTCGTAGTACTGAAATGAAGGGGTGTTTGCCTGGGAAGATTTTTATCTATACAGAAAATGTCCCGGGAGAAAAGCAAATGGAAATTCACTGTAATCTAACACACTTAGATAAAACTCAAAGCAACTACCACCTTCACATGTGAAACAATTTTGCTGCTGAAGGCTGTAATTTCCCTTTCTCACATATTTGACCAGAGATTTAGGGGTTATAACTTAGGAATTATTGAGGGTGTTTCTAGCTTGTTAACATCATATTTTGATAATCAGCTTATAGAGCTTCTCTGTGGTACATCTCTCCTTGGATCACAGACTTTTTCAAGTATTTACTCTCTAATATTATAAAATTACCATTCTTCACTTCAATGCCAAAAATAAATAATGCTTACTTAATAACTAGGGATAAATATTTAAAGTCTTCTTTAATGCTATTATAAAAAAAGAAAAAGTTTTTTTTCCCCCTCATATCACATTGTAAAAGGAGCCTGATAGAATCTGAGTAGCTTCCTTACTACCCCTTGTCTTATTTTCCCTTGGGTTTTGTTCCAAAACCCTTTTGGTAGAAGCCATTAGTGGAAATATCCATATTACTTAGATCATTTGGAAATTTCTCAGCTACTGATGCATCTTTTATTTCACTCAAAATTGTATATCAGTGTGAAAGATATATACATGAAAATGTTAGCAGTGGCCACTACTGGAAAAGTTGTAAAGTCAAAGTAGCCTTTATGATAGCTTGAAGGACTGGCAAGTTCAATTCCAAATCTTTTCAAGCGGGTAACAAGGTCACACTGCTGGTTCAATTACACATTATAACCTCTCATATGGGCTTGGTTTTCTGTTGGGGTTGAGTGTAATTTCTCAAAGAGGATTAAGCAACTAAAACTATTAGAGGAAAACTGAGGCATTTTGGTAATCTGTGCAGTTTTATTTAAAACATGTATAAGTAAATGTAAGGATGTGGTCTTCAAAGCACAGCTATTAAATCCCATGCTTTTTAAGATAGGAAAATTAACTATTACATGTTTTCTTCTTTGAATCTGCAGAAGTAGCACTGGCATTTTTGGTGGGGGGAACATATTTAAATGAAAGGATGGATCCCAGCGCCAAGAACCTCCAATGTCTACTTGTTTACTAAAGACATATCAAGAGAATGCGGAATGAATGTGTTTTACAAGCCCCCCAAGGCAGATCACAAGATCCTAATACCAAACTGAAACAACTCTGGAGCTGCTCTTCAAGGATGAGGATGAAGTAATGAGAAGAAGCTATTTTATGGCTTCTTCATCTATGTCACTGCCATGTTAATGACATTTTATATGGAACAGCACCTTGTCCTGAGTCTCAGATCAATTTTTTCTTATCTAATAATCCATACTTCGCTCATTTCTCTAATACCAGGAAAAAGTCAAAATCAGTATAAGGGTAAAACATCGTCAGTGCAGATGAGGAAGTTCTCTGCAATAAAGAAATCCTTCACTTCCATCCCTGTCAACACATCATCATTATGATTAGTGTGAGCTAAGTCAAATCCTTAGAAATAATTGCGCACAGAGTTCTCAGAACTGAAGTGGCCAGATTGGTCCCCTGTGGGCATGTCTTTTGTTTTAAATGACTCCACTCATCCTCCAGTGCCAGTTATGTAAATCATGAAAAATGAAAACATCCTTTTATAGTCCTTTAAAAATGTGCTCACTGATTGACTTTCAAAATTCTAATCTGAGGGGTATATATTATGTAATAAATGATAACTATCGGAGGCCAGAGCAATGGAAATATCATCAAAAATGTATCTGGTAAAAAATACAGTACTTCCAGAAAATAGAAGAACATGCAACTGTTGCAAATATTTAAAAGACTATTTTTGGGCCAAAACAATTATTTTGGTATATGATAAATTTTAATGGAAGATAGCTAATAAAGTATACTTTTATTGAGTAGCCTGTAATAGCAGGTAATCCTGTAATTGCAAAATAGTCTATTTTCATTTAAGGTTATGTCTATTTTCTCTTCCTTCACCCTGAAAAACAAGTCAGAAAATGGCAGAGCATCTGATTATACTTTGTTATCTGTTCTTATCTTAACAGGGTTATTACTAAATTTATTGAAGATTATAGTTCAAGTCAATGTCAAATCTTTTCTGCAATGTGCCTTTTATTCTGAAAGGACAACATTGATGTTTTCACTATACAACTATTCAACCTGTGTAATTTTTGAATCAGCTTATACAATTAGAGAACTCTAGAAATTTACATTGGCTATACTATCGTAGAGTTGACCCATCTGAGCACTAGTTCCATTAAACATCTTCAGCATCATGACCACATCCATTGTGAGTTAGGGAGAATATAATGTTTTCTAGAAATGACATTTTTATAGAATGCTATATAATTATATTTCTACTGTCAACAATAAAATGGTTTTAAAGTTACCCTACCAAATTGTACATTATATTAGACCCATTAGATACTAAAATGGTCTTTTACCAAAATTACAATGTCTATTAAGCACATATTTTTTTATTAATGTAAAGAGTTAAACCTTGCTTTTACACTAATTCAAGTATTATTTCTCTTCTTTCTCCAATTCAAGTATTATTTCTCTTCTTTCTCTCTAGACATCTTCCTTATTCTTAAACTCTAGGGCACAAGTAGATACTAAGCACTAAATATTTAGGAGACAGAATGAAGCAAGTAAATAAGTTGAGTTGACCAGTCCTGGAGAGATGAACCCACAGAAACTGAACATATTATTGTTCCTAGCAGTCATACAAAATAAACAGTTTACCGGAGAGGAGAGAGAAGAGATCCAATTGAAGAGGAAAAGAAAACATAACAAAGCCCTACTTGAAAAAGTGTGTAAGAGACAAGGTCTGGTTAGAGAGTAAGTGTAGTCAGAGGTTGGAATCCCAGTCACATGATCCCTTCACTATATGATTTAAGGCTTCTATATTTCAGTTACTTTAACTGCAAAAGGAATAATCAAGACAGCGTGTACTATAGTATTTCACAAGTGCTATCTTGACCCAGTTTTGACACCATGGCTTCAATTCTCTCTATTCCCCTTCACAGAAGTTTGCTAAACCTTCAATCCTTCCTTTATCAGTCTCTAGCACTCTTGGGTTACAGTACTCACAGCCCACTGCCAGAGGCCCCAGATGTCAAGCGTCTAGGATGACCTATTCTTTTAACCCAGTAAAATGATTCAAAACATTCATACTAAAGGAATCTCACAAAATCTAGCTAACTTCACCTGATGCCATATGTAAGCTGCCTCTGAAAATTCCATTTTACTATTACTGTTTATGCTAAGCACAACCCATCATGGGAACTTGTGGACCGCCTTCTCTGCCATAGAGCAGGAACTAATAGAGAGCTCTGTTCTCATCAATCTGGAAGTCATTTATTCTTCCCCATTATCATCAGAACCTATCAAGTATTAAACAAGTTCTGATCTTGTAATTTATTAAGTGATGTAATTCTTGTGATTAGCTTAGCATATTGACCAGTGCATATTGGCTTTATTCCCCCATCTGTTGTTTCTTTGGCTCAATATCTATGTGCTTCCACAGATCCCTGGAAATGAGGTACAACCACGTGACTGGTTTTAACTAACGGGCTGGGCAGAAGTCATAATTCAATTCTTAGAGGTGGCACTGAAAAGCCTGTTTGACTCTGCAACATTCTTTTCTCTGTTATAGGCAAACTTCATGGAGGCCACACCTTAAGACAGATGAGCTACTAGACAAAGCTGTTCTAGTCCCTAAAGCATCATTTGGAAGAAAAATGTCACACTCAAAACAGAAATAAGCTTTTACATAAGTCAGTATTTCAGAATTATTAATCATGGCTTCATGATTCTGAAATTTCTTATTAGAATAAACCCTAGACTTTAGATTTTACCAGTGAGAAAAGGAGTTGACTGAAATTCACTGTGTTTGGAATTAATTCTGGGAAATTATTAGTTCAGTTTATGTTTTCTACTTAAGGATACATTGGGATTTGGGGGAAAATGCTGTTTTGTTACCAAAAATACATGTACTGCACATCTAAATTTAAGTGTTTGAGGGGAAACTACTCTTGGTACATCATTCTTAATGTAAGATCAATACAGCATGAAACATGCGTTAATTTCTGAAGTGGATTTATGTCCTGGCTATGCCATTATTTGGTGTGGCCTTGTGCAAAAACTTTGACCTTTTTAAAAACTTTCTCATTTATGGAAAGAGGGGAATGAGAAACACCAGCTAACATTCTTGTGAACATCAAATATAACAGTGAATAGAAATTATTTAACAGGGGGCAGGTATATGGGGAACCTTCAATCAATGTCTTTTATTGTTTTATTATTATTGCTGTGTGGCTGGAAATCCACAGAAACATACCCTTATATTGCGTAAAGGCAAGATGACTCAATAAATCCCTATAATACATGGAATAAGATGACATAGAAGGTATGTGAGACAACTGGAATGAGATATTCAGATTAATCTTCAGAAAATTTACTGATGTTACCGATGTATGTCTGAGCTATGTCATTAAACCTTAGAATTATTATTATCTTTTGTTTCTCAAAGAGGCAGAAAATTTGGACAATACATTGTGTGGAACACGACTTATCTTGGAAATATAAATAAGTAGAAACGGTTTTGCAAGATGGGTTTTTTTCTATAAAAACCTATGGGTAACTTGCAAGAGCAGGTATTTTAATATTCACATGTCTCATGTGTACCATTTGGTTTACAGTCTCCTGATTGCTATCTTGTGGTGAATTGTTCCGTTTATAGCTTTAAAATTGCTATCTGGGTGACAGTCTTCTGTTTTTAATCTTGAGTCGGTTGTCTAGTGGCTTTGCTCCCCACAGCTTATCATGCAGCTTGATAACACTGTAGAGGGAAATACAATTAGCTAGCCATGCACCTGTTCAGTTTACAATTTTGAGTGTAACTTGTAGTATGATATACATCTGGGGACTTGTGGTGAATTGCTTAGAGACTCTGAAATTATGCAGTATGTAAAAACACCTTTAACCATTTTATACAATATCTTCTGTCCTATATTCTCATGTATATATACTATATTCTCATGTATATATTCCCATGTGCATGCATATGTCTACATATATATCTCCCATCACTATGTAATAGCTACATTTTGCTATAGATCTAGAGCTTTATAGATTCATATAGATATCATTATGCAATATCTATGTCTTTACCCACAGGGTTTATAAAGTTAAACAGTTGTGAACTCTGGTACCTTGGAATTTGAAGGAGACATGAATAGCTAAAATGAATTTTGACATTCATTTTTGCTTCTAACCTATTTCCTTATGTATCTCACTGCTTCTTCATATTTTACTCTGATAGGATCATCATTTTTACTGGAATTTTGATAATTATCCATGTTGAGATGCTATACTGTATTTGAAGTTCCTACTATCCATAAATGTGTAGCAAAACCTGGAAATTTTATCAGCATAGTTATAAATCTGATGTTTTATGTGAGGTTTACTTCTATTAACATTAGTGACTGTAATAGCTATGAGCAATGAGTATAATTATATCCCATATTCTCTGATGTATAGGGGTCAATTAGTGCCTTTACCAAGCAGATTTACCAAGACACCTTTATCAAGACAATAAGAAAAAAACCTTATCACTAACCTCTCCACAGGTCATTTTGAACATTCTTTCCCCAGTGATCAGGTGCATTTATCTCTCTTGAAAGAAAGAAACCTGACTCTCCATCATGTAAGAATTGCACCTTAGTAATATGAGTTGTCAGAAGAGGTGAGGTGAAGTTTTCAGTTATATCAAAAAGCAGTTGGCCAGGAGCTAAAGAAAACTATTGGTGTTCATGCACTGAGTGCCTGTGACAGTACAAAATGTAATACTATTACATACAACTAAGAAAGAGGTGTGGTTAATTAAGTAATGGAAAGAAATAGAGTTAACTCTCAAATTTATGGTCACTCTAATGGTCACGGCTCTTAGTGATCAAGACTCCTACATTTGTTGTTTAGACTTGGTTTCTTTATGTGGATGAACAGGACTGTTCTAATAATGCTTAGTTCAAAAAGATATAATGAACCAAATGAACCAATTTATGAAAATAAGTTCATGCATGGTGAAGTATTATGTAATTAGTATTATAACTGCTATGAATTAGCATGGTGCCACTGGCAGTGTCAATTACACTTAAGAGCAAAAATTATTCCTCTTCCTCAGTCTATTAACATATTACAATGCATAGTGCCTTGACATATCTCACCCTGAACACTATTAAATAAGAATTATTTTAAGTAAATGGATCAAAACATCCAAGGGAGAGAAGGTGTGTGCTTTGCTGCAAGATGAAGGGGAGGAGGGGTGTGTGGAAAATGCAGTGAATAGTCATAGGATCTTTAAAGTCTCACCACTGAACAATATTAAAATAACTTAATTCAATATTCATGTTGAAAATATATTTTACATCCCCTGACCAGCTGGCATCACATGTAACAAATAACCATAGTAGTTTGGAAGGATTATAGAATCCAAAAGAGAAGTCATCAGGATCTTAAGCTTCTTGTACTTTGGAGGCATAACAAAGCAATAAACAAAACTGAAATTGAAAAGTTTTATAAGAAAGCAGTAAGAGAAGATTTTATTCATATCACTAGTATGTCCAAAATCACTCTCATGCTTTTCTGCCAGCTAGCCTCAATCACCAGTCAGCTGACTGATTATTGATGGTCCCAACACGCATCCCTCACTTCAGGCATGATACTAACATTTGACATTCTTTATGTCAAGAGATTTTCCCGAACCAATTTTGTAAACTGCAACGAGGACAAAAAGAAAAAGTATTTAAAAAGTTAGTTTGATAACTACCTACACATGATATAAGGTTCTTTTTTTTAATTCACAAGGAAATGCACGAATTAAAATTAATTAAGAATATTTTACATAGATGAGTAAGTTGTACACATCAATGGGTATATGTCCTAGATGGTAAAAACTCGATGGAATATATCAAATTCTACACAACCAGTGGGTTCTGAGGTTAATGAGACTTATAAAGATAGAGAAATAAAGCTTATTTGTAGATCTTCAGATTATTAAATCTAGCGCCAATCTTCCTCTTCCCCAAATGGTTTATCCTATAACAAATTTTTGACACAGAAGAGAACATTTGTTTCATATTTTATTGAATTTCATTTATATTAAATTAAAAATATATTTCTGACAGATTCATGTAACAAAAAGGCAGAACAGTTTTCAAATTGTTCAGCTGGGATGATCAGTATGGAATGAGGCAAAGCAGGTCACATTCTAGAATTGCCTTGTACAGGTACAAGTCTTTCCCAAGAGCCAAGAGAGGATCCTTGAGAACTAACTGAAAAGTCTAATTACAGAAATTTGAAATACTGTTTGTCCCTCATTCTCAAATAGCAACAGAAATTGGGGGGAGGAGAAGAGTGGAGTGAAGGGTTGGAGGGGAAGAAAGAATAAGGGAAATTATACTAAAAATATACCTAACATTAAAAAAGTTAGTATGTGTTAAGTGCATAATCCTTCATAGATAAAATAGAAAAAAATCAAAATAACATTACACCACACACAATTGGCATATCCTATTGTGTAAGCGAGTGCAGAGGTTGAACACATCACAATAGTGCTAAACACAGAATCACAGGTAATGTCAAAATGATAACTTCCAACCAAAAAGAAACAACCACAAGCCAATTACTTATATACAAATCAACCCTAAAGACAATTATGTTCCAAATAAAGATGTTCACAAAAGAAAGTCAAAGCAACAGTTTCCTTATTTACAAATGCAACTAGCCATGTCTTTAACAAGCTATAAAAATACTATTCACATTTTCAAACATACAGTAGTATTTTTTTGTGTGTATTTATTTCAAAAAGGCAGCTAACTTTGAACACTGGGATTTTAAAATGAAACATCAATGGCTTACCAGCTAGGTATTTTTGCACCCCTATCTTTTGAAGATACTTCACAAGAGAGAGGGCTTGTTTTCTGTTCAGGAGTTAAGAACATGAGGCAATGAAAACAAATGTATATTATATCTTAAGTCTCTGCCTTTTCTGTAAAGTGTCTCCCTTTATCACCCAAATGGATCTTAGTCAAATACTTGGATGCGTGGATGAGATGAGTATTTGTTTTCACATGACTTACTTTTTTGTGCTAAGAATTGTCTTGTAGACTGATCTCACTTTCCTTTGATCTTGTTAATGGTGCTTAAGGAGGAGATGAACAGCTAGTCATACCATGAGAAAATGCAAATCGACATGCAGGGAGGTGAGTCCCTGACGCTCACAGCATGAGATGCGGACACACTGGCCTGTGAGGTGTGCTTTCAAAGTTAGCTGCTCCTGCACAGCTGCTCAGTTTAATAATCGACCCATTTAACAGCAGTACCAATTTATGCTACATATTTCAAAGTACCTTACTTTAAAAGGACAGCTTATGTATCTACATTTAGAAAATAACTTCTTTTCATGGATTACTGGAGTAATCCCAAATGAGTTCTTGGAGTACTATGGTGTAGTCCCCTCACTACCCCCTCCCAGCCCCTGAGAGATCCAGAACTATACAGGAAAATGAGTCTCACAGTAGGGAAAATGAATACTCCCCACCCCCCCCACATTAACCAAAAATTTTGGAAATGATACTTGAAAACCAGGTTATGTCTTATAGGAGGTATGATTTGCTTTTTGCAGAAAGAGCTACAGGCTTGCGGGGAAACATTTACACATTAGGGATAAAAACAGCAGTAAAGGCAAAGTGGTTTGAACAAATTAGACTATTGCCTACAGGTATGAAACTTTGTATTCTTTATACTTGTATGTTTAGACATATGACCACTACTCATGATATGCAAAACTCATGAGATCACTGGAAGGAAAACATCTTTAAAGAGCGCAGGTAGAGAAAGCTTGGCAACTTATTAGACAGCATGGATTTTCATTACATTGAAACTGCATTCTTGATGTATTTGTGAGATGAAAAATTCCAGTAGAACATTACAGGTGATTCTCAAAGCTAACCAACCTTTCCCTTTATGACAATAATATTCTTCTTTTGTAGAAAAAAAAAATCAGCAGCTGTAGAGTATTTGCAATTGGGGTAAAATAAGACAAATCAAGTAAGTAAGTTAATTTGCTGACAAAACTCTCTTATATATTAGTTTTTTATGGATAGTCTAAAGCTAAGAGCAAGCAGAGGGTATGTGTGTGTGAGTTTCAAAACCCATCATTGACTCATCACAAATTCCTTCAGAGAAGGACATAGTAGAAATTCAGTCTTCATGGAAAAACATTTTACTATCAGAAAGTATAATCTGTGTTTTATTTGATAAATAACTGAAACAATGTCCAGATTGCTAGACTCTTGCAGGGGGAAATATCAGCCATTTGAGGGCAGAAGCTAAGTCAGTATTTCACAAAGCAGGGCTTGGGACCTTAGAGATCCACTATGGCTTAAGTACAGCATCTAGAGGGCTGCTTTGAATAAGGGTGGTAGAAAAGGGAAAATAATGGAGGAAGTTGAGCCAGTGGGAAAAGAAATAAAGGTGGTATGTTCTAGTGAATGAGAGAGATAAATGAAATTTTTCTGCATTTTCTAGCAAGGTAACCACGTATTTGCAAAACTGACCATCAAAGAGTGTTTTCCAGGGGAATTATGTGAATATACACATGAAAGGGGGGCTTAGGTATGTCTTTTCAGTTTATGACCGCAGGAACACTTCCTTCTGCCCAAAATACCAGCTGGCTGGGAAGAGATGAGACAGGGGTTTGCAAAAGTGAGATGTCCTATATTTTTTCATCTCTACAAAATCAGTGGGCTTTGAACAGAATGTCTGAAAATTCTATTACTTTTATGGAGATCGCTAACAAAATAACAAAGCAACTCTTGGTGTTAAAAACCACTTATCCAAACAAAAACAAGGGCTCCTGATCCAATACAAGGCCCTCAACATTCTCATGTTTGCAGCTGTGGAGAGAACCATCCTCCCTAAAGTACTCTGGGGTTAGAAAATCTATATTGATTCTACACATAGGAACAAAAGATGGCCCACTGTTTGCTCAGTAATATCAAAGTCCTACTGAGACTTTTACTTTGAAATTACAATCCATCTACATCTGTATAATGATTTTGATTTAAGCAAATGGCGGCCAGGAGTCATGAATCTGCCTTCATGTGTCTGCATGGGTACAAGGTGGTCCTTCAACATCCATAAATACACAGAGAGCATAGCAGACTTCCCTGTCTATCTACATCTACATTAGAAGTTAGTCTATCTGGCTTTATAACAACTAGCAGCTTATAAACCTGGATTTCTCATTTGTCCTACTAAAAATCATCAGCTTAGTAACTAGAGCTTAAAATAATAGAAATAACAGTAGTTTGAAATGCATGATTTTAACATTTATTCATCAGCATATTAACTAATTCTTGGGAGATGGGAGGAAATGGAAAATGATAGGACATGCCACAAATTTAATGTCATTTGCTTAGTAAATGGCAGCACTCATTCTCTGTCTCTGCATAAGGTAATAGAACACTTACATCTCCTTTACATCACTTTATCACTTTGAAGACCTCTTATATCACATGTAACATATTTGCCTGCTAAACCCTACAAGGTGGTGTTTTCAAAATAAATTTTAAGAAGTTCTCTTTACATTTAGAAATAGTAAAGGAATAAGACAATGAGAAAAATTTTAATTGTAATACTTAGAAGCAGGTTTTCATAAGTGGGACCAACTCTTAATATGCCTACTTTCAGCTAAAACTAATAACAATTTTAAATGGCAAACTTATTTTTTGCTATGCAAAACCCACCCTACATTTCATATCCTGCATCTTAACTTGTTATGTTATATTTTGTGGTTAATTTTCTAGTTTGATTTAATAACATTAAAATCATTTAAATTCTGATAGCCTAACTAAATCTACATCTTACAGCCTATGATGGTTCTGTCCAGTTTATATACACGCTTTCATGATCACCTCTTCTATTACCTTATGTACTAAATGTACTATTAAATAATCAACAATTACAGATGAATGAAAAATTCAAGTTCTGGAAACAAGGTTAGATAGTTTTAGGAAAAAGTGTATTTACATCCTTGCCTAATGGGCTTAGGCCAATTTATTTTTCACTTTTCACACTTCGAGGAGTGTGAGATAGCCCCTCTAACTTCATCTAGCAGCAAAGCCTCAGTCTTTTCACTGTTTTGTCTTTAGCATTTGGAACATGCGTGGTCTTCATGCCACTTTAGAATACTTTAGAAGGTATTGACACATTAAAACACAGAGAAGAACACTACTTCTTTCAAGCTACAGATATTGTTATTCTTTCTGATCTACTAAGAAAGAATTTCATATTTTTAATTTGTACTTTGAAATTTTTTTTTTGAATTTTGCATTATCTTTTATGCTATTTCAGGATTATTATTTGAGAAAAAAAAAAAACTTCCTCCTAACCTGTGCTACTAACATTTAGAAAATTGCTCAGCATTCCAAATAGCTCTTTGTGGTTCAAGAAGCTCTGTGGTCTGGGATCTGCCCTGGTTTAGAGGAATTCTTTAATCACCTAAGAATTACTTCTTCTAACAACCACTTGGTTTTTAAAGTTTTTTTCCTAGAAGTCTGCAAGATAAGTATATGCTACAAAATTTTAATGATTTAATAAATACAGTCTAGGTAGTTTTCCTCAGATGCACTTAGTTGATAATGTTTATCCATGTTGGTACAGCTAGCTTCCGGAGTCCTATCCCACTGCACTTTGCAGGTCTTGAGTTTTTTAGTTTTACTCTACTGGGTTAAATAGGCAATTCTTTGGGACAACTGATATTCCTTTTTCCTTTTTTTTTATCCTCTCAATCTCATACATTCTTAAGTATGTTTTTATAGGGAGAAGAAAATAAAAAAGAAACCCTAGAACAACTGAAACCAATTAGGAGCTATCAAATCATTCAAAGGTACTAATACAGTGGAGCTTTTATGAAACTTTGTGGTCATTTTGGATTATACTTGTATCTGTTTCCTTAATTCTAGATCGCTCATCTATAGGAATTTTTTAGTCTAGGGATAAATGAGACTACCCTCACTGAATACACTTTAGTTCCATAGCAGTAAGAACATTATTTATTTTTCATTCTCCAAAATAATTTTGCTTTCCATATTCTGGTAGAAAACACATGTATATTGAAAATTAAAAAAAAAGAAGTTAAATACGGTGTCTAACAAGAGTCAGTGATGAGTTGGCACAGGTCTATCTAGAAAGGATGCTTTATATCTAAATGATCTTAAGTACTGATGTGAGGTACTCCTTACCTAGAGATCTCTCTGAGTGGTGAGAGAGCTCTGCTTTTACTCTCTGACCTCTAATCTTTCTGTGCCTTCAACCTTGGGAAGTTCTTAGTTGAACTTTACTACCTGGGATATCATAAGCCCTTCCTGGCTCTACTTCATTCCTCCAGCTTCACAAACTTCACATAACTTAGGAAGAAACCACTCCCAGATCCTCTGGGATCATAGCCAAAGAATGAAATCTGCTGTTGATTTAGTAAAGTTATGAAACAGGCCAATCAGCCAGTGACGCAGTCTCCATCTAGGCCACTTTGTGTTTGGATGATAACACAGAAACTATCCTATTTGCCAATTGCAGTAACTGGTAGGATTGTTTAGCTCGTGTCCCAAATGCCTTCACAGGAGATCTTTCAACAAATAGCTGATTATATCGTGACTGCACACAAACTAGTCTATATAATCTGATTCTTTGAACTTAGGGAAAAATCCAAATGACATTACAAATAAATATTGAAATGCCTACATTAAGGATAATATTGCATTTATCTGGGTGTTTTCCATATAACACAGCACTTTTAGTAGATTCCAAATATCAGTTGAACTAAGGGTTGAGTGAATACAGGGATTTCCTTTTTCTAAATAGAAAGAAACAGATTCTTTTCATTATTTCTCTGAATTCTGTTTTACCAATGGAGATTTTCAGTCAGCTTGCTTTTTTTTTTGGTTATAGACTTAAATATAACCTTAATTAATAAATACATTGACATGATTTTAGAAAGATTTTTTTTATCCAAGAAAATTGGGGCAGAATTTCTAGAAAAGAGACACATAAACAATTTTCTAACTAGTGACCTGAGGTCTCTTTTCCTCGAGACTTATTCCTGTCATTTTTCCTCTCACTCATCTTAACTCAGTAGGTATTCTTTTAAAATGGCATATAATAAAGACGGTTCTACAACTAGGATGCTGAAGAAAAAGAGTTTATATAAAGTATCAGAGGGTTATTATGTTTGATCTTAAAATAATTACATGAGATATTTCATGATTATTTACAACTTTTGACCCAAGGGCCTACCTATAAGCTGTGAATGTCTGTATCTTTCTTATTATACCAACCTATATGCAACAATTTACCTTCTACTTAATACAAACAGAGTCTTATCCTAGTAACTGTATGAATTCAAGCAAATTCTCACTTGCATTCTTCAGTGACATATACAAACTGGACAACTCTCCTTGCGTACAAATGTGGTATCACATGTAGATAATATGCTGGCTCTTTCCCCACAATCCCTGGATACTCTTCCAAAGTCCTAATTTGCTTCATTTGGCATTTCCACAGTCTTTTTTTTAATCTTACCACTTTAAAAAATACTTAAATTAGTAATTTTGCTGGTTGCTTCCATATTGCTTCATTCAATATCCAAAAGATAGTGCAGAAAGAAAACAAACAAAATTAGAGTTAAGTGCAAACTACATTTCAGTATTTGCCAGGTAAACATACCCAATCCAGTGTTTTTTTTTTTCCAGTCAATGGATTCCCCTTTCAGAACCACCCCTGAAAATGTCAGTAGTTTTCTCGAACCACACAAAACTGTCTCTCATCTTCCCTTCTACTTTTAACATTACCAACCACTTATCAAATCCTGTCACTTATGGAGAAGATGTGATGGATGCAGAGGGATGGGATAGGTACATACTCAAATGTATAAAGCCCATAAGTTAGATTTGAGTCATATTTGACTACTATCTTGGCCTCCTCTTCTAATTTTAAAGACTGCATATTTAAAATAGTGGCCATTTCAAAATATTAAAATATTTCTTTTTAAAGCTCTGTGAATGTATAGCAATCCATAAGAAGCTTCGATGTAAAAATCTTTGCCATTAAAAATTAAAGCCAAAAATAAGGGGACATGTAATACAAAAGGACAGACCAAAGAAAACAAAGTTCTCCAAACAAAATGAAGTCATCCCTTTGATGGAGAATCAAAAATTATAAAAGAGAAGTTGGCCATCCTTGTTTGTCACGATGAAAACTGTTAGAGAAAGAAAGGAACTCCTCAATCTCAGTTACTAGCATGTGTTAGCAAAAACGATGTGTTTGTTCTAATGGAAACTTGATTAGAACTGCTAGAGATGCTGGAAACACGCCTGTCAGTTCCTAGAGATAGGAACAGAAAGCACATGTCTTTCAAGTGTCTGCATTTGAAAAAAAGAGAGAGAAAGAAAAGAGATAAAACCAGAACTGATCTGACAGCAGGCAGTACTGCCTTAGACTTGTCGAACCTTCTCTAGCTGTTTCAGTCTCCTCACCAACCCATGCAGAGAAATGAAGAAACAGTGTGGTTCGTCCTGTCTTTCTCTTTCAGTCCTTCCTTCTTGTGTTCAGGTTAGATACGCACGTAATTAACATTGTCTCCCTACAGCTTCCACTGGGAACTGTCAAAACTACTGGCCTTGGGACTAGAAGGAAGACCACAAGAGAAAGAGAGGCAGGGAATTTGGAGCGGGTGTGTCTCTCCAGATGAAAACCACTGCTGAGCTTACACCACAGTATTTCGGTGTCTGTAGGGGGGAGGAGGCAGCACAGTGCCTGGCTTCAGGGAGAACTCAGAGAGGTATTCAGGATTCTCTGCCACCATAGGTCGGATCCGTCCATTTTGTTTATAAAAATATTTTGTGCTGTACTCCTGCAGGTAGTCTGGGTGCTGAAGGGTGCTCCGAGGGGGCAGGCTGTGGTTCCAGTAGTCAGGGTTGTCGAACGCTTTCTTGGCCTTCTCTGGCACAGACAGTACGTTGTTCTTCAGGTACTCTGCGTTCCCCAAGGCATTAGTGAAGGTGTTGAGGTACAGTGGCTCATTCACATACTCATCCTCTGCCTTGGGTGGGCCATTGGAAGCGTTGTGATACTCAGGATTATCCAAAGCTTGAAGGTCTCCATTTTTTCTCCGAGAAACAAAAGGGTTCTCTTCCACAGGGTTCAGGTATTCTGAGAGAACACAGACACATCAGCATCAGCATCTACTTTCTGGAAACTACTCATCAGACCAACGTTATACAGAATGGTTCAGATCTTTTTCTAGAATGAGAAGGCCACAGATTTGTCTTGATTCATACTCACAAAAGCTATTTTGTTAAATACTATTGAAGATGGAGAAGGGGGGCCAGAAATATTACTGGTAAACAAGGTAGTAATAAGGACAGGATCAAGGTTCTTGTTCCCCATATTTATTTTGGATATTTAACATTTTTACTATGAATTTTTTACTATGAATCTTTTACTATGAATCTTTACTATGAATCAAAGCTGTGCTTTGTAAAGTCACAGACTACGATTATTTCAAGATGTGATGATATATGGTTAAGTGTATGGAGGGTCAGATATTTTAACTTTTGAAATGTGTATGCAAGAAATCAAAATTTTGTATAATAAAACTAGGCGAGTTAAAAGATGCCATTTTAATGGAGCAAGCAAATTTCTTTGGTGCCATCAGAAGCTTTGGGCCATTCACTGTTTCTACACTAACCCAGTCAAACACTGATTTTGAAATCTTGTGATACACTATTTCATTCAAATATTCCAATAAAGTGTCTTGACTTCTTAAGTTTAATTGTGCATAAAGTATATGAGGGCCTTATATACTGCAAATCTTTATGGGGGGGGGGGTTCATGACTGATTTCAATAAAGCCCCCTAGTGGATGCTGCTGAGTCAGCACATTACCAACAGCAGCAAGTCGGTCTTTTCTGAGTCATAAGTATTACACAGTCCAGTGTTGAGGAAAGATCCTACACGTCACGCTGCTATAAGTCAACACCAAATGGTAATCATTTTTGAACATTCTGCATGTACCTTGTTTGGGTTTGTCTCGCATGGGGGTCATGTAACCTTCTTCATCCAACTCTCCTCTTGGGCTTCGTTCTGGGGCAAACACTGTGGGGTCAGCACTGTATCTCTGGGTGCTGCTATCCTCTTGTGCGTGGGGTGTTACTGATTTGCGGAGGGTGCCATTGCAGCAGGAGTCATCGAAAATCTCAGCTGTAGCTCCCTGAGCCACTGGAGCCTCTGGGATGGTGCTGGTTGTAGCACGATAGGGCACTGGTACCCCTTGTTCCGCCGCAAACCCGCCGTCTCGGTATACAAACTGGTTCTGTCAATAATAGAGACACATTTGAGCATAAGTTATTGCTAGGAAAGGCTGTACAAGCTAATGTTCATAGCCAGAAGAATATGGAAGCTTGTCTTTCAAAGAAAAGTCAGAAATAATGATTTTTTTTCTCCTTAATGGCTAATAAATTCGAACTGTAGAATTGCCTGAATTAATTTTTCCTTTAAAAGAATCAATAGTGGGAAAATAATTTGAATATATATATATAGTTTAATTTTATTAGCCACTCAATATAGGACCTAGAAAATATTTCATGTTGCTTTCCCACAACTAGCTTTTTTTTTTTGACATAAAGTTCAAAGTGATTTTTCATAACAAATGGAAGTATTACAATCATGGCAATTTCATGTTGATATTTCCTTATTGCTTTCTACTCTGTATTTTTACTGCCTTCTACTATTGATTTTGAGTCTCTAGTACCTAACTAGAAGTTCATTATTGAGATTTTGATATTTTAGCACATAACCTATAACCATGGAGGGAAAGATAACATCCTCACCGAGAAGTATAATTTACAAATCCAGGTAAATCCTGCAGATAAAACCTAAAAGTTACTACTTGTGCATGATATCTCAACTTTAGATTATCTATGGAGATAAAACAAATCACAAAGGCAGAAAGCTACAGAATCTACAGCTAATTCTTAACTCACTGTTGGCAAAGGCAAAATGAGGAGATTATGTGGAGACGAGAGAGGAAACATGGTAAGCAAAGATCAAAAATCCTAAAATGAAGGTCGATTATGAAATACTTACTCCTGACATGGGGGTGTAGGCAGGAGGAGGGCTGTGTCCAATTTCACTCTAATAGGAAAGAAAAATGGAATGATGGATATAATAAAAGGTAACATGAATAAAAAAAATAAAAGGAAAAGAAAAAAAAAAGTCACATGAGTTGATGAACCAAAAGAGTAGATAGACATGCACAACAGTGATGTTTGCTAATGATAACCTTGATGCATGCTCACTACAAGTGAATGTGCATGAGTTTTGAAAATACTAGATATTTTAATTCAATACCTGAAAAGAAAAATTTAACACAAAAATTAAATACTCATAGTGGCTTAAAAATTAATTTGACAATGAACATTCTTCTCAATAATCACAGAAACAAGTGAACATTGGGGGCTATTATTAGCTATAGCAATACATGAAGACAACTTTTGTTACATGAGAAGTGATTGAAGTAGTCACATACTACAGCATTAACTTTTATAAAAAGAAACTGATCTAGAAGATAGAAGCGGATTTTCATTTGCTTAAATTTGCTATCAAGTTATATTTAGTTTTCACAATTTCAGCGAAAGGGTCAACTTCTTAGTTTTTCTTTGTAAAAGAACACAGACTATTTTCTCTACAGTGTAGCTTTTTTTAAGTGAAAAAGCAGTAGGAAATCTTTGAATATTATTTTTACACATTTAGAATTAATTGAAGGCAGATTTCAGTTAAAAATAAACAAATCTATATAATTTAAGCTTAATTTGCAAACCTATTGGGTTAAGTGAAAATGGTTATAAAAATAAGATTTTATAAAAATATAAAAGACATTGTATGAGTATTAAATTTGTTTCTTAATAAATGTGTATACATATATTTAGCTTATATATTTTATTATATAATAAATGAGTAATATATTATACATATATGGTCAACAAACCCATCCCCTGAGAACCTACTCTGTGTTAGACACTTTTCTAGGTACTGAGAATAAATAATAATACAAATAAAACCAGTTGATTTTATGAGGTATGCTTTCTCTATATTCTGGATTTAAATAAACAGAGATGATTATAATCATCCCCAAAGACAATCTTTGAAGAATCTTGGTTGACTTTGGCTGAATATTATTGGAACTTGGCTGAATATTAGTCCAGGTCAATGTTTTTATAAATGAAGATTCTGAGAAGGATATGATCATGAATGTTAACTATCGAATTAATGTAAATAATAGCTGGATAACACAATGTCTCTTAATTAATTTGGCTTACCTGATGAATAAGGAATATAGCTCTGAATCCCTATAACTGTTTATACTTCACATTTTAAATTTCCCTATAACTGAGTCACTTAAATGATAATGAAGGAATTATTTATCACTTTCCTTTTCTAATAGCACAAATGACTAGCTAAATAAAGATTATGATGAGGAAACTTAGAGATATAAAATGTACTGCATACAAAGTGGTACAGAAAGATTAGAGATATAAAATATATTGCATACAAGGTGTACAACAAAAAGATTGTCTCCTGTTTACTTAGAAATGGTTTCGATTAAAAGTGATACAGTGAATCATGAAACATCTCAGACCTCCCATTCTATCTTGGCCTGCTTATTTTCTTTTAGTGAAGACAAAGTAAGAAAATATGTAAATTAACTTTATGGATTCTATACTATTACACAAGTGTAGAGGATACATAAAATTAAAACTTTCACACCAGTTAAACCAGATTTCTGTAATCCAATATTCAAGATTAAACTATTTACCAGTCCTTGTAAAATAGTTTTAGTTTTTGAAATACCTTCCATATCACCTTAAAGTATATTTTGCTATCTCTTAGAATGCTATGCAATCAAATATAGTTGGTCCTAAAATTTGAGAAAGGGATTTTTTTTATAGTCTAGTGACATGTGAAACAAAGGGACGTTAAGATCAACATCACCACTGCCTGGTGGAACAAACCTTGATCTTCCTCTGTCACCAGACAGGTTATTCAGCAAGCATTCAACAAATATTTATTAAATCTCTAAAATGAAAGCACAGGAACTGTGATAGATGCCAGAGATGCCATGATAAACTAGGAAAGACATGCCTGCTGGTCTTTTGTAATTTACTCTGTACAATTCAACATTATCTGAGGTCACCGGAAGAAAGGGAAGAGTAAAATGAATCTGGAGTGATTTTATTTCAGTACTGTGATTGCATATGAAAAGGCATGATACTTCAAAATATCAGTCATGATTGATACAAGTAGTCTTCCCCAAAGGGTCATATAGCCTTTTTCCAACATAGCCAGAGAAGACTGCTTTAAATAAATGTCACTTGGTATGGGGAAGTAAAAGTCAACTGAAACTCTGTGGTCCTCAGGAAATCTACTACTATTATAAAAGGAAAGCAGATAATTTTGAGTTAAGAGAAAGAAGACATCAGAGGTTGAGAAGAGCTTTTTATCCTTTGCCCTTTTCCAGTCAAAGAAGCAATCAATCATGGCAACTCCTTTTCACATCCTACGTAAATACCATTTGGGGGTATCAGGGTATCATTCAGCTGTAGGTTTATCAATGAACACATCCTCTCTTAGAAATTCATTATTTTTTACTCTTACAGGGAAAGGAGATTACCCTCCCTCCCCTTCCCCCCCCCCATAGGAAGTCTCTCTTCCTTCTTCTTAGTATCCCATGCCCTTAAACACAGGCTATAGATCTCTCACTCCCCATTTTATTTTAAAATTTAAAACCATATAAATTTTCCAAACATGTTATTAAAATTTGGCCTTTTTCCTACTAGTTTGTCTGACGTTAATTTGTGTATTCTTCACCTTCAAAAGAACCCAGAAATGGATAGGGAAATATTCCTCTCTACCCAACTCTAGTATTCCTTTGACTTTTTACCTTGCAGGGCTCCTGTACTGAGTGATGTTTAACTACACTTGCAGCTTCCCAGTTCAGGAAATAGTATGGCTGCTGCACATTCTGCATTTGCAAAAGTTAAGAGATAAATGATCAAATGAGTAACTTACCAGTCATTCTTCATCAGGATATAGATTAATTATCTACATTCATTATCGCGGCTAGACTGCCTTCCATTGTTAAAGAGTATTGTATTAAAAAATCACTAGACCTCTTACAGTTAGCCTGTTCCCTGGCATGACAGGAGGCCATGCTATATTACAATGCACCCGCTGTTCCTGCTTAGGCAAGTCTTTCAGTCAGCAACTGGCCAATTCTCTCTGGACATACTGCCAGATTTCATCACAATAATAGAAGCGTCTTTAAGTTTTTCCTAGTCTTCAGCACTAAAATGGAAAAAAATGCTAAGCAAAGCCCCTTTAGCAGTCATTGTTTTTAGGGTTACTGGCTGCTTTTATGTTTCTGTTTCCTTTTTTTCCATTTGCCTTTTTTTTTTTCTGTTTTCCATGATAAAAACCACCTCATTCATTTCCCCCTGGAAGGGCAATGCAGCTACAAGAGAACATCTGTGAGGCCAATTAGCTGGGCTGGAAATGTGATATAATTGTTGTTTAAATATATTTAAATTACATGTTAATCACTATGTCATAATTTATAGGCTTTGAAAATAACTTTTTGTACTTGAGAGCCAAGCCAGATTTTACTTGTTTTTGCTGTTTTTAGTTTGTAATAGGCTCTTCTCATCCTCGCCCCATCTCAACTCTTCACACTCGAAGAGCTGAACTTTTAATATGGGAAAGAATGACAGCTGCAAGTAAATTGGTGGAGTAAAAATTAAGATCTCCATAGAGCGAGCAGGAGTGACCTTAAAATTCTAAGCAGAACAAAGCAGTGCTCTCAGTTAAAAGGTTTTTTGTTTTTCATTGTCATACTTTCTGCTGCCCTCAAAGCCCAGCATTGTGGAGCTTCAGGAAGCTGCACTGGGCACATCTGTTCAATTAGTTGGTGAGGGGATTTACTGTCAGCGGGACTGAGGCAGAGAGAGGTGGTTCACGCACTGGCAGGTGATAAGGAGTTTGTTCCTGGTGGGTGGATTTGTGATGGAGAGTCAAGTTTAATTTTGTAGCCATATGACAGGACATTGTATGATTAAAGTGGACTCAATACCAGAGGTTATAGGTTATAAAGAAGGCAAGTGTCAGTAAATACGTCAAATACACTGCAAAATGTAGTTTTACATATATCTCAAAGTATGCTTCCACTGAATGAAAGAGATGTGAATCTTTGTCCTGTTACATGCATGTTATTTGTTATACTTGTATCATTTGGTACTATTCCTGGGAAAATTAAAATTATTAACCAGATGAGGCATTTTCTATGATTAATTTTTAAAGCTATTGCAAGATCATTTTCTTAGGAAACAAAATACGGGTTTAATGCCTAACTTCTATCTAAATGAAACTGTACTTAGCAAGAAAAGGCTATTTGTTTTTATCTTAAGATAAATTATTACTCTTACTGTTAGGGATAGGATTAAATTTCCACTAAAAGTAATATTTAACTAAAGTAGAAATGTGTCAGAAATGCAATAGAAATATATCTGTAAAATGTTAATCATCAGTGAAAATTTATTACCTAGTTACTTCTCTGTAGTAGGTACTAAGGGTTTTCAGTCTTTTACACACCCTGGTATACATTGTTAACATTTTGTAAAAAATATTTCATAATTTTACAAGTCAGGTAGCAGCACAAATAAAATATATTTTGTATCATGTACAATTCCTGATGTGTAGTTTCACCTCTACATATTCCTCACAACTGAACTCAATAGACCAGTGTTTGAGACATCTAGATTTAGAATCTTTATTTTTCTTAGAGCAACCAGAAGAAAAGAAAGAAAATATGTATATGAGGCCACTAGGAAACTATTAAACCTAGGCTACTTACATAAATACATTGCACACACACATTATCTATATTTGTGTTTATTACTATATTCATTTACCTATTTAGCTTGATTATGTGGGTCTCTGCTCTTTTGAAGGAACTCTAAGTTTTTACTTTAACCACAAAAGAAATAATAATGATAACGTAAATAGAAATAATAGTGTATTATATGTAATAAGTAATGAATAGATGAGTGAATAAAATAGTGGCCAACAAAGACAAGTCAGCTTAAGGAATAGTGATGTGGGCTCTCATCTTTATCTACATTTCACTAATGCTTGAACCTTTAATCTTTCTTATATGCCTTATTCTGTTATTAGTTCAAAAAAAAGTTTAACGGATAACATCAGTGAATAAGAATGCATATCAGTACCGAATTTTAAAATTAAATAAACATGGTGTCTTTTACAAATAACTCCATTTTCTAAAATTGGTCCTTGAAGTTGATTTAATTATATAGTCTATTTTGTGCATAGATGGGGGGTATGACTATTTTTTAGAAAAATTAAGCAACCAGAAGGGAAACTAACATATACCTACCATATGCCATGCACTATTTTTAGTTGTATTTACTGGCAGAACTTACAAAATAATTTTAACTACTAAAATTATGAACACCATTTTGCAGATGAAAAAACTGAGGATCAGGGAAGTTAAAATATCATAAATCACTGGTGGCTCTTTGAATTTATGACCTTTCATTGTCTTCATGGATATTGACTTAGCATTCTATTCTCTTTGCCTCCTTCCAAACTCTGCCTTGATCTAGCACCCCAATTATTCTTTTAAATAAATTTCCAGTTATTCTTTCTCATGAAAAATTTAGTCAAAAGAAGAATCAGAAACTCATTGCTCGTTTTAGCTATAAAATACTGATACTTTACAATACTGGCTCTCCCAGCTTATTTGAATTTTAAACAACCATAAGAACTTAAGCTTAAAAGGAATCTATAAGTAGAATAGTGAGCTAAAAAAGATGATAGTATTATATGTGTTTACATGAAATATATAGATAGGCTCTTCTAAAGTCTTTTCTTATCTAAAATCATTATGCATATGTATACAAATGTGCAAATATACATATAGATTTAATACACACACATCCATTCACCTACCTACCAAGAGCAAAGTCAGCTCTGAAGTGGCAATAGATTGTTTCAAATACCTGAATATTTCAGATTTTCCATGACAGCACTTCAGCTTATAGATTTATTATTTCCAGTACAGGCTTCACCAATAAATTCCTCTTGCTGCTTGACTAGGAATAAGTAAGCTAGTGTATCCCCAGGCAGCAATTCCTATATCCGTTCCAAATAACAGCAGACAAAGGCAATATTCTCCTTTCAAATATTCATGGGTCAATGAGTCAATAAAATGAAACTGAAAATTTCCCTCTTTACTACTCTTTTCTGCATTATGTGTCTGTTCATGTCACATGAAGTCAATGGTATTAGCACAGTTTAAAAAGAAAGGACGTAAAGAAACCTGATTTTACACCTGTACCAACATTCTTTCACCTCATTCAGATTCAAGACAAGAAATAAGAATTTTGTCACTTTTTGAGATTATTATTATTTTTTAAATTTATTTTAAACTATACAGTTCATTTCAGGCTTTAAGCACATATATAAAAGAAAATTAGGATACAATAAGATATCAGTATGTTAATTAGGATACAACATGATATCCATATAACAAATATTACAAGTTTTAAAACTTTAAGACAACTTGAGATTTGGATACAATAATAGAAGTAGCAAGTGGGGATGTTCTCCAATATCCTAGTTAGGAGATTTTTTTTTTAAATAATCTAAAAAAATTTTTTTTGGGAAGAAAGCAAGTTACATAGATAGGTATACATATTACAATACCATAATTACCAAATAGTTATTGCACAGAATTTATATGTCTTTATCCTGGTGCAATTTCTAAAGTTTTTTGGTTTGATGTTTACTGGCACCTATTTCATGATCATATTTCTTTTTATAAGCAAGCTGTGATATTTGAATGTTTTCCTAATTATCACATAGTTACTAGTTAACACATAAAGTTAGAAATTTAAGGTTTCCTAAAGATTCCCCAATAGTTATTTTCTGCTATAGAATGTATGATGAGTTTCTCTGTTATTTAACTTACCCTTAAGAAACTAGTTCCACTGCATTCCTGTTGTTTTTGTCAAAATGAAATAATTTTGCCTCATCTATGTTGGTTTTTGACAGCCTAAATCTCCAAGTAAATCTGAAATTTGTCTCTCTAATTGAATGTTTTGTTCTGTTTTAAATCCCAATGTCATGAGATTATTTAATGATGACTTCTTAGTACATGAACAATGTCTAGAGCTCAGGAAGATGTTGAAAACAAAATATCTATAAAAAGTGGTCATAAATGATCTTTCTTTCTCTAGGATTTTATCTTGAACATTTGCCAGCAAACCATGTGGCCCTAACAAATTCCTTTATCTCTTGGGTGAAGAGATGAAGTTTTGCTAGGCTTACTTAACTCTAACATGAATAATGGGGCTGTAGAACAGATGAAGGGAAAGATCACTTCTAATTATTTAATCATTTGCTTATAAAATGAGTATTCTGTCTGAAGTCCACATTCTTACTGTTAAATATTGTAAAATGCAACTAATTTTAATGCAAGGGCATCTTATAAACTTTTCAGTATGAACCTTTCAAAATACCTGTCACATTTTCATTTTTCTAAAAAGAATATTTGCCCTATATTCAATACACAATTGTATTAAACATATGATTTGATATTTTGAGTTTGTACTTTTGAATTTTACCAATCACATAGGATTCTGATTAGTAAGAATATAATTTTGAAATGAAATTTTCTAATTTAACTTTTTCTTTTACAGATGGGGACTCTCTAAGAGGCTAACTATTCAAATCAGCCATCTACTTAGTAGATTTGAAGCCGGCTTCCCTACGTCCCTAATGCACATTCCATTTTACCTCATGGCCTCGTGTTAGCATTTAATACTAGATTAAAAAGTCAGTTTTAGAGGTACATATTTTTCATATTTCATAAAAAAAGAATTATTTCCGTACAGTTAGTAAAAGCGTAAGATTTAATCATAATGGCATTTATTTTCAGTTGAAAATATCGATATATTCTTAAAGTGAATTTAATGGAGCTTTGATTAAAAGTCAGATATTAATTTTTATTGTTTAATGGGCTATAAGTTCATTAGGTAAAATGAATACACTAGTAAAATTAAATACTCTCGAAAAAAGCTATCTATACACAAAAATAAATGTTGCTTTATTTACAAAGGGGATTTTCTTTCATCAATAGGGAGCCGGAGTAATTACACCCCAAGGGAAAAATTCTATAGTTTCAAAATATTAACACGGATGTAAAACAGAGGTACTTCATTAAAATAAAAACAAATATTCCGGTTATAGATGTCAGTTATTAAAAATTAATATAGCTAGATAAAAATATGCAAGCTTGTCAATTGATATATATATTTATATCTATATTTATTTATATCTATATATTTATTAATGTATAGCAATTATAGAAATAGTTTAAAAATTAAATAAACTATTGAGTAAGTTGAACTGAGAAAGTAAAAAACCTACATAAATTTTGAATTTGGATACTTTATAATATACAGTGCTAATTCTTAGCTTGAAAATAATGTGGACCTTTGTATTATTGGTGAAGACTAAATTAAATCATAATTTTCAGCTTTGTGTATCTGTGCTCTGTATATGTGTACATATAAACACTAAAAAAATTGGTAGCTTAAGATAAGAGTTCAACAAAGGTGTATTTTGTTCACTCAAACTCAGAAATTTTCTTTTTACTGTCAGTTCTTTAGTGGGAATGTTTATGACTTGCTTTTGCAATTTTTCACGTGTATGTATATTGCTTATTAGCAATGCATCTTGTTCACCAAAACACCAACGTACAAGACTTTTACTTAGCAATGTTTCTGTAGTTGTTGTTTGAAGTTATTTTACTACAAATAACAAGGCAACGATGAAATATTCTTCATTTAACTTCAATAGCAATAATAAGTTTAGAAAATTTTATTATATATTCAAAATAACAATGACAGTATTTAAAGCAATCTATCAGTGATAACTAAACAAGAATGGGGAGTTGGAAACCAAATGATATTGGAAATAAAATTGCAAATTTTATAAATCTAATGTTGATATGTAGATTTCCTTCAGCATCTTAAAATGCTAGGAGCTGGCAAACAGTTTCATGTAATACATACAGATAAAGCCTTCAGTGTGGGCTGGTTGGAAATATGTGCAGAAATATCTGCAGTTATGCTAGTTTATGCAAGCTGTTTACCAGATAAAAAGTGAATTTGTAACAATGGTTGATTTATCCAACTACTGCTCTTTAAGCTACCAGGTGGCACAGATGTTGCTGTAAGTGAAAAGCTTTCTAACAGTCCACCTGGAATTAGGACAGCTGGTTTGTGTGAGCTGATCTGAATAATGTACTATGGATACTTGGGTACAGCTACCAGCAGAGCAAACAGCACATGGCTGTCCCATCAGCCCAGAGCAAACACCAGTTACATTTCACAGAAACAGCCTGGTATTTACAACTGATCTGAGCCAGAATGAATATCAGATTGAAGGCAGCACCCCAAGAGAAAAAAGCTCCTCCTGCATGTTACTTGTTGACTATAGCAGCTTTTATTGTTTTCAAAAAGCCTCCAATTTGAATTTCCTGTGTAGGAAAAGGAAGAAAAAAAAAGAAAAAAAAAACACAAAGAAAAAAAAAACACTTGTATCTATTTGTGAACCATTTGGAATTTCCTAAAATTAAAAAAATGACCAATACTTCTGTATTTCTAGTTACACTGTTTGCTGTCAAAGTTAACTTAGATTAGCCAGGACTGTGATCATAAATTCCTTTTAAGTCCCATAATAGGTAACACTTGAATAAAACAGTGAAGAAGGCAAAAATTAAAAAGACCCAAAGCTAGAGAACCTAATTTAAATCTTCTCTGGATACTAAAGGTCACCCATTCACATTCTATTTTTAGCTAAAGTAATAAGATAGCAAGTGATTTTCTTTAAGGTCACACAACTAGATAGTAACAAGCAAAACTTCAATAGGACAAATTAGGAAAAAAAAAATATTAACTAAGAGAAGATCAATTTTGCCCAGTATCCTTAATCATACCAATGTTTTAGTCGAAATAGACCACATATACATATATGTTAGCTCTAATTCCTATTGCCTAGAGAAGTCATTGCTGCAGCCTCATATGTCTGACTTTATAGTCTCTTGATGGCATCGTTTCTCCTTGTGCTTGATTTATTTTTGTTTTGTTCATGTGTTGTCTTGTATTGTTTTGTTCATATTGGTGCTTAGACATACAAGATCCACTGTTAAGCTTCCAGTATGGTGAAATTCTCTAATCCTGTATTAACTAGAACATATCCCTACCACTGACTGATGCAAAACTTCTAGTCTGCTTGAATCAGGGGCAATTCAGTGAAACTAATTAATGCACAGTTTCCTCATCATGGTCCACTTTTGAATTTAAAGCCCTTAAATTTTAGTATTTCTCTGATTTATTTCATACTTCATTATTGTCTTCCCATCAAAGGTGCACTATTTTGAGTAAAAACCCACATTCCCAAGCATCCTCTTTTATCTATACTCTCTCATCCTTTTCTCAAGGATCTGACTCTGGGTAGGCAGAGAGAACCCAATCAGTCTGAGTAATTTGGAGAATTTTCTCAAATTGGGGTTTGTAGATTACTATGGCCCTTCTTCAGTAACAATGAAATACCAATTCACAAATTATATTGACTACTAGCTTTCTACCAGAATATTCCATGGCATTTCAAAACTCACATTCCCAAAATAGAAATGTTTTCCTTCCTTACCCCAAATCTAATTCCCTTATCTTTGGCTTGGTGAACTGTGTAAACAACTTAGCTGTTTGTGCAAGTCACATATGTTAGTGTCAGCTTTAACCTGTCCTCTGTCTCATTCTTCATTTCTAAGCATTCAAGACCTATCCAAACATCTCCAAGACCTATCCAAACATCTAATATCTCAAGAAACCCAGACATCCTCAATGGTTCTAGTTTAGTATGACTAAAGTGCAATATAACATTCATTTAGTGGGTATGCTTTGTGGGTTAAAGAAAGTGTTATGAATCATCAAAATGAGAGGACTAAATGAAGATTCACAATGGAAAATCTGCACATGTGTTAAAATTAATCAGTTCTCTCTTTAGTATTAAAATCTCTCATTTATTTGTTTTTTATTTCAATAAGTGTTTTAAAATATTGTTTCTATTACAGAAATACAGGAAACTCACAAGTTGACTGGAATCACATAATCATTTTCTTATTGTTCCTAGTCTTCACTCTTATTCCAATTTAATTTTCATACATCATTCCCCTGCACTGAAGATTTTGGTAGTTCTGGTTCTTAACAATTACTCTAGTATCATCTCTTTGATTTCTCTCATAAGCTTCCAGTAAAAAAAAAAAGTATGTAATATATGTAATATGGCACATTACCTCTCTTAACATCAAGTCTTGTCCTAAATCTAATTATTTATTCAATACCCTTTTTAGGTTCTTTGCCTTGAAGCCATGTTAATCCCATAGAAGATTACCACCACCCTGATTACATTTAATTATCAATTCAAAAATATTTGTCAAGAATCTATTATGTGCCCCATATGAATAATTTATTAATTATTTATTTACATGATGAGTATGTCTTCTTCCTTAGGCTAAGACTATTTAGAAGAGGACTTGGGATCTAATTTACAATCATATCCTGATTCCAAGCTCAGGTCAGGGTCATAGAAACAGGATGAATATTCAGTAAGGTTATATTGACTCAACAAATAGAGAGAAAAGGCTCTATTAAATTCAAAGAATGGTTCTATGAGAATCTCAGAGATTCCAACTGATTGGATATGTTTTTGATAAATAGTAAGACTTTAACACTCCTGCAATTATATGTTATAAACATTTTACTTTGCAAGTAGTCAGAGTGAGTCCTAAATTGAAATTACACCTGATGCAATTATCTGACTATCACATCTTATGTAACATTCAGTCCTTCTCTTAACCAATTACAATTTCTGGAAGCATTACTTAAAATCTTAATTCTCATGGCCAAAATAAGAGCATTCTAATAAACAATGACTGGTTCCATATGCAACAGACATTTGACACCTAGTTATGAAAACTTTAGGACCCTAGTAATAGTGTGACTATTCCTTTGAGACATCTACATATTACCTAATGTTTTGGGGGTTGAAGAAACTTCGGCTTCAGTTTTATGCCTGAAGAATATAAATTGTTAAGTAAGGCCAATCCAAGAGATAGATTTTGAAGATAAATAGCATGTGAATGGATGCAAAGTGTAGTTTTGTCTCACAGGATCAAGACAAATCTCTACAAGTATCCTTGACTAAGTGCTACACACTCCATACTTCTATTACCACACTGCAGTATGTAATAGAGACTGAGAAGGGGAGGATTATTCAAAAATTTTAAAGTATTTTTTTAGTATTCATGACTTAATAGTATTGTATGTTAAAGTTATAAGAAAATCCTAAATCAAAGCTACACAGTTTGTATCTCTGCAGGGAGAAGCTGTAGAGGCAAGCACTTAATGGGGTAAGAACACTGCCATTCAAAAATAGTATAGTTACTTGAATAAGTATTCTGGGAACCTTTGAGTTCTCATCTGTAAAATGGGACTAGTAATGTCTATTCTGTCCACTTTGTAAAATTTATAAATTCATGTTAAGTATGTTTGAAAAAATATGCATATATAAACATATAACATGGTATTTTTTCTAGTAAGTTAAAGAAAATACCACTGAATTCTGAACTGTTTAAGTAACATTCAGCAAAACTACATTAATACAACAAATCAATAAGCACAGTTTCTTATATGTCAGAATAAAGGGACAGCTACAATTGCATATCTGTTTTTCAGTTTGATGATGGAAGCTAGCTTATACATTTGATATCACATATTTTGTTTGAAATGTCAAAAATGATTGGTGTTGATGTAAGTAAAATAATAGAAAATAATTCACATGCTTCATTTGAATGTATGTCAATTAATAAGTCTTCTAAAGTCATTGAAAACATTCCTTTGAAAATTGAAAGCAATACCATGCTTTTTTCTTAGTGCAGCAATAAATCAAAGCAAGACCCTTAGTATTCTTTCAACACTTAGTCACAAAAGGTACATATTAAATCTCTCATGATAATTTCCTTAACAAACAAAAAAAACAAACAAAAACCCACAAACAAAAAACTGCATGACCTAGCAATAGAGATTATGATAAGCTGGAATAAAATCTTCATTACTTTTGTTTTCTTCAGATGATGAGGGTGAGAGAGTCAATGAAACACAAGCATTATATTCACATTGCTGCAGTGTGTTGGCCTTGACTTTCCTGAATCAGTTCCACTGAACACTTGAAAGCATCTAGACAGAATCCTAATAATATATGTCTAAGAATCCTTGCTGAGGCATTGTCAACAGGCCAAGGAGAAGTCTTCAGTGTTGAACATGTGCTCACACTGAAATTTTTCTCCTGGTGATTGCCAAACTTTATCAAGAAAAGTTAGAATATTATGAGAGACACATGGTAATATAGAAGATGTCTTGACTCTCTCATGCTGTTTTGGTGGAGATAGAATTAATCTTTAGTAAGTTAAGACTTGAAGCATTTTATAGATTTTAAAAGCAAACTAAACAGTTCTAAGAAAGACCTATTTGGAAAGAAAGTAGCTTATATAAAGAAAAGTGCTTTGATTTGCAACCTGAAATAAATTGATAAATTACTTGGACTTGGGACAAAATAAAATAGGTTCGACTGTCCCACATATTAGATGTTGCAGGGTTCTTCTCAATGGCTACCAAATAAATAAACAAAAAATGAATTAGATAAGAAAAGCCCCTGGTATATTTCCCAGGTCACTTTATTCTTTATTATATGCTAGGACAATTATTATTTATCATTTTGAAAGGAAGGTATTAGGCCACAGTGAAGTTATATTCCCAGAAAATATTGTTTGATCTTAGAAACATAATCACAAAAATGACTATGGTTGTCTTTCTTGCCGTAAGCCATAAGTGTTCAGCACTTAAAGCTCTCTTAGGAATCTGTTCTGATTTTATCATTTATAAATATATTCAAGAGTTTTATAAACTTTCTAATTTATCTAGATCATCTTCTAAAATAGCATTTTTTTTCTTTCCTTAAATATATAACCAGTTATAGTCTTACCTCTTTTTTCGGCCTGAATTTACTTATCTAAACATAATAAAGACAATACTGCAGAAGTTACTCAACCTGTTGAGTCTGTTTCCCTAGCCTAAAATTAAGGAAAGAATATTTATTCTTAGTAATATTACATTTAAAAAAATGCATGCAAAGAAACTATACAATATTCAATTCTTAATAGGTACAAAATCAGACATATAGTTAGATACACACTATATATACATACATACATACATACATACATATATATATATACATAGATGACTGAAATATATAGATTAAAAAGGGAATTTACCTGTATAATGTGGCTGCCTACTGCACTGATGCAACCTCAATGTAATATGCAATCTTTAGTTCCTTTAGCTTGCATATTGTTTTCATGCAGTTTTTCTACCAGTTTTCAAAACTTAATTTATCAAATCCTTTTCTCTTTCTTGTTGCTACTGAGTAATCATGCATTCAGGTGGAATGGTGCCTCTAAAAAGCCATGTTTTATACCTTTCGTGAATTTACATTTACTGTTCCCTCATGTTATGACATGTTTAGCCTGCTTGTATGATAAAATATTATTATAGGAGGTGATATTATTTTGAACCAACATAGATATGTTGGCTTAAAACAAAAAAGTGGGGAATGCAACCGGTACCCCAATGTGGGCAGTGTTGTCCGTGGAACTTGGGCATCACCTTTGCCTGTATTTGAAAGATCTAGAGGGTGACAATGACTGAAGCCAATCAGAAGCTTAATGTCTTTTCTTACCTTGAGACTGTAAACCTTAAATAGGGCTTGGTCAGCATTGTTATGCTGATTTGACTCCCTTTGCTGGTGTTCTGAAACTCAGGGAAGGGGTCATAAAGGAATTAAACCAGAATGCAGTTGATAATGACATCATCAGGATTAATTATGGGATGGGGAGCAAGGTAAAAGGGATAAAAGAGAAAGGTGCCAGAATAGAGTGGTAGAGAATTTAGAGGAGCCTCAAAAGATTAGCTGAGAGGGAAGCTGATCTCTGACTAGGCATCTGGAAAAGGAGCAGATAGTTTGCTTCTAAAAGTAAAAGGACCTGAGAGCTGATGAACCTTTTGGAGGTCCCAGCCTGCAGTCATCAAAGATCAGGGAGCTGAATGAAGGTGGAAAAGAGGAGTAGCGGAGTTCCTTTCTTTACAGGGCACTCATAAAAGTGTGGACTATCAAGACTCTATCTTTTGCTATTTTGTGAATAAACCTTGTGCTTACCCCTATAACAAAAGCTCGATTTCTAGGTAGTTGCTTGTACATGGGTAGAAAAATCTTCAATGATTAAAATTAAAAGGGGTGTTCCCTTACCTGGTAACATAACCACAGTATTTCCCTATCCCTTTTAGTCTTTTAAGCTTCCTATCACATTCTTGTTCTCTTCCTTCTCTGACAATGACCTTGCACTCTTTATAATAGAAAGAATAAAATCTAAGCATCTCAGACAATCTCATTCAGGTGTAATAAAATGGAAAACTTGTTATAACTGAATCAAAATATCTCTTGAGAGACTGATTATCAAAAATAACAAAAAGCAAAAGAGAAAACTTGGTGACATGTTTGAAGTAGAAGGTGAAACTAAAAGCTGAGTGGCAAAGCTTAAGATAAGAGGGAATTTATTCTATGTAACAGAAAGAAAATTTTATAGTCTGAGACAAATCTAAAGAAGTAGAGCTGAGAAAGGCTGGGAAAGAAAAGTAGTGCTAAGTCAGAGATTATGCTCTCTGATCCCTATGTCTTGTCAACCAGTTTCACCTCAATCAAATCTACCAAAATCACCAAGTCTGATGTTAATTAATTGTGTTGTATGAAATGAATAAAAGGACTGAGTTCTAGAAATCAAAGAAGAGGTATGAATTAATGAAGTGGTACCACATGAGAGGTACCACAAGAGAAAAATGAAACCTCAGAAGAGAGGAATAATAGGTATTTAGTTGTTAGGGTTTGTAATGCTTTGTCTGTGTTATTTCATGCACTTTTTATACATGCCAATGGTACATAGTATTTAGATTTTCAGTTTAAAGAAAAAGAAGTGGAGAGGTGAAAAAAGCAATCCAAGTTACACAATAAATATGGAAGTCTGGATTTCAGTACAATCCTGACACATGGACAGTTAGTGAATAATTTCAGTGATCACATTCCCATACCAACATGAGTGAAAAGAAAAAGAAATGGAGATAGAGCTGAATGTCATCTTTCTGTAAATTTTAGGTTGAATACATTTTACCTAATGCTCAGGGAACAGAGATGGCTAAAGACAGTGTAGTTAAAATCTCACTCTTACATTTTTTCCTGCTATAGATTACTTCCCTGTGCTTAAAATAAACTTATTTCAAGCATATGGAACTTTATCTTCCCCTAAGTTCTCCTAGACTTTTCACTTACTCTCCCACTTCATATTATTTCCTATCTCTATGATTTGCTAATTTACTGAACTCTCTCATGCTAGAAAACTTCCTTTGACCCATACTTTCCTTTAAGCTTACATGTTAGTCTTCCTTTTACATGGAAGAATTTTTCAAAGTCTTGCCTCCTGCCTTTACTCCTTCATCATTGTCTCTTACTCTCGAGTAGTAGCACAGTCTACCCTCAAAAAGTATGTAACCATGTTATGAATCAAGAATAATAATTTTTTTAAATCAAGACTTTATTAGTACTCTAGATACATAGTTCTGATATCTTGTGACTAGATCTATTTATATTCCAAAGTATTAATTATATTTCCTTATTCTACATCAAAGATTTAATACATTAAGAATAATGATGAAGCACTCAATTTCCTAACTAGAAAACAAGGTGTTTTCTTGACTTTCTTCTCAATCTCACCTGGTAATATTTAACTGGTAACCAAATCATGTCGATTCTATCTCAAAATATTAAGTTACAACAAATTTCACATACTATCTCTTTTTCCTCAAGAAATAATTGGTCTCTGTTTTAGTTCACATTTTAAAAAACGGCCAGAAATTTTTACTAGAAGCAGATCTGATCTTGTTGTCTTCCTGCTTAAAGAAAACATTTTTTCCCAAATAACCTTTTATGCATTCTCTGTTTGTTCTTATTATAATCCATTTTTCACTGCATTTTTTTTTTTGGACTAGTTATCTACCAGCAAATTTCTTGAAAGTAGGACTGAAAGTGGCCCTCATGGCAACCAGGAGCTTATACACAGAGCAGACAACTTGATAAATGTTTTATCAAAGGACAAATGATTGCAGAAGTAGATGTTCTATGCTACTTGTCTGAAATAACCTGTTATTTGCAGACTAAAAACATTGATATATATTAGTAGATAAGCAGCTAACAGCAAGAATTTCCAAGAATCCATTGAAAATCAATTTTAAAATTGATGAGGAAAATTTGATGATAAATAATTCAAAAAAGTAAAATTCTTCACTCATGTAGCCTTTTTGTTTTAAAATGCTGAGCACTGAGTAACAATGACATATCACAAGCAGAGTGAGGCAGCATGTGTCATTGTGGTAAAAAGTGCAGAGCCTAGAGAAGCTGAGACCTAGCTACCTGGTTTAAGCTGGTTTACTCGCTGGGTCTGTTTTCCTCAAATAAAAAATAAAAATAATTAGAGTATGTGCCTCATCAGGTTTTAATAACATTAAATAAATTAATAAAAAATAGACACTTAACATGCCGATGTACCCAATAAGTGATAGTGGGTATCATACTATTGTTTTATTCTCTCATCATTGCTTCTAGACATTTCAAACAATGGGTATCCAATAGCCTTGTCTCTCTAAAACAGAATTATAGTACCTGCCCCTAACTAAAAAACAACAACAAAAAACAAAAAACAGATTCCAAGAGTCTGAATTATGCATATCTCAACATTTCTAATATGCTTAGAATTGTAATCATTTTTTGCCCAGGAAGAGAAAATAACTGAAAATGGGTGTTATTCAATAATGTCTATGATTATGTTCGA